>CM056049.1:345415678-345828954 GCA_029574335.1 Rana kukunoris | reverse complement strand
CTCCACAGCGTGGCTGTGCAAGAAAGGGTAGTAAAAGAAGAAAAACTAATGACATGGCCTCCGTTGTCACCTACTGAACCCCATTGAGAACCTGTGGTCCATCATCATGTGAGATTTACAAGGAGGGAAAACAGTACACCTCTCTGAACAGTGTCTGGGAGGCTGCGGTTGCTGCTGCACGCAATGTTGATGGTGAAACAGATCAAAACACTGACAGAATCCATGGATGGCAGGCTGCATGAGTGTCCTTGCAAAGAAAGGTGGCTATATTGGTCACTGATTTGTTTTTGTTTTGTTTTTGAATGTCAGAAATGTATATTTGTGAATGTTGAGATGTTATATTGGTTTCACTGGTAAAAATAAATAATTGAAATGGGTATATATTTGTTTTTTGTTAAGTTGCCTAATAATTATGCACAGTAATAGTCACCTGCACACACAGATATCCCCCTAAAATAGCTAACACTAAAAAAAAACTAAAAACTACTTCCAAAAATATTCAGCTTTGATATTAATAGTTTTTTGGGTTCATTGAGAACATGGTTGTTGTTCAATAATAAAATGAATCCTCAAAATACAACAACTTGCCTAATAATTCTGCACTCCCTGTATTGGTGCTGGATCCTCCTGACTCAAAAAATGTTCTGCCCAGTTCCAGTTTTCAGCAGTCAAATTGTATATTTTGTGTAATGCAGTGTCCCCTATATATCACAGCTGAGGCTTTATCTACATAAGGCAGTGATTTGGGAGCTGTTATTCAGCAAATTGGGGGTATGGTAAAGCAGACACTGACCTAAAAGGCACAAGGAAGCATTTCTATATACCCTAATTTCCTGCCTATAAAGTATCAGAACAGTGCAGTATTCAGCTAGAACTGCAGATTTTTAGAGGGTCCTGGGTTTGAGAAGACAACCTAGGTCCTGTAAAACCAGGCCACACCCCTAATGAGTTTCGCTCCATCACCCAGAGCTTTATCACTATCGTGATCAGCTGAACTGGGGGGCATGAGGAAGTGAAACATGTTTGTGTGGTGGCTTATGGGACACTATTCCTCTGTTCCCGGCCCGGCGCTTCCAGCAGTTGGCATCAGATGAGGACCCTCCAGAGCCTAACTCTAAACGGTACCTATACTTTCTATTTGGCACATTTGTATTTTTAATTGCGTAACTGGAACAGCAGTTTTATTGGCACGCCACACTAATAACAACAAAAAAACTTTTTAATAAAGATTTTTAAAAAAACATACCCATTTCAGAAAGTGATACTAAAGGCTCAATTTTTCCCTAAAATAAAACAAGAGGTTTATATTTACTGCTCTCTGTGAAAGTCACCCAACAGAGAAGTCCATTCCTAGTCTCCTGCATGTGCCCCTATAAGAAGGCCATGTGCTATAGGGAAAAAATGTGAGGGTGTGCCCCCAACCCCAAGCTGGGCTGTGTGTACGCCCATAGACCATAGACACACACACAGAGGTTCAGCCACACTCCCTGTTTCCTGCTCATGAGATTTGACTGACAGCAGCGGGACATTCTGCTTGTGTATCCTGTGAGAAGAGGAAGAAATGTAAGCGGAGCTGGCTGCAGATGGCACAGCACTGGATTGAGAGAGGACTCAGGTAAGTGTTTAGGGAGGTGGGGGTGAAGGAAAGGCTAGTGGAAGGTTTTTTATCCTAATGCATTAAGGCAAAAAAACTTTTGACTTTAGAACCAAATTAAAAAGGGTAATTTAACTGTGCAGAAGAAAATAGTGGATCTAACATACTTGCATACACGCACATTGAAATAAAAAAAATAAACTTAAAGTAGTAGTAAGGCTTAAAGTGTACTGAACCCACAACAGTGTAAAATCAGTTTGTTTCCACTGCATTGTTTAAAAAAGGCGCTGTTGATGATCCTCCCCTCTTTTCACAGTCCCTAATCCATCTGCTGATAGGGCGGGGCTTTGGGGGGCACTCTGGGCCTCCCACATGCTCAGTTTGGTGAGAGCGCATGTGATCAGGACAGGACAGGGCCGCCAATCAGCATTGTACAGAGGGTCAGGGGGGGGTTCTGCAGCCTCACAGGGAGGACAGTCAGAGAAGCATGAAAACTCCTCCTACAAGTTTTAACCAGACACTGATAGAAGTCACAAGACAGCCTGCAATATGCTATGCTAATAATGCTGATGAGAAAAGGTATAGAGATTTTAGCAGTTCATATTTACTAAAATAATTGCATTGCACATTCTGTGTGTGTACTGTGGGAGACCAGATATATAGTGAATGTAGGGTCCTGGGTTTAGTAACACTTTAATGTTTTTTTAACCTTAATGCATTCACGGCATTAAGGTAAAAAACAGTCGTACATGTGTCACCCCCCCCCCCCCCCCCCATCTTTCCCAAACACCCACCTGCTGTGTTGTCACCGGCGTTGGCTCTGGGATTGATCTGCACTGACCCCTGAACTTTCTTCCTATACAGAATACACTGAGGGAAGTGGAGCTCTAGATTCCATCTGCTGTAAGTCATATTTTTGGGAGAAGGGAGCAAGGATGTTTGTTGTCGGGCACTGTGTGTCTATGGATGCACACAGCCCCATTCAGTAGTGCTCACCCACAGGTGTCTCTTTGTTCCTTTACAACAGGGGTGCCCAACCAGTGGCCCCGGTGCCTCATGTGGCCCGCGGAGCTCTCTGATGTGGCCCGCGACTTTCTTTCCTGGGATGGAATAGAAAACAAATTAAAGATCAGTTTTTTTTACTAAAATCACAGTGTGTATATATGGGCACATCTGTTCTGCAGTGGTTACTGGGCTGCTTTCAAACTGATAAGCAGGTGCAGAGCAGTTACCTGCACTGAGCCATAGACTTCAGCGCATCTGTGTAAAGCAGCCTTGGGCCCCTTTCACACAGTCAATTCGACCCAATTAGACCCATCATTCACCTCTACAGAGTTGCAGATGTAAACCGACTTGTGTCCTTCCTTCAATCCGCAAAAAAAAAAAAAAAAAAAAGTAGTGGGCTGTGTTTGCTCTGCATATACAGAGCAGACACGGACCTGTCCCCCGCCCGCTCTGCTCATTGTGGCCCGCGACCTGTTACCAAGTCGCTTAAGTGGCCCTCACACTTCAAAAGGTTGGGCACCCCTGCTTTACAAAGTAAACGACACACCCACAAACAACACAGTGGGCAAGCAGCTTTGGGACCTCCAAGACAGTCGCAAAAGAAACTATTCCAAAATCAAAGATAGGTGATAATTGGCATGTCTAGACGCTCTTTTACAATTGCCTGTCATGGGACCTGGACGCTAGTAGAGATTACTGGAGTAGCTATGACTACAACCATGATTTCCAGCTTCTAGAAGGATCCCACAGGTATAATATATGTATATGAATGTGTGAAAGTACTTCTGCGCTACCCAATGATATATGCATAGTCACATTGGCCCAAGCTTGGCCAATGTAACTAAATGCCATAACTAGAATTCTTCTTTAAAAATAACCAAACTGCAGGGTTACTTATCCTTCCTTGTCCAGCTACGCTCCCTTCCAAAACACGTGGCCATCTTCCTGTTAGATGTTTTTGTGTGTGGATTCTTACCTCTGGGTCCTTCCTGGGGAACCCACTTTTCTTTTGTGGAGTGCAGCTGAACTGGTGCAAGTGTGCCCAGTGACAATTTCAGTGGCCCAGTGAGAAAAATCGATCGAATCCGCTACCCAATCCCCCCCCCCCCCCCACACATTTGTTGTTGTGTTTAAATTTTAGGGGAAAGACAGACTGGCTTTTTTTTTAATTATAATTTTACATGTATTTATTATTTATGTGTGGGTTCAGAGAAAAACCACACTGCAGCTAAGATCTCTGATCACACGGGCAACCCTAACACAAGTCTCAGGTAAATCCAACGCCATTGTGGGCCAGACATGCCTTTCAGCATTTGATGTGTTTGGGTAATATAATCTCACATGAGCTGTACTGGGTGCTGTCATACCAATATGCGGTTAGCACTTGGAATTTTCTGTTGTTATTGACTTTGCCAGCTTTCAGTTGCTAGACAAAACACTTGTCAAAACATGTTTTAATAACTTGTTAGTTTATGCAGCATTTTTGTGTAACTGATAAATGTTCTCATTTTATACAATGAGTTGTTGGGATGGGCTGCACAATCTTTTCCTGGCAAGGTATTTTAATGCCTTATGTGGATATGTTATCTGATTACCAACAACTCTCAAAAGTTCTGCACTTTCTGCACAGGTCTTCTTCAAATGAAAAGTGTTCAGATTTAACCACTTAAAACTCGGACCAAAATGCTGCTAAAGGACCATGCCCCTTTTTGCGATTCCGCACTGCGTCGCTTTAACTGACAATTGCGCGGTCGTGCAACGTGGCTCCCAAACAAAATTGGCATCCTTTTTTTCCCACAAATAGAGCTTTCTTTTAGTGGTATTTGATCATCTCTGCGGTTTTTATTTTTTGCGCTATAAACATAAATAGAGCAACAATTTTGAAAAAAATGCAATATGTTTTACTTTTTGCTATAATAAATATCCCCCAAAAATATATAAAAACATTTTTTTTTCCTCAGTTTAGGCCGATACGTATTCTTCTACATATTTTTGGTAAAAAAAATCGCAATAAGCGTTTATCGGTTGGTTTAGGCAACATGTATAGCGTTTACAAAATAGGGCATAGTTTTATTGCATTTTTATTCTTTTTCTTTTTTTTACTACTAATGGCGGCGGCGGCGATCAACGATTTTTTTTGTGACTGCGACATTATGGCAGACACTTCGGACAATTTTGACACATTTTTGGGACAATTGTCATTTTCACAGCAAAAAATGCATTTAAAATGCAATGTTTATTGTGAAAATTACATTTGCAGTTTGGGAGTTAACCACAAGGGGCGCTGCTGATGGCGTTATGTGTTCCCTAATGTGTGTTTACAACTGTAGGGGGGTGTGGGCTGTAGGTGTGACGCCATCGATTGCGATTCCCTGTATAAGGGATCACACGATCGATGACGCCGCCACAGTGAAGGACAGGGAAGCCGTGTTTACACGCGGCTCTCCCTGTTCTTCAGCTCCGGGGACCGATCGCCGCACTCCAGCGGCGATCGGGTCCGCGAGTCCCGCGTTCCCGGAGGTTCGGACCGGGTCACGGGCGCGCGCCGCCTGTGACCCACGACTGGGTACTAGTACAGGACGTACCTGTACGTACATGTGCCCAGCCGTTCCATTCTGCTGACGTATATGTGCAGGAGGCGGTCCTTAACCACTTAAGACCCGGACCAATATGCTGCTAAATGCCCAGAGGCGTGTTTACAATTCAGCACTGTGTCGCTTAACTTTAACAGACAATTGCGCGGGTCGTGCGACGTGGCTCCCAAACAAAATTTGCGTCCTTTTCTTCCCACAAATAGAGCTTTCTTTTGATGGTATTTTATCACCTCTGCGATTTTTATTTTTTGCGCTTTTTATTTTTTGCGTATAAAACAAAAATAGAGGGACATTTTTGAAAAAAAAAAACAATATTTTTTACTTTTTGTTAAAAAAAAATTGTTAAAAAAAATTGAATAAACTAAATTTTAGTCAAACATTTAGGCCAAAAATGTATTCAGCCACATGTCTTTAGTAAAAAAAAAAAAAAAAATTGCATTAAAAAAAAAAAACTAGCTCCCTAGCGGCGGCAACAGTGACACTAATACAGCGATCAGAAAAATGATCGCTTAGTGACCCTGGCAATAGGGGGTGAAAGGGTTAACTAGGGCGGTGATCAAGGGGTTAAAACTTTATTAGGGGGGTAAGGGGCTACCCTGGACCTAACACTAACTGCCTGTCACACTAACTGTCACACTGACACTAAATGCAGTGATCAGTACATATATTATCACTGCATTCAGTGACACACTGTGACAGCACAGGACACTGACATCTGCGTGACGGGGGTAGTAATGTGACAATCTGTCATGTAGTCAGATGGGGGGGGGGACGGTTAAATGTGCCTATGTGTGCTGGTGTCATTGTAGTGTTGTGCAGACTTACTAGTGATGTCTTCTTCCTCAGCGGCGGTTGAAAATACCGCCGAGTGGAGAGCTGACATCACTTCCCCCTTCCTGTGTTTACACAGGAAGAGGGCGGGTGGCACACTGTCATTGGCTGGGAGCGATCCGGAGGGGGCAGACAAAAACGAACAGCCACCCCCTCGTCACCGATCGCTCCTGAAGCCACCGGGACCGGCGCATGTACCGGGGGGCGTCCGATCAGACCCCCGACCCGCGTCAAGGCAGGGACGTACAGGTATGCCAATGTGCCTGTACGTGCCATTCTGCCTACGTATATGTACATGCGCCGGTCCTTAAGTGTTAAGTTAAGTGGTAAAGGAAATTCTAAAACCGATGTTTGTGATTAAAGCCCAATTTCAGCTTTAACAAATACACATTTAATTGCCCAACTGTTTTTAAAATAAAAAACGTATCTGTAGGTGAAATATTCCTCTTTTCTGTGGTGCTGTTCCTGTTCCCTACAGACTTCATGCTCCGTCATTTATTGTTAGTCCTCCTCTGGGTTTAAATGGGTTGTAAAGGGTCGTATTTTATTTTCTAAATAGCTTCCTTAGCTAGAGAATTGTTGGTTCACTTACCTTTTCCTTTGATTTCCCTTCTAAATGTTTTTTTTCTTTGTTTTCTTTGTCTGAATTTCTCACTTCCTGTTCCTCCTCAGTAAGCTATTCAGTAAGCTGTTCTAAATGACTTTCCACCACTTGGATGATGGTGGAAAGCTTACCGAGGAGGAACAGGAAGTGAGAAATTCAGACAGAGAAAAAAAACATGTAGAAGGGAAATCGAAGGAAAAGGTAAGTGACCCAGCAATGCACGAGCTTATAGGAACCTATTTAGAAAATAAAAAACAAACCTTTACAACCCCTTTAATGAGCGCCATTCAACACACTTCTTGTTACCCAAGGGTTTCAATGGCCCAGTCCCAAGGCTGTGTCATCAAGCTGCCCACAACAAAATTGGGCAGCATTGAAGTGATTTTACAGATTCAGCTAGATGTCAGATAAAGCCGGAAATAATGTAATGGTTTAGCAGGTGCATAACCACCTGTACATTCGGGCAAGCTCGGCTACTCTCGCGCTCACGTCCTGTACGTCAGGACGTGAGTGCAGGGAGCCGAGCTCCTGCCCGAATATACTATACAGGCGGTATAGGTTAATCTAAGATGTATATTGCCCAGCTCATGTGCACCTCACTGTATAGTTGGGACACAGAAGGGCTATCTCGCGCTCGCGAAAGGGCAGTGCCAGTGAAATGCCCAACTATACAAGATTGTACTGCGCTCTGTAGGTATTGCAGGCGTAGTATTCAAATCGGCGCGGGAAAGCTAGATTTATATCTGAGCTATATCGCGCACCCACGATTTTGCCCGATACTTGGTCTAGGTCAGTCACTCCAAAAATATAAAGATAATTAATTTTATTGGCATGACAGCTAGGTAACTTACATTTAAAGGAGGCGGCCAGCAATGGTAGCCCCCATACTTTCACAGTAAAGGTTTCCATTACCATTTACCGTATTTATCGGGGTATTGTGCACTCCGGCGTATAGCGCGCACCCCTAAAGTGGACCCGAAATTCCTGTGGAAAAAAGATGTTTGTACTTACAGTTTTGGTGTCTTGCACGGCGTCCATCCGAATGCGGCCTTGTCGGGGTCCGGCGTCCATAGTCTGCGGACCTTGGATCGGCTTCGGGTGTCCAAATTTCGTCGGGTCCGGCGTCCTTCTGCGGCGTACTCCCCGCTTGAAGTCCCCGCTTTCGGAACCGCGCAGAGTTTGAATACTGTGGATCCTGCATATACGCGATTTGGATTATGCGCTTTTAGTACACTCGCATAAGTATAGTCGGGCAGGTTCGGCTACTCTCGCGCTGGACACATCTATGGGTAAGACAGAGAGCTTTAAAAGCAATTCTGTCTTTGACGTGGCAGCAATGAAGGGACTCAGTGAGTGCGAGAGGATTCCCAGGGTTTTTTCCCAGTCACAAGCCTGCGGCCGACTATACATGAACGTGTACTGCGCGAGCGATCGGTATATGCTGGGAGGCGCAGTAAAGGGCACTCGTGTATAGTCGGGCAAGCTCGGAGTTACAATAGCTCGCGCTCACGTCCTGTACGTCTTCTTTAGGACTGGCGCGTGAGCGCGAGAGGAGCCGAGCCTGCCCCGCACTATACACGAGTGTAGTCTGCGCTCGGTATATGCTGGCGCAGTACACTCGTGTATAGTCGGGCAAGCTCGGCTACTCTCGCGCTCACGTCCTATTTGTACGTCCATTGGACCGCGTGAGCGCGAGAGGAGCCGAGCCAAAAATGCCCGACTATACACGAGTGTACTTTGCGCTCGGTATATTTGCCCAAAATGGCGGGGGGTACACTCGTGTTGATAGTTGATTCCTACGCTTGGCGTGAAACAGCAGAAGTCGTTTTCGCTCCATTGAGTTTAAGATAACTCTCGCGCTCACCAATCCTGTACGTCCAGGACGTGAGCGCATGTCTCTAGATTGGAGCCGAGCCTGCTGTTGCCGACTGCGGAAATACAGTTGCGAGTGTACTGCATATGCTCGGTATATGCAGTTTTTGGCGCAGTACACTCAAAAGAGGACGAAGGTAGTGTTTATAGTCACTGGGCAAGCTCGGCGATACTTGAGGGACTCGCGCTCACGTCCTGTACGTTTTTCAGGACGTAAATGGTCCTAGCTTCACTGTTTGCGATCGGTTTTCCAAAAAGGAGAACCAAGATAAATCGCCTTCTGCCCGACTATACACGAGTGTACTGCGCTCGGTATATGCTGGCGAGTCAGTACACTCGTGTATAGTCGGGCAAGCTCGGCTACAGTCTCGCGCTCAAAAGTCCTGCACTACGTCCAGGACGTGAGAACTGCGAGAGGAGCCGAGCCTGCCCGACTATACACGAGTGTACTGCGCTCGGTATATGCTGGCGCTTGAGTACACTCGTCCCATATTTTAGTCGGGCAAGCTCGGCTACTCTCGCGCTCACGTCCTGTACGTCCAGGACGTTGAGTGCGAGAGAGGAGCCGAGCCTGCCCGACTATGGACACGAGTTTTCCTCGCTTGGGGTATCTAGATGCTGTTGCAGTACACTCCTGTATAGTTGGGCACCAGCTCGGCTACTTTCTCGCGCTTATCTTAGAGAATACGTTGAGGCCTGTACGTCCAGGACGTGAGCGCGAGAGGAGCCGAGTGGGTCCTGGGGTCCAGGGAGGGTTTCTATACAGGAGGGTTGGATTGTACCCTGCGCTTTCAACTGTAGGGCACTATGCCCTCCAGGAAAGACGTAGTATTCAAACTCGGCGTAATGGGAAAGGGAGGAAAGCCAGTATATCGGCGTATATCGCGCATTCCTTCACGATTTTGCGGGGATAATGTCATTTTCAGGGCAAAAAAGTGCACCATTGGTATACGCCGATAAATACGGTAATCATACCCTAGTTAAACCTAAATCGCAGCATTTAACACTGTTCACTCTCTCAGCTAGCTGTTTTATTTAATTTCGTTGTATGCTTGCATGTTTATTGGACTTGTTTGCTTCATTGAACTGCAAGAAAGATGAGAACTCCAGGTAATTATTTTTTATATAGTTACACTGGATCAATGTAACTATGCATATCAGACAGACTTGTTTGTACTCATACAGTGTTTTATGTATTATTATTATTATTATTATTATTATTTACATACAGTATATATTTTTTCCTTTTTGCTATTTCAAATTTCTATTTGTTAAACCTTATATATTGGTTAAATAAATAGCCACGCTAACTCCTGTGAAATGGTTAATTACAAGTGTGACAAATTCAAGACTATGTCTGCCGTCAAAACGTTCTCTGTCCAGAACCAGCACTATCCAAGACTAGCCCCCCCCAGTCACCAGCCTTACTTCAGTGTAGGGTAAAAACCAGCAGACTACTGTAATTTATTTGAGCACATGTTACACAGATATCCCCCTTTAAGACACCCCTGCCCACCCTTGGAAAACAGGGTGGGTTAAACTGTCCATTGACCATAGACACACAGGTCAGGTGGGTTCAAACTTTTCACCAGTAACCAGTCTTATCAGCAGGGGGGCTGCTGGGGGAGTCGCACAAAAGTTGCACAAAACCCCCACTCAAAGTGACTCCTGTCACAACAAGAAATAAAAATACAAGTGAAACCTATAAAGCTCATATACATGCAAACACCACTATAGTGCTAGTGTTCAGATGTTAAAACATTCAAATATCAAAGAGATGTCCATCAAAGGTATATATATTCAATTATTCAAGAAAATGTCCATCAAAGGTAAATAATAGTACTTTTTCACTTTTCTCAAATTATAAATGTCCAATTCCTTATTGTGTGCACGCCATTCACCATCAATTATTTTGCAAAATCCTCCACCATCCAAATTTCTCACTCACCAAATTGACATATAATATAAGCGGAACCATCCAGTCCACCAGAGATCGTGTGTCCACTTAAATGGGACATCCCTTCACACGTAGGAAATAAAATAAGTTAGGAAATAAAAGAAATGCTATCATTGTGCAACATGTTTATTCATTAAAGTGGATGTAAACCCCCCAAAAAATGTTTTTTATTTTGATGTCACAATGTAGAGTATAAGATTTCCTATCATCTGTGCCCAGTCTTGCCACACAGAGTTAATTCAGCTCTGAGTAATCCTCTTTTAATGTTGAGTGCAAATTAACAGAATTCCGGATAAAAACCTGCCAAATTATAAAGTCTGTTTCTCTCTTCTTGCTTTCAGTAACAGGTTATTTACAAATCTAGCTTGGACATGTTTATCATAACAAGAGGTGATCCAAAGTTCATTGTATATTACTAGGATGTGTTATGTGGGGGAGGGGTGGATTTCTCACGTTTTATACCTCATGTTATGATAAACATAACATATGATAAACATTTCCAAGCTAGATATGTAAATAACCTGTCACTCAAAGCAAGAAGAGAGAAAACAGACTTTTTATTTAGGCAGGGTTTTATCTGGAAGGCTGTTCATTTTCACTGAACATTAAAAGAGGATTTCTCAGATCTGGATTAACTCTGTGTGGCAAGACTGGGCACAGATCATAGGAAATCTTATACTCTACATTGTGACGTCCACTTTAATGCATAAAAACACCCACTTAAATGCTAACTCACATATAAAAGTGCCTCCGACCAGCACTGAGTGTATCCAGCAATCTGTATTGATGGTTTGGATGCGTTCCGTGCATAGGAACCGACGTGCATCTCAAATCTCGGATTCGTGGTACCAAAGGCAATGGGAAACCGTGGCAATACCACCCGCAATGGGCCTCTATAGAGGCCCATTGCGGGCGGTATTAACTCTTTCATGGCCGCTAGCGGGGGTTAATACCACACCACTAGCGGCCGCAACTTGCGGCAAATCCGACGGTATAGCGCCGCTATTTTTAGCGCCGCTATACCGCCAGCACGGCTCCCGCCGCAATGTGGAAGGGGCCTGAAGAAGCCATAGTTGTAGCAAACCACACAGTATGTTTGACACATCTTTATTTTAGATTTTTGCACCGATGACACATTTTTTATTATTATATTTGTAAAACCTATTAAAAAATAAGTGCTTTTAATCTCACTTTAGACAAAGGGGTTGATTTACTAAAACTGGAGAGTGCGCAAAATCTGGTGCAACTCTGCATAGAAACCAATCAGCTTCCAGGTTTTATTGCAAAAGCGTAATTGAACAAGCTAGTTAGAAGCTGATTGGCTACAATGCACAGCTGCACCAGATTTTGCACTTTCCAGTTTTAGTAAATCCTCCCCAGTCTGACAGCATATACAGTATTACTATTCCTGATACATGCCTATTTTAGTAGTCTAAACTTGTGGATTGTTACTGCTGCAAGCATACAGTGACAGTACAATAAACGTATTTATGAATGTTGTGTCTTTCAGGATGACGACCTACTAGTAACTGAAGGACAACTCTTTGGACAACACTCGGGTGGTTGCCTTAAAGTTATAGATAATGATCGATCTATTAAAAAAACAATAGGACCGCAATATGGACACAATTTCAGTTTTGTAAACCCATCTGGAGTTTGCGTGGATGGCAATGGCAACTTTTTCATAGCAGATAGATGGAAGAACAACATCACCATGTTCAATCCAAACGCAACTCTGATGGCTACGGTTGTGACACATGACCTAGAAGGTCCTAGTGGAATTACCATTGCAAATAAAGACCTTCTAGTTGTGACAGACTGTTACCATCATACTGTAAAACTATACAAATATAAACAGGGAATACTGCTTTATTAGGAAAAGAAACTATAAAAAATGTGTGTTGCAAACAGCATTATTTACTATTAATGTACACAACACAACATATAATAAAACCAAAAAAGTCACTGCAAAGCAATAAAAATGTCTGTAATTACCTCTGATATACCTAAACCGGACCCCTGACAAATTATTTCCATGTCTGTTTTTTGAGCCTATCAGGGGTCTTCAAGCTACGCCCCTCCAGTTGTTCAGGAACTACAATTCCCATCATGCCTAGTCATGTCTGTGAATGTCAGAGTTTTACAATCCCTCATGGGATGTGTAGTTCCGCAACAGCTGGAGTGCCGTAGTTTCAGGATCCCCTAGCTTGTTGTCAGTCAATTCTTCTATCCGGTGACCTTTAAAAAGAAACTGACTTGGCAAAAATCATCTTAAAGGAACGCTAAAGTAAAAAAAAAAATTGGGGAAAAATAACAAATATGTTAAACAGATTCTCAGCTGAGATACGACGGTGTATCCCAGATACACCGTCATATCGCAGTTTTTTTCAATGGGTATCTATGCGAGTGATAGATGCATAGATACACTAAAGATCTGACAGGTGTAAAGCAATTACACCGTCGGATCTTAGATGTAATGACAACTCCGGCCGCTAGGTGGCCTTTACGTAGTTTTCTCATTTGCCTATGCAAATAAGCCTAATACGGCGATTCCCGAACATTTTTGCGACGCGGCGACGTAGCGACGTAGTTACGTAGGTTGCGTACGCGCAAGGTTACCCCTGCTGTATGAGGGGTATGTTTCCGAAGTGCCGTCGTTGCCATGTTAAGTATGGCGTCGGGTCAGCGTCATCTTTTTCCATCGGTTACGTCGTTTTACTAAGTCGTTCGCGAATAGGGAATTGCGTAAGTGACGATCATGTTGTTTTGACGTCGGTTTCAACGACGCTTTCCGACGTGAGCTGGAGCATGCACACTGGGCTTTTTTCCCGGATGGAGCATGCGCACTTCGTTTGACACGGGGGCGCGCTTAATTTAAATACAGCATGCCCCCTCCTTCAGTATTTGAATCACGCGGCCTTACGACGCCGCATTTACGTTACGCCGCCGAAAATTACGGAGCAAGTGCTTTGAGAATACAGCACTTGCTCCAGTAATTTGCGTAGACGTAGTGTAAATGCGATACGATACGCTACACCGCCAGATACGCCATTTTTTGAGAATCTGGCCCGTTATACTTACCTCCATTGTGCAGCTCGTTTTGCACAGAGTGTCCCCAAACCCTGTCTTCTTCTGGGGTCCCTTGGCGGCTGTCTCGTCTCCTCCTCGCAAGAGCTTTCCACCTTCATGCGAGCGAGCTCGCATGATGGAAAACTTTGATAGCCGCTGACTGTATCACTCGGCCCCGCCCCACAGCGCGCCGCGTTGGGGGATGTGGTTGGCAGCAGTGCCGTCCGTGTGTACTGTATGCTCCATCGCAGTTTACCCAACAGGAAAACTGCTGGGAAAAAAAGAGAACCAGCTCTCTTTTTTCCCTGCCAGGTTTCCCGGCGGTTTTTAAGCCGGCAGTTTTCCTATAGGAGAAGACTGCAATGGAGCATACACACGGCCGGGTTTCCTGACTAAAGCTCTCATGGCAGTTTTCCTGTCGGGAAACCCTGCAATGTGTAGGGGAGAAAGTAACCAAGCAAGGTTATTGATTTTCCCTCGGAAACCATTACGTGTGTATGAGACATAACAGTTAATCTCTGAGTAAAACTCAAGCCCATCTCTGGACATAAAACACCCTGCGTTTTTTTTTTTTGTTTTTTTTTATGCCTCGTCTAGCAGTTATTAATTTTACTTACCTATGTCATAATGTCCGCCATCTAGACAGTCAATAGAATGCATCCACAGCAAGTAAGCATTAATATACTTTATTACATTTTAAGAAAGTATCCTAGCGATAAAGAATGTTAAACAAATAAGCAATACATTTCAATATACAAAGGTTGTTAAAAGGAGCAATACAGTGCAGACAAAACAGCTTGAAAAGAGAAAAGAGGTATGAGATAATGGAATTAACTACAGACAATGCAGTATCCAAGTGGCACATTACTAAAGCAAATCCATGTAGTATATTGAGATGTACAGATGTCAGTGAGAACGGAGAAATATCATCATTGCTAGAGAGTACAATGATTTAAGAAAAAAAGATATTCAGCAGTAGCAACGGTGTGTATTGTCAGCTAGCTTGTTCCAATCTATCCACAGGGGGTTATTTACAAAGGCAAATCTATTTTGCACTACAAGTGCAAACTACAAATGCAAAGTACACTTGAAATTGTACCTAAAGTGCACTTGGAAGTGCAGTCGCTGTAGATCTGAAATGAGGGGATACTCTGCTGATTTATTATGCAATCATGTGTTTTTTATGTTCCTTGCATGTCCCCCTCAGATCTACAGCGACTGCACTTCTAAGTCCACTTTCAGTGTAATTTCAAGTGCACTTTGCACTTGTAGTTTGCACTTGTAGTGCAAAGTGGATTTGCCTTTCATTAATAACCCCCATAGTGTTCAAAAGAGCCATGAAATACAAATATCAGCAGAATGAAGAAAAGAAGAACCCAGAAGAAAAGAGAAAGAATATCAAGGACTGTATTTTCCTAATTCTAACATCCACCAGCTGTTCAATAATAAAAAAAAAAATATTTCTGACATATGTTGTTTCAAGAGTCATGTTGCTGCTCCATAGCATAAGGCCGTGTACACACGGCAGAGAACCTCGACGGGCAGAACACATCGTTCCGCCCGTCGAGGTTCCCTGCCGGCCGTCGAAATCGGCGACCCGCCCGTCGGGAATGGCAACCAGCCATTCTTCCAGGCGGGCCGTCGAGCAAATAGAGAGCGTGCTCTCTATTTCTGCTCGACGGGCTTCCCGACGGGAAGCTCACCGAGAGCGTATACACGGCCGAGGTCCTCGCTGGAATGCACTTCCAGCGAGGTCTGTGGTTTCAGCAGAACCTCGGTCGTGTGAACGGCCTTAAAGTATGAGAACAGTGGCTATCCAAAGTTTTGCACTCTGTCCAGCATTTAAGGTGTAAATTGGACCAGGAGACCAATGCTCTCAGTCAGCTGCCAAGTAGTACAGTATTTATTGGCGTATACTGCGCACTTTTTCCCCCTTAAAATAAGGGTAAATTGTGGGTGCGCGATATACGCTGATACCCGCTTCCCGCGCTCAGTTTGAAGTGAGCCGCTGACATATACCGAGTGCAGTACACTCGGGTACATTCAGCTAGGCTCGGCTTCACTTGTGCTCACGCATAAACGTCACATAGCGTGAACACGAGCGAAGCCGAACCTAGCCGAATATATGTGAGTGTACTGCACTCAGTATACGTCGGCGGAGGCGTTCAAACTGAGCGCAGGAAGCAGGGATTCGACTCGAGACATCACTGGAGAAGCCGGGAGGACACCACTGGAGCTGCAGACGGACGCAGGACCGGACGATGGACGCCGCGCAAGACACCAAAACTGTGTAAGTACTAAAAGTTTTTTTTACAGGTCTACATTAGGGGTGCGCACTATACAAAAAAAGGAGTGCGCAATACCCCGATAAATACGGTATTTAGTAAAGTTTGGAAATTCTAAACTGCTCTGTTTATGGGAGTTGTATAAGACCTACCTGAAGATGCTGTGGTGAATTTAGTTCAGTAAATTGTTTTGAATTTTCTTAAGTGTTGTTGGTAAAGTCTCTAAAATAAATATACAATGAAACCTTGGTTTGACAGTAACTTGGTTAGTGACTTTTTTTGCAAGACAAGCACAATGGAAAAAAACTATTTGGACTTGATATACAAGCGATGTCTTGATATAAGAGTACCGCCATGTCACAACTGAGTATAAAAGAGAAGAGAGGCGCCTCTAAGTGTAGCAATATGGTTCCATTTAATGAAGATACAACATTTAGCAACATATTGCTACACTTAGAGGCACCTCCCTTCTCTTTGATACTCTGTAGCTCCTGCTGGATTTAATCCCCTTGGGAAGGCGGCCATTTGTGGATGGACATTTTATGGTTACACAACCTGGTCACATTGCTATAATCTTTTTATATGGACTATAAACTGAAGGACCTATAAATAAATGGTTGTGGAACAAATCATTTGAGTTTTCATTATTTCTTATGGAAACGAATTCTGGAGCGAATTATGCAATCCTAGGTTTTACTGTAGTAGTTTCCAGGGCTTTTTCATTTTGTGGGGCTAGGTATTTTGTATGGAATTTGTTAATGATAACAAGAAAGGCAGTAAAACAGTTCTAGCAACTATGAACACCCCAGCCACAATAGATCCACCCCAGCAAAAATGAAATCCCAACAGCTAGCATCAATAGACCCTCCTGCAGGCAGCAACAATAAACCCCTCCCTCAACAGTAGATCCCCCAGCAACAATTGACCCCTTACAACATAAGAGCCATTCCCCCATCAAGCCAGCATCAATAGACCCTACAGCAGCCAGTACCCAAAGACCCCTTACTCAACAGTACATCCCTTCAAGCAACATAAGACCCACCCTAGCAACAATAAATCCCCCACGAGCAATAGAAGAACTCTCCAGCAACAATAGACCCCCTTCCTTGGCAAAAATAGATCTTCTCCAGCTACAGTAGATTCCCCAGTAGCCAGCAACAATAGGCCCTTCAGCACACCCCAGCCATTACATTCAGTTCTGTAGGTGCCAGAACTGTGTTTCCCTGCGTTTCCGCTGCAAAAAAAAAAAATCCCTTTCTACAAAGTATACATTTTAATAGTCACTATATTGCCGAAAGCAGATGTAGGATTTAGGGTTATAATGGCAAAAAGATAATTTTATACACTGTATTATAGGTAGGGGTTAAATTCACTTATGAAATTTAAGTGCAGTAGGCTTCCAAGTATACAGAAATGTGTTATGTAGGAGCCGAAAATGTCTGAGGAGGCATGTTGAGATGGAGGGCCTCTGTTTTGGAGCTGTTCTTTTTATATTCCAAAACAGCGCTATTTAGGTTCAGTGCTTTGTAGAGACTAGGAAGGGTGGTATGCAACTGGGCTAAAGTCAAATGTATATAATCAGCAGAAACCCCAAATAACCTGTCCTGTATGTTAGGATCATGCCTAATTGGGGCCATTAGGGGTTCAATACACATGGAAACTAAGAGGGGCAAAAGAAGTCTTGTGTGAAAGGCCTAGAGTCTGCATAGAGAGTCCAAAACATAAAAGTGGCAGAGGCATACAAGTGCATACTTTCCTGCAGAAAGGGGCCAATAATTCCAATATGTCTGTGTCAAAAGCGCAGTGGCTGGCGTCAGTAGGGCAGAGGGTGGTGTCAGTAAGGCCCCTTTAACACTGGGGCGGGAGCCGCGGTGGCAGTATAGCGCCGCTAAAAATAGCGGCGCTATACCGCCGGAATTGCTGCGAGAATTGGCCGATAGCGGTGCGGTATTAACCCCCGCTAGCGGCCGACAAAGGGTTAATACTGCCCGCAATGCTCCTCTGCAGAGTCGCATTGTGGGCGGCATTGCCGCGGTTTCCCATTGTTTTAAATGGGAAGGAGCGTTGAAGAAGCGGTATACACGCCGCTCCTCTCACCGCTCCAAAGATGCTGCTGACAGGAGATTTTTTTCTTTCCCACCAGCACATCGCCTCAGTGTGAAAGCCCTCAGGCTTTCACATTGAGTAGGCAGTGAAGGAGTTTTTCAGGCGGGATAGCGGCGCTATTTTTAGCGCTGTTCCGCCTGAAAAACTCATCAGTGTGAAAGGGGTCTAAGGCAGTGGCTGGACTGTGTCAGTAGCTGGTGACAGTAAGGCAGTGGCTGGACTGTGTCAGTAGCTGGTGACAGTAAGGCAGTGGACTGTGATAGTAGCAGTGGTGAACTGTGTCAGTAGCTGGTGACAGTAAGGCAGTGTACTGTGTCAGTAGGTCAGTGGCTTGTGTCAGTAGGGCAGTGGTTGGACTGTGTCAGTAGCTGGTGACAGTAATGCAGTGGACTATGTTAGTAAGGCAGTGAGTGGTGTCAGTAGGGCATTGACTGGACTGTGTCAGCAGGGCAGTGGCTGGTGTCAGTAGGAAATTGGCTGGTGTTAGTAGGGCAGTGGCTGGTGTCAGTAGGAAATTGGCTGGTGTTAGTAGGGCAGTGGCTGGTGTCAGTAGGGCAGTGGCAGGTGTCAGTAGGGCAGTGACAGGTGTCAGTAGGGCAGTGGCAGGTGTCCGTAGGGCAGTGGCCGGATTCAGTAGGGCAGTGGCTGGTGTCAGTAGGGCAGTGGCTGGTGTCAGTAGGGCAGTGGCTGGTGTTAGTAGGGCAGTGGCCGGTGTCATAGGGCAGTGGCTGGTGTCAGTAGGGCAGTGGCTGGTGTCAGTAGGGCAGTGGCTGGTGTCAGTAGGGCAGTGGCTGGTGTCGTAGGGCAGTGGCCGGTGTAGTAGGGCAGTGGCCAGTGTTAGTAGGGCAGTGGTGAGTATTAGAACATAGATTACTTTGGTGCTTTATTGGCAGACAGGCGTAACAACATTGGAGCCATGTCCTTTTACAGACATCCAGTGCAGGTTTAATAAAGAAGGGGATAAGAGGAAGAGGACGGTGCGCAAGTTTTAACCATTTGTAGAAGTTAGAGTCTTGACTTCTACCACAGATCAATCATCAAGTGATGGTTATGTTGCCATAACCTTATACTCATAAGTAACGATATAAAGGTAAAAGAAGGGACCAAGAATGGGGGGGGGGATGGTGGTCTCAGAGGAGATCAAGAAAGAAAAGGGGTTACTACTGGCAACAAATTAGTGATCTAAAATTTATGCTTTGGTACAAAGAAAAATGTATTGAGTTATCAAAGTATAATTAGTACAAAAAGGGTTTAGCCTTTAACCACTTAAGGACCGCCTACTGCACATATACGTCGGCAGAATGGCACGGCTGGGCACATCAACGTATATATACGTTGGTTTTAGTACCCAGCCGTGGGTCACGGGCGCGCGCCCGCGGCACCCTCCCGTGACCCAGTCCGAAGCTCCAGGACCGGGACTCGCAGACCCGATCGCCACTGCAGTGCGGCGATCCGTCCCTGGAGCTGAAGAACGGGGAGAGCCGTGTGTAAACACGGCTTCCCCGTGCTTCACTGTGGCCGCAGCATCGATCGCGTCATCCCTGTTATAGGGAGACGCGATCGATGACATCACACCTACAGCCACACCCCCCTACAGTTGTAAACACACACACAGGGAACACTCAAAGTCACAGCGCCCCCTGTGGTTAACTCCCAAACTGCAACTGTCATTTCCACAGTAAACAATGCAATTTAAATGCATTTTTTGCTGTGAAAATGACAATTGTCCCAAAAATGTGTCAAAATTGTCCGAAGTGTCCGCCATAATGTCGCAGTCATGAAAAAAAATCGCTGATCGATCCGCTATTAGTAGTAAAAAAAATTTTTTTTTATAAAAATGCAATAAAACTATCCCTTATTTTGTAAACGCTATAAATTTTGCGAAAACCAACCTATAAACGCTTATTGCGATTTTATTTACCAAAAATAGGTAGAAGAATACGTATCGGCCTAAACTGAGGAAAAAAAAAAAAATTTTTTTATATATATTTGTGGGGATATTTATTATAGCAAAAAGTAAAAAATATTGCATTTTTTTTTAAATTGTCGCTATATTTTTGTTTATAGCGCAAAAAATATAAAACCGCAGAGGTGATCAAATACCACCAAAAGAAAGCTCTATTTGTGGGGAAAAAAGGACGTCAATTTTGTTTGGGAGCCACGTCGCACGACCGCGCAATTGTCAGTTAAAACGACGCAGTGCCGAATCGCAAAAAGGGGCAAGGTCCTTTACCTGCATTTTGGTCCGGGTCTTAAGTGGTTAAAAAGACGAATAGAGTTGTCTAAAATTGATAACCAACCATGGACATATATTACAAACAAGACACACAATGGACAACATAAAATCACGACACTTGTCCGGACAGTGGGAGTTCAGTCATCAGTGTCTCAGCACTATATTCTCAAAATAAAGAGGTTTAATTTGGGTTGGAAACAAAAAATAATAATTGTTATATAGTAGATATAAGTAGTTTGATCAGGGGAAACAATGTATTGCCTGATGTCCAACCATATTATACCAAATTAGTGCAGTATTTGTTGACAGAACCCGATGTGCAGAGAGAGGGAGATGGAGAGAAAGCGGTAATAGTATTCCTGCTGCAGCGAGGTTGCTTATCCTAAACTAATATGGATATGCACATTTATTTAAGTCCATAACATTGCAATAGTCCTAGGTATAAATAATATAAGTAATTTCCATATAGTCCATTATTGATGGTTGGATAGTGCGGAGAAAAGTCCTGTTAGTAAAGTCAATCCTGTAGATTTCATCAACATGTTATTTGGAAAGACAATTTGAGAGTGTGGTTTATATTCAAATGTGCTCATGCTATAATCCTTAAATTGTCCCTTTATATGGATTAGCTTGTCATTGCCTAGCAATAGATATGTTTATGAATAATAGTCAATCACTTTATTGCAAATTTTCTAGGCGCATGTTTGACCAATAAATCCCAGGGGTGGATGATATTCAATCAGTATACTGCTGGTTGGTATGGACACGTTAGTGGCCATCAATGAACTACAAATTCGTTCAAGGTAGTAAAGCAAAGTTATGCACAATGTATGTTCTGTACATTACCATGAGTCACTGACGTTCATCCAAGGCAGGGTTGTATATTATATGGTAGTACAGACCTGTGATGTATAGACAGCAGCAGTTGCTTTGGATAGTGGTCAAATTGGTAGGTAGATGAATGCAGGTGATATTATTATTCGCCCTCCGTAGTATCCCTATATTATGGGGTGTCTTTTACGTCCGTCTATGTTCATGTAAACGGCTTTGGGGGGGGGGGGGGGGCCCATTTCTTTACCTGTATTTTTAATTACTCAAAAATAATAGGGATGATAGGGAGAAAGTGAAAATATACACCCAAAAAGAGGGTGTGAGAAATAGATAGAGGACGAGTGCAGAAAGTAGAGAACAAGCAACAAAGATAGTAGCACCAATGAAGATAAAGGAATACATTATGTGTACTGCACTAAATACTGCACTAATTTGGTATAATATGGTTGGACATCAGGCGATACATTGTTTCCCCTGATCAAACTACTTATATCTATATAACAATTATCAGGGCTTTTTTTCTGGGGGAACTTGGGGGAACTCAGTTCCACCACCTTTGGCTCAGACCCCTTGGTGCCTGCTCACCACAATCACTTGTAAACACAGAAGTCTGGTTTCTGTGTTTACAAGTGACAGCTTTGTAACCCCCTGAACTCTGCACTCTGTATGTAATGCAATTCTGGTATTTAATGCCCCTTTAAGACCCTTCTACTGTTTGTGAAATCTGAACGTGTCGTGGTTGAGTTCCTGTACCTATTTTCTGAGAAAAAAAGCTCTGACAATTATTATTTTTTGTTTCCAACCCAAATTAAACCTCTTTATTTTGAGAATATAGTGCTGAGACACTGATGACTGAACTCCCACTGTCCGGACAAGTGTCGTGATTTTATGTTGTCCATTGTGTGTCTTGTTTGTAATATATGTCCATGGTTGGTTATCAATTTTAGACAACTCTATTCGTCTTTTTAAAGGCTAAACCCTTTTTGTACTAATTATACTTTGATACCTCAATAAATGTTTCTTTGTACCAAAGCATACATTTTAGATCACTAATTTGTTGCCAGTAGTAACCCCTTTTCTTTCTTGATCTCCTCTGAGACCACCATCCCCATCCCCCCCCCCATTCTTGGTCCCTTCTTTTACCTTTATATTGTTACTTATCCAGTGCAGGTTGATGAACACTGGACTGAAACATAAAAAGTGAAAAGATGTTGGGATTTAAGGGAGTTGCCCCCCTATCTTGGTTTAGCCTCCAGCACTTAAAGGAGTTGTAAAGGAAAAAAAATAATGTCTGCAAGGTAGACAGACAGAATAGTGTAATGATTCTGTTATAAAACAAGTAAATACCTATTAAATTCCTTCATCTATATCACCTCCGGCGTTCTAGTTTCTGTTTTCTCATTCACTTCCTGGTTTGCGGCGCTCGTTCATGTAGGAACTAAATTTCCCAGTATGAATTGCTGCACGCCCAGTAATTCACACCTCCTTGAAGTCTCTAACACGTAGAGAGCATCCTGCCACACAGATGTAGTTCCCAGGAGGGGGCGAGCATGTCATTGACCACCACAGTAAAGCCTCCCTTCACGGTGGTCAGTAAAATCAGACAAGCAGGAAGTGAACAGAACAGAGAAGACATAGAGCAAAAACGAACAATGAGGAAGTAAAAAGAGGAATGTCTGCAGGTAAAGAAGTGGATGCTTATTATGAAAAAAAAATGTTTTCCTTTACAACCCCTTTAACACAGCCTCTCTTCTCCTGGGCACCATCATTGTCCTCTAGTGCTCCTGCTATGTGGTGCTTCTAGTCCCGTTCTCCTTGCGCCACCAAGAAACCCGCCGTCGCGGAGGAAGCAAGGTAACCAGGAGAGATTATTTTTCTCTCTTTGCCCACGTGACTCCCCTGTGGCTATTAGCGGCACCGCCCCAGGTTCGCAGAGACGTTCTCGAAGAGGCGGGGCTGGTGTTGCGAGGCAAAGTAGGGCATGCTAGGAACATGGCTGACATCCAGTGCATGTTTAACGATCTACACTGGATGTCAGTGACAAAACACACTGTGGCTCCAATGCCCCCCGGCGCCAGATCTCCTCCACATCACGCACTAGCTCTACCACTTGTGATGTGAAGGAGATCTGGCATTGGGGGGACATTGGAGCTGCTGAATGTTCTTTCACTGACAACCAGTGCGGATCATTGAACAAGCACTGAACTGTCAGCCATGTGGGAGAGGATTGGCTGAGACCAGTGGCGCCCCTCTTAATGCGGCTCCCCGGGGCCCATGATCCCCCTGCCCCCCCTAGTTTCAGCCCTGGTTATACAAGTTGTACACTCACTACTTTACATTGTAGCAAAGTATAATTTCTTCAGTGTTGTCTAAAAGGTATAATAAAATATTTACAAAAATACGAGGGGTGTACTCACTTTTGTGAGATACTGTATATAATAATGTCCCTTTATGATAGGTGTATTCTCATATACTGTATACTCATCTCAATATTCCATTTATTATAAATTAACAGTCTGTAAGAAGCACAATAGATGGATAAAAAAAAAGATTACAGTTGAAAGTGTATACAGCCATAAAGGGGGTTATTTATGAAAGGCAAACCCACTTTGCACTACAAGTGCAAACTACAAGGGCAAAGTGCACCTGAAATTGCACTGAAAGTGTACTTGTAAGTGCAGTCGCTGTAAATCAGAAGGGTAGAAATAAGAGGAAGCTCTGCCGATTTTATTATCCAATCATGTACAAGCTAAAATGCTGCTTTTTATTTTCCTTGCATGTCCCCCTCGGATCTACAGCGACTGCACTTCCAAGTGCACTTTCAGTGCAATTTCTAGTGCACTTGTAGTTTGCACTTGTAGTGCAAAGTGGATTTGCCTTTAGTAAATACCCCTGTTGTGTCAATATTGGTCCAGCAGTGTTTTCACATGCAATGTTAATTTCCATAATGGACATGGTAAGGTGCAAAGGAAAAGGTTACCAGTCCACAACAGCTAGGGCATCCTCCAGATGTGTTTTGTCTGGAAGCTTCTTTGGTCCACTTTCTTTTTTCTGGGAAATTTGAATGCATATCACAAGATCATATGCATAATGCTAAATTTACATAGCAAACAAACCAGGGTAAGGGTTATGCTTATTTTTTTTCATTTAAATTTAAGTTTATTATAATAAAATAAAGAGCATACAGAGTAATAAACGTAATACAATAAATGCATCAGGAAACATCGTGTTGACAATTATAGTAGTAAACAATAGATTACATTTCTTAACTAGATTTCCCCTTCTCCTCCCTCCCCCCCCCCAATGTCCCAACTATATACCTGGTAAGTTTAACATGGGAGTGTAAACGTGTATAATCAGGAGGGATGGGAATCAGTAGAGGTAGCGACAACATTTTAGGGCTAAAATTCCCTGTTTACTAAGCAATCTATAAAACTTTTATTATAAGCTGAGATCATAAAACTAAAATATATGTAAGGAATAAATCATACCGAACCGTGGAGAGGATAGGTTTCCGGGGGCATCCCCTCCCCCCGGCACCCCCACTGGGAGCAATCTGTGTCGAGGAGGGGGGGCAGCCCCCCCTGATGACAAAAAAAATTAGATCCAAATGTTGTCCAGAGAAACATCTCTCAATCAACTCTTAACTTATAAACCTAGAAGGAGACAAGGAATTTAATACATACATCCAGTTAAACTAAATCAGCACTACCTGAGACCAGTGGAGAATATGATATGTAATGAATATCTCCTGTTCAAGAGAAAGAATAAAAATAAAGAAAAGAGAGGGGGAGAAGGAGGAAAGAGGAAGGAGAGGAAAGGGAAAGGGAGGGTGGGCCTACCTGCCATAGGATTACATCAGTCTGAGTCCAGAGCCAAAACTAAACTTACATGTTGTGGGAGATTCCCATGTAAATCAACCAAGGTTCCCAAATTTCAGTGAACTGGGTAGAGGTATCTAACATAGAGTTAATTCTTTTTTCTTGTTCCATAATCCATGTAACCTTTCTCTTCATGTGTAAAATGGAAACCGACGGTTTCTTCCATGCAGCCGCTAAAGTGATTCTGGCGCCAGTCAGTATAAATAGAATCAGCTGTCTAATTGCCTTGGAGCTCTGTGGTATTAGTCCATTCAATAAGGCTATTGCAGGAGATTGATGGAGGTTACAACCGGTACCTCTCCTGATAATCTGGAATACCCTGTTCCAGAATCCCCGTATCCTAGGGCACTCCAACCAAGTATGGATCATGGTGCCTATTCCTTGACAACCTCTAAAGCATAGTGGTGAGGATGACGGATACATGGTGGCCAATTTAAATGGGACCAAGTACCATCTACTGAAAATGTTTATATTAGCTTCAATGAGGGATGGACTCTTAAAACCCTTAAGAGATCTAGAGTAGTTTTTTTGCCAGTCCACCAAGTCCCAGTCCTCTTGAAGCTCTCTTTCCCAAGCTAGCATATGAGGTAATTTTATGTTATTTGATGCAAGAGATTTGTAGATGATAGAGATATTACCTTTCCTATTCTGAGCTTGTTCGCATTTGTGTTCATATGGGGTCAAAAGGCCAGAAATTGTTTTATCGTTCCAAAGTTTCTGAGCAAAGGTATGTATTTGGTGTAGTCTGGATCTTTCAGAGGGGGGGGGGGGGCAAAGGTTGTCTATAAGGAATTGCTCAGGAAGAGGACCTGTATGTTGAAAGAAACGTCCAATGCGGTACACCCCCCTATCAAGCCACCATTTGAAGGAGTCCACTTCCGTTTTGGGGCAGAAAGATGGGTCGAGAAAGATACTTGACAAAGGTTTGCCTCTAGAAATTAAGAGTGGATTGCTTTTAAGTGAATCCCATAATACCAATGCTTGTGATAGGGTGGGGGATAGTATAGGGGGTCTACTTTTAGGAGTGCGCCACATGAGTTCTTCAATTGTGGACAATGGGGAAGCCTGTTCTTCTATTTCTATCCAATCTGGGCGATCATTTTTAAGGTAAACCTCCGATAATTGCGCTAACCTCGCGGATTGATAATACCATAACAAGTTTGGCACTCCTAGACCTCCCTGTTCAGGTAAGTTAAATAGACTACGAGAGGGAAGACGGGGTCCATTTTTGTTCCAGATAAACTTGGTGATTTTACCTTGAAAGGATTTTAGATGGCTTTTTATTATCGGGATCGGAAGGGATCGAAAAAGATATAGGAGTTTCGGGAGGAGAGTCATCTAGAATTAATTCTGCCGATCCAGCCTATTTTCTGCGCTCCCCATTCGGTAAGGTCCTTCTCGAGTTTCCTATACATAGGAGGGTAATTGGCTAAGTATAAATTCTGGAAATTTGGGGTCAGGTTGATACCTAAATAGTTAGTAGACGTAGAGTCCCATTTGAAAGTATATTTGTTTCTCAAGAGGGACACTGTGGGTTCTGAAAGAGAAATATTAAGGGCCCTAGATTTAGGCATGTTTACCGTGAGACCCGAGACTTTAGAGAACTCGTCTAGCAGGGAGAAAATTTCCGGAAGGGAGGAGATAGGAGAGGTCACGAAGAGTAGCAAATCATCTGCGAATAATGCGCATTTGTGTTCTTTTTTATTACAATGAACTCCCCTGATATTCGAGTTATCTCGGATGGCTATGGCCAGAGATTCAATAACAATAGCGAATATCAGAGGAGATAAAGGGCAGCCCTGTCTTGTGCCTCTTTGGATATTTATAGATTCCGAGTATATGCCTTGTAACCGGATTTTAGCTTCAGGGGAGGAATAGAGAGCGGAGATGATTCCTAAAAAATTTGGAACCAAACCCCCAACGATTCAAAACAGAAAACAAAAATGGCCAAGATACTGAATCAAAGGCTTTCTGGAGATCAAGTGAGAGAAGCATACCTCTTTGTCTAGTGCTTCCAGACCACCCCGAGTACATTAAAGAGATAAGATCAATAGCTCTCCTGATCTGGTCCGGGCCTTGTCTCCCTGTGATAAAACCTACTTGATCTTTGGATATGTATTGACCTAAGAAGGCAGACATCCTATTAGCTATTATTTTAGTAAGTATTTTTAGGTCGTTATTAATGAGGGATATCGGTCTATAGTTCTCCACTAGGCTATGATCTTTATCGGGTTTCGGTATCAACGAAATATAGGCCAAATTAAGTTGTTTATCTATAGGGGAGCCCTCAGTCAAATGATTGTAAAATCGTGCTAAGTAGGGTGATAGAATGATAGGAAATGTTTTGTAATAAGACCCTGAGAATCCATCAGGGCCAGGAGCTGTGTTTAATTTTAAGTTTTTGATCACTGACATAACTTCCTCAGCTGAAATGGGTGCCTCCATCAACTCCTTGTGAACCTTTGTCAACCTGGGAAGATTCAGGCTGTTCAAATATTCACCTATTTTGTCCGAAGAAAAGTTACTATCCTTAGCGTAGAGCTTGGAATAGAAGTCGTGGAAGGCCCCCATCGCCCGCCGAGGATTTAGGGTAAGGGTACCATCTGCCATTTTTATCTTAGGGATGGTTCTCGATTTAAATCTGGGAGATAGTTTGCGTGCTAGCATTGGACCTATTTTATCCTTTAAATGGTAGAACCTGGCACCTGTCCATTTTAGATCATTTTCTGATTTTGCTGTCAGAGCTAGGTTTAAGGCCGATCTAGCAGTGTCAAGATCGTGGGTGGGAACACTGAGAGGGTCTAATTTATGTTTTCTACGTAACTCTAAATAGGTCTCTTCCAATTTCTCTATGGTCAATTTCTTTTGTCTTCTAAGTTTGGCTGCAATTTGTATTATTTTTCCCTGAACTGTAGCTTTATGGACAGCCCATAAGGTTTCGGGGGATATATCTTTAGTATCGTTAATTTCAAAATATTCCTTTATGGATTGTTCAATTTCTGCCATGAGAGTGGGATCTTTTAAGATCGACTGGTTAAGTGTCCAGTGAGACATTTTATAAGTTGTGTCCTCTTTTCTCAAGGTTAATAGAACCATGGAGTGGTCTGACCAAGGGACATCCTTTATAGTGGATTTAGAGGCTGCTGGGACATGATGGTTGGATATTAATATATGGTCTATGCAGGAGTACGATTTGTGAGGATTAGAATAGTGGGTGTAATCTTTAGTTTTCGGATTTAATTCTCTCCAAATATCGGTCAATCGGGATTGATGAAGCATGCAAGCTACTTGTGTGCTAATTTTGGTTGGCCTTATGAGCTTATTATTATTTGGTTTGGATTTATCTAAACCCGAATCGAAAGCCAGGTTGGAGTCTCCTCCCATAATAATGATGCGCTCCATAAGAGGATGGAGGACTTCAAGCATCTGAGAGAAAAACTTCTTCTGTCCCCTATTGGGGGCGTAATAGGAGACAAACGTGTATAGCTTCTCGTCTAGAGTTCCTTTTACCAAAATAAATCTGCCCTCCGGGTCTCCATATTCCTTTAGTAAATTAAAATTACAAAATTTGGATAACAAGATAGCCACTCCTTTCGTCTTGTTTTCCGCGTTGGATAAGTAGAATACTGGGAAGTGGGAGTGTAGGAATGAGGGGGAGTACCGCCTTGGGAAGTGTGTCTCCTGCAGGAGCACTATATCTACATGAAGCGCCTTGTATGCCTGGAGGGCTTTTCGTCTTTTAATAGGAGAGTTCAACCCCTGGGTGTTGTGTGTCACAACACCCAGGGGTTTAGTAGTGTTATTTGAGCCAGCCATGGGTCGTAAAGAGTGTTATGGACAGATCGTGTCTTGAAGACTGAGTCCATAGCTCAGAAGACACCTGTGATGGCAGGTAGGCCGGGAGGGAGGGTGGGAAGGTAAAGGGGGAAAAGGGGAGAATAGATACATGGAAATAAAGGCAAAAATGGTAACAACAAAGCAAGATGTAGTATTGCAAAAGGTCAAACCATGACCCAGATTGAAGGAAGGGAAGTTTGCTCCTTCCTTCAATCAAACAGAATTTATTAGAGTAGTCCATTTAGAGGACTAACTTCCTACTTGTCAGGGCGACAAAGTGTCGCTCCAAGAAGTAGGTTGAGGCTCAGGGCCTCACCGCCGACTGTCAGCGACAATCAAAAAGTTCATGAATTTAATTTTGAAAAACAAAGGCTTGATCCCCCAAAAATAACAATTGAGGAGATGGTACCTTCCCCCTAAAAAAAAAAAAAAAATATATATATATTATTTAATACCATAGGAAAAAATAAAAATTGTAGAACCATATGGGTAAGTAGATATTGAAAAACCACAAGAATAAATAAATAAATTATATAAGTGAGCCAGTAAATATTAACTCTTACTCTACCAGAAATCCTTATAAGTAATTTGATCAAGAATTGAGAAACAATTCATATTAAAAGAAGGCCTATTGGGAAGAAAAAAAAAAAAAAAGAACACAACAACTTATATGAATGGGGGATGGACACCACCGGAGCTAAGATTAAATCATTTCAGTTGATGTTTAGTAGAGTTATTTCAGACTTTCCTGTGTTTGACTCTATTCCAGGGATTTGAGGTTGGACTATTGGGTGTATTTCTTTTAGCTGAGGTTTGTTGCGGTGGTAAAGTGTCCATGGCTGGTTCATGTGAAATAATTTTCAGGTCTAGTAATAGTCTTTCACCTTCTTGAAAGTTGTGTACTACGTGGAGTCTGCCGTTATATTTGAATTTTAAGGCGAATGGGAAGGCCCATTTGTATTTAATGTCTTTTTTCATGAGGGCAGAAAGTAGTGGTTTCATCGCTCTCCTCTTCTGAATGGTGTAGGGAGATATGTCTGAAAATATTTGAATCGTTGCACCTTGATATTGAAGGTTTTCTTGTTGTCGAGATTTTTTCATCACCTCGTCTTTGGTGGAGTAATAGTGAGGCTTTACTATCACATCTCTCGGTAAGCCGTCTTTTCTTGGTGGGCCTAGGGATCTATGTGCTCTGTCTAATTCCA
Organism: Rana kukunoris; assembly: GCA_029574335.1. Taxonomy (NCBI): domain Eukaryota; kingdom Metazoa; phylum Chordata; class Amphibia; order Anura; family Ranidae; genus Rana; species Rana kukunoris. Next base: position 345,799,047 of record CM056049.1, on the reverse strand, counting down.
TTTTGTGAATAGGCATGGATGGGATCAGGATTTTTATGATGTCCTGTATAGCTGAGTGTACATCTGTGATGGACTCAGGTAGCCCCCTGAGCCTGAAATGATCCCTCCTTGATCTGTTCTCCAAATCATCTATTCTGGCCTGGGCCACCTCCAGTTGTTCTTGCAGGTGTTGTATGTGGTCAGTATTTTGTTCCATTCTACAGACATTAATATCCAGTTTCCGTTCTATGGATTCGATCCTGTTTCCAAGACTTTGGAAGTCGGCCCTGATGTCCTTAGTGATTTTTTCAGCGTTCTGGGCGAGGCCCCTATCTAGAATTTCCGATATCCTGTTGAATAAGTCAGTAACATTGAAGGGGGCTTGGGTTATGCTTATTTTAAACTGAGTCTAATGAGATTTGATAATAGCAGGCATGTAGCTATAATAAGCTTTGTGAATTGAGCTTATAGTGTAATATGATGCATTAAGCTAAGCAGAAATCAATTATCTTGAATGTAGAATCTGTCCCTCTTTAACCCCTTCATGTCCACAATTTGTAAAATACTATTCCTCTGCACAATGCCCCATTAAGAACTGTTTATGCCCTTTGAGGTCTAGCAGCCAGCAGTTTGCTTGGCTGTTTGTTCCCAATCCTGGCTGTCAGTAACAGATGGGATCCCCACTGACAATTGGAAACCAATTAGAGTGGTTACTGATCAAGTGATCACTGTAATAAAATGATCAGATGCAGGCTGGAATCTCTAATAAAAAAAAAGAAAGCCTTCATCCTGAAGACAAACACTGCCACCCTCAGGCTGTATGTTCATATGCAGTGCTATCTATTTATTAATACTGCCAAAGTCTCCCGCGCTACCATGCAAATTGTGAACCAAAATTCCATAAATAATATAAATGATAGCTGCAGCTGTTGTCAAGGTGTTCCCACACCAAAAAATGCAATATATATATATATATATATATATATATATATATACACACACACACACAGTGGATATAAAAAGTCTACCCCTGTTAAAATGTCATGTTTCTGTAAAAAATTTGTCAAAGTTAAACCATTTTTTTCAGCTTTAATTTAACCTATAAACGGTAATACTCAATTAAAAAACAAACTGTAATCTTTTAAGGGGGGGGGATAAATAAATGAAAATAATGTGGTTGCATAAGTGTGCACACCCTCCTACAACTGGAATGTAGCGGTGTTCAGAATTAAGCAATTACATTCAAACTCATGTTAAATAGGAGTCAGTACACACCTACCATCATTTAAAGTGCCTTATTCTAAGGTGCCATCCAGCCATGTCCCCCATATATCCAGCCATGTCCCCCCATATATCCAGCCATGTCCCCCCATATATCCAGCCATGTCCCCCATATATCCAGCCATGTCCCCCATATATGCAGCCATGTCCCCCACCTAGATGATGATGATGATGATGATGATGCCGCCGCCGCCACCGCTGCCGCGTTAATCAGCGTGCGGGGAACATTACAGCATTCGTTTGAATAGCTGTGTTCCCCGCCGTGCCGCGTATAGACACTCCCAATTGCTCGGGATTGGACAGATCACCCGTCCAATCTCGAGCAAGGGGGAGTGTCTATACGCGGCGGGGAACACAGCTATTCAAACGAATGCTGTAATGTTCCCCACGCGGCAGCGGCGGTGGCTTTGCGGTATGCGGTGGCTTTGCGGTACGCGGCGGCGTCGGGGGGAGGGGATGTTAAGTATTCGGCCAGGCATCGGGGGTATTTGCGGGAGTACAAGTACTCCCGTAAATACTCGGTATCGGTCCCGATACCGATACTGGTATCGGTATCGGGCACTGGCGGACTAACCAGGCCTGACACTGGGGGGGGGTCAGGCCGACACCACCCCCCCTCCGCGACTGTAGCATGGCGCGGTGAAAGCATGGCGTCAGCGTCAGGTAAGGTAATCCTGAGTGACACACAGCCTGGCTATTCGGGGGGAGGGGTGCGAGCCGTGCGGGGGGGGGGGTGCGAGCTGTGCCCGAGTGATACCCGGGACCCGGGCCGGCCGCAATGATCCCCTTCTTCGTGGCAGCGCAGCGCTGCGTCTCTGAAACTATCGGCTGTGTGACTGTGACAGTCATACAGCCCAGCAGCGTGAAGCTGCGGCCGCCTCCCCCTCCTCCCCCCTGCTCTCTGTGTAACATGCGGCATGCTGAGTGGTCATCATTATATCAGCAGCATTACGGGTCTGAAGGCAAGGGGGTTGTTTGCACTATTGTAAGGGGGGGTGTTCTGTATATGAGGGGGGGTTCTGTATTGGGGGGAGGGGGTTTGTATGTGAGGGGTGTTCTGTATATGAGGGGTGTTCTGTATAGGGGGGGGGGTGTTCTGTATATGAGGGGGGTTCTGTATTGGTTTTTTTTTATGTGGGGGGTGTTCTGTATATGAAGGGGGTTCTGTATAGGGGAGGTGTTCTGTATATGAGGGGGGTTCTGTATTGTGGGGGGGGGGGGGTGTTCTGTATATGAGGGTGGTTCTGTATTGTGGGGGGGGGGTGTTCTGTATAGGGGGGGTGTTATGTATATGCGGGGGGTTCTGTTCTGTATAGGGGGGTGTTCTGTATATGAAGGGGGTTCTATATAGGGGAGGTGTTCTGTATATGAGGGTGGTTCTGTATTGTGGGATAGGGGGGGGTTCTGTATATGAGGGGGGTTCTGAATTGTAGGATAGGGGGGGTGTTCTGTATAGGGGGGTGTTATGTATATACGGGGGGTTCTGTTCTGTATAGGGGGTGTTCTGTATATGAGGAGGGTTCTGTATTGTAGGATAGGGGGGGTTCTGTATATGAGGGGGGGTTCTGAATTGTAGGATGGGGGGGGGGGGTTCTGTATATGAGGGGGTGTTCTGTATTGTAGGATAGGGGGGGGTTCTGTATATGAGGGGGGGTTCTGTATTGTAGGATAGGGGGTTCTGTATATGAGGGGGGTTCTGTATTGTAGGATAGGGGGTTCTGTATATGAGGGGGGTTCTATATTGTAGGATAAGGGGGGTTCTGTATATGAGGGGGGGGGTTCTGTATTGTAGGATAGGGGAGGGGGTTCTGTATATGAGGGGGGGTTCTGTATTGTAGAATAGGGGGAGGTTCTGTATATGAGGGGGGTTCTTTATTGTAGTATGGGGGGGGTCTGTATATGAGGGGGGTTCTGTATTGTAGGATGGGGGGTTCTGTATATGAGGGGGGTTCTGTATTGTAGGGTAGGGGGTGGTATCTGTATAGGGGGGTGTTCTGTATTGTAGGGGAGTCTGAACTGTAGGAGGGGTTACTGTATTGTAGGGGGGTGGTATCTGTATAGGGCAGTTCTGTATTGTTGTTGGGTCTATATTGTGGGGGGCGTGTTCTGTATTGTAGGGGGGGGTCTGCATTTTAGTGGTGGATCTGTATTGTAGGGAGGGTCTGCACTGTCCAGAGGTGCAGTCTAATGTAAAGGGGTCCAGAGGTGCAGGGTGCTGTGTAATGTAAAGGGGTGCAGGGTGCTGTTTAATGTAAAAGGGGTCCAGTGATGCAGGGTGCTATGTAATGTAAAGGGGTGCAGGGTGCTGTGTAATGTAAAGGGGTGCAGGGTGCTGTGTAATGTAAAGGTGTCCAGAGGTGCGGGGTGCTGTGTATTGTAAAGGGGTGCAGAGGTGCAGGGTGCTGTGTAATGTAAAGGGGTGCAGGGTGCTGTTTAATGTAAAAGGGGTCCAGTGATGCAGGGTGCTGTGTAATGTAAAGGGGTGCAGGGTGTTGTGTAATGTAAAGGGGTGCAGGGTGCTGTGTAATGTAAAGGTGTCCAGAGGTGCGGGGTGCTGTGTATTGTAAAGGGGTGCAGAGGTGCAGGGTGCTGTGTAATGTAAAGGGGTCCAGAGGTGCAGGGTGCTGTGTAATGTAAAGGGGTGCAGAGGTGCGGGGTGCTGTGTAATGTAAAGGGGTGCAGGGTGCTGTGTAATGTAAAGGGGTCCAGAGGTGCAGGGTGCTGTGTAACGTAAAGGGGACCAGAGGTGCGGGGTGCTGTGTAATGTAAAGGGGCGCAGAGGTGCAGGGTGCTGTGTAATGTAAAGGGGTGCAGGGTGCTGTGTGATGTAAAAGGGGTCCAGTGATGCAGGGTGCTGTGTAATGTAAAGGGGTGCAGAGGTGTAGGGTGCTGTGTAATGTAAAGGGGCCCAGAGGTGCAGGGTGCTGTGTAATGTAAAGGGGTCCAGAGGTGCAGGGTGCTGTGTAATGTCAAGGGGTCCAGAGGTGCAGGGTGCTGTGTAATGTAAAGGGAACCAGAGGTGCGGGGGTGCTGTGTAATGTAAAGGGGCGCAGAGGTGCAGGGTGTTGTGTAATGTAAAGAGGTGCAGGGTGCTGTGTAATGTAAAAGGGGTCCAGAGGTGTAGGGTGCTGTGTAATGTAAAGGGGCCCAGAGGTGTAGGGTGCTGTGTAATGTAAAGGGGCCCAGAGGTGCAGGGTGCTGTGTAATGTAAAGGGGGTCCAAAGGTGCAGGGTGCTGTGTAATGTAAAGGGGGTCCAGAGGTGCAGGGTGCTGTGTAATGTAAAGGGGCCCAGGGGTGCAGTGTAATGTAAAGGGGGTCCAGAGGTGCAGGGTGCTGTGTAATGTAAAGGGGCCCAGAGGTGCAGGGTGCTGTGTAATGTAAAGGGGCCCAGGGTGCTGTGTAGGGCCAGAGGTGCAGGGTGCTGTGTAATGTAAAGGGGGTCAGTGTAATGTAAAGGGGGTCAGAGGTGCAGGGTGCTGTGTAATGTAAAGGGGCCCAGAGGTGCAGTGTAATGTAAAGGGGGTCCAGAGGTGCAGGGTGCTGTGTAATGTAAAGGGGCCCAGAGGTGCAGGGTGTGTAATGTAAGGGGGGTCTGTGTAATGTAAAGGGGGTCTGTGTAATGTAAAGGGGGTCAGAGGTGCGGGTGCTGTGTAGGGGCCCAGAGGTGCTGTGTAATGTAAAGGGGCCCAGGGTGCTGTGTAGGAGGCCCAGAGGTGCAGGGTGCTGTGTAATGTAAAGGGGCCCAGTCTGTGTAATACAGAGGGGCCCAGAGGTGCAGGGTGCTGTGTAATGTAAAGGGGCCCAGAGGTGCAGGGTGCTGTGTAATGTAAAGGGGCCCAGAGGTGCAGGGGCCCAGAGGTGCTGTGTAATGTAAAGAGGCCCAGAGGTGCAGGGTGCTGTGTAAAAGGGGCCCAGAGGTGTAAAGGGGCCTGTGTAATGTAAAGGGGCAGAGGTGCAGGGTGCTGTGTAATGTAAAGGGGCCCAGAGGTGCAGGGTGCTGTGTAATGTAAAGGGGCCCAGGTGCTGTGTAGGAGGCCCAGAGGTGCAGGGTGCTGTGTAATGTAAAGAGGGCCTGTGTAATGTAAAGGGGCAGAGGTGCAGGGGGCCCAGAGGTGCTGTGTAATGTAAAGGGGCCCAGAGGTGCAGGGTGCTGTGTAATGTAAAGGGGCCCAGAGGTGCAGGGTGCTGTGTAATGTAAAGAGGCCCAGAGGTGCAGGGTGCTGTGTAATGTAAAGGGGCCCAGAGGTGCAGGGTGCTGTGTAATGTAAAGGGGCCCAGAGGTGCAGGGTGCTGTGTAATGTAAAGGGGCCAGAGGTGCAGGGTGCTGTGTAATGTAAAGAGGCCCAGAGGTGCAGGGTGCTGTGTAATGTAAAGAGGCCCAGAGGTGCAGGGTGCTGTGTAATGTAAAGGGGCCCAGAGGTGCTGTGTAATGTAAAGGGGCCCAGAGGTGCTGTGTAATGTAAAGGGGCCCAGAAGTGCCTGTGTAATGTAAAGGGGCCCAGAGGTGCAGGGTGCTGTGTAATGTAAAGAGGCCCAGAGGTGCAGGGTGCTGTGTAATGTAAAGGGGCCCAGAGGTGCTGTGTAATGTAAAGGGGCCCAGAGGTGCAGGGTGATGTGTAATGTAAAGGGGCCCAGAGGTGCAGGGTGCTGTGTAATGTAAAGAGGCCCAGAGGTGCAGGGTGCTGTGTAATGTAAAGAGGCCCAGAGGTGCAGGGTGCTGTGTAATGTAAAAGGGGTCCAGAGTGCTGTGTAATGTAAAGGGGTCCAGAGGTGCATGGTGCTGTGTAATGTAAAGGGGGTCCAGAGGTGCAGGGTGCTGTGTAATGTAAAGGGGGTCCAGAGGTGCATGGTGCTGTGTAATGTAAAGGGGGTCCAGAGGTGCATGGTGCTGTGTAATGTAAAGGGGGTCCAGAGGTGCAGGGTGCTGTGTAATGTAAAGGGGGTCCAGAGGTGCATGGTGCTGTGTAATGTAAAGGGGGTGCAGAGGTGCAGGGTGCTGTGTAATGTAAAGGGGGTCCAGAGGTGCATGGTGCTGTGTAATGTAAAGGGGGCCAGAGGTGCAGGGTGCTGTGTAATGTAAAGGGGCCCAGAGGTGCAGGGTGCTGTGTAATGTAAAGGGGGTCCAGAGGTGCATGGTGCTGTGTAATGTAAAGGGGGCCAGAGGTGCAGGGTGCTGTGTAATGTAAAGGAGTCCAGAGGTGCAGGGTGCTGTGTAATGTAAAGGGGTCCAGAGGTGCAGGGTGCTGTGTAATGTAAAGGAGTCCAGAGGTGCAGGGTGCTGTGTAATGTAAAGGGGTCCAGAGGTGCAGGGTGCTGTGTAATGTAAAGGGGGTCCAGAGGTGCAGGGTGCTGTGTAATGTAAAGGGGGTCCAGAGGTGCAGGGTGCTGTGTAATGTAAAGGGGCCCAGAGGTGCAGGGTGCTGTGTAATGTAAAGGGGCCCAGAGGTGCAGGGTGCTGTGTAATGTAAAGGAGTCCAGAGGTGCATGGTGCTGTGTAATGTAAAGGGGGTCCAGAGGTGCAGGGTGCTGTGTAATGTAAAGGGGCTAAAGAAGAAAAGAGAATGGAGGGCGCACCGACCTAGTGTGATACTGTAACACGATTTTTATTAAAATACTAAAATCAATGATTATACTTACAAAATAAGTTAAAAACAAGCCTTGAAAGACAGTTCAACAGCGCCAGCAGAACAGGACGGTTGCTTCAGTCCAAAAGTATCTGACCGATATTGAAGCTAGGCTTACGCGTTTCGGGGGCTTACCCCTTTCCTCAGAGCCCCCGGTGCTCTGAGGACATGGCGCATCCCCGATTTTGGTAACGAGCCGTTGACGTAGCTCTTTACCCTTGTGATCAGCTGTGTCCAATCACAGCTGATCACATGCAAACAAGGACATGCTGAATATCGGCATTTCTCTCCTTACACTGACAGCGTGTGAGGAGAAGAGAGATAATCGGCGGCATTTCCTCACTGGGGATATGTGCACAGATAATTGGGCACTGGTCATCAGTGCCATGAATATTAGTGCAGCCCCAACAGTGCTGCCTTTCAGTATCTATCAGTGCCTACTCATCAGTGCCACCTATCAGTGCTCATTGGTGCTGCATATTAGTGCCGCCTATCAGTGCCCTTCAGTGCCATGTCATCAGTACCCATCAGTGCAAGCCTATGAGTGTCAGTCAGTGCAGCCTCATCAGTGCAGGATAACAATTACTTATTTACAAAATGTTATAACAAAAACTAAGAAACACTTTTTTTCCCCAAGATTTGTGTTTTTTTTTTCTGTTTTTTAGTTTTCTTTTTAGAACCTAGTGGTGATTAAATACCACCAAAAGCAATCTCTATTTGTGTGAAGAAAATGAAAAAAGTGTCACATGGTTACAGTGTTGCATGACTGCACAATTGTCATTCAAATTGCAACAGCACTGAAAGCTGAAAATTGGTCTGGGCAGGATGGGGGTGAATGTGCCCAGTTGGCAAGAAAAGGTGGCTACTAAGAGTCTCTATGTTGGAACATACAGTATACTCCACATTGTTATGTGAAAGGTCTATTACTGGTTATGACAATTGAGAGTTGAGAGAAGTGATTGTTAGTGACAAAGTGTAGCGAGCTGTATGCGTCCTATTATTACAAAGTAACAAATCCGTTATATGCTACCTATTACACCACAGAACACAGTCTCTGCTTCCATATCACTCATGTAGTTTCCTCAGCAGGAATGGTACAGTCCGCTCTCCCTGTGTGCTGGTTGCATTGGTACAGGCGGGGGTGTTGCCCGGCCAGTGATCAAGGTCACGTGTCGCACGTCCAGGGATTCCTGTGGAAGGAGAGAAGTCCTGAGAGTAGAGAGGGGCTGTAATTGATTAGAGCGGTGTATAGAAGAAGACAGGAAAGATGCTGTGTACATTGCGCTGTGCCCTGTCTAAGGGGAAAGCGTCTGCAGCACTCAACTCTGCATGGGCTGACCTGACAAGAGGCGTGCAGGTGAGCAGGGTGCACATGTATTACTGCTGCTACATATCACAGTGTGTTTAGCTGGTGGACTTCAAACCTTCCTCCTACAAAGTGTGTGAAAGGTGACAGCAGAAAGCATAGGACTGATCTGTAGTAACAGCAGTCTGATTTCTTCTCCATTAACCTGAGTGGGGGGTATGGTCATTACAGGAGGTGTCGTGCAGGGGGGGTATGGTCATTACAGGAGGTGTCGTGCAGGGGGGGTATGGTCATTACAGGAGGTGTCGTGCAGGGGGGGTATGGTCATTACAGGAGGTGTCGTGCAGGGGGGGTATGGTCATTACAGGAGGTGTCGTGCAGGGGGGGGTATGGTCATACAGGAGGTGTGCGTGCAGGGGGTGTATGGTCAGGAGGTGTCGTGCAGGGGGGTATGGTCATTACAGGAGGTGTCGTGCAGGGGGGGGTATGGTCATTACAGCGGGTGTCGTGCAGGGGGGGTATGGTCATTACAGCGGGTGTTGGGGGGAGTGCGTGCAGGGGGGGTAGGGGGGAGTGGTCATTACAGCGGGTGTCGTGCAGGGGGGGTATGGTCATTACAGGAGGTGTCGTGCAGGGGGGGTATGGTCATTACAGGAGGTGTCGTGCAGGGGGGGTATGGTCATTAGGTGGGGGGGGCAGGAGGTGTCGTGCAGGGGGGGTATGGGCATTAGGGGGTTTCAGGGGGCAGGGGGGGTGTCGTGCAGGGGGGGTATGGGCATTAGGGGGGGTATGGCAGGGGGGTTCGTGCAGGTGTTGGGGGGGTGTGTCGTGCAGGGGGGGTATGGGCATTAGGGGGTATGGTCAGGGGGTGTCGTGCAGGGGGGGTATGGCATTTACAGCGGTGTCGTGCATTACAGGGGGTGTCGTGCAGGGGGGGTATGGTCATTACAAGCATTACAGGGGGTGTCGTGCAGGGGGGGTATGGTCATTACAGGGGTGTCGTGCAGGTGTCGTGCAGGGGGGGTATGGTCATTACAGGAGGTGTCGTGCAGGGGGGGTATGGGCATTACAGGGGGTGTCGTGCAGGGGGGGTATGGGCATTACAGGGGGTGTCGTGCAGGGGGGGTATGGTCATTACAGGGGGTTTCGTGCAGGGGGGGTATGGTCATTACAGGGGGTGTCGTGCAGGGGGGGTATGGTCATTACAGCGGGTGTCGTGCAGGGGGGGTAGGGGGGGGTGGTCATTACAGCGGGTGTCGTGCAGGGGGGGTATGGTCATTACAGCGGGTGTCGTGCAGGGGGGGTATGGTCATTACAGCGGGTGTCGTGCAGGGGGGGTATGGTCATTACAGCGGGTGTCGTGCAGGGCGGTATGGTCATTACAGGAGGTGTCGTGCAGGGGGGGGGGTATGGTCATTACAGGAGGTGTCGTGCAGGGGGGGTATGGTCATTACAGCAGGTGTCGTGCAGGGGGGGTATGGTCATTACAGCGGGTGTCGTGCAGGGAGGGTATGGTCGTGCAGGGGGGGTATGGTCATTACAGCGGGTGTCGTGCAGGGGGGGTATGGTCATTACAGGAGGTGTCGTGCAGGGGGGGTATGGTCATTACAGGGGGTGTCGTGCAGGGGGGGTATGGTCATTACAGTGGGTGTCGTGCAGGGGGGGTATGGTCGGTGTCGTGCGGGGGGGGGTATGGTCATTACAGGAGGTGTCGTGCAGGGGGGGTATGGTCATTACCGGTGTCGTGCAGGAGGTGTCGTGCAGGGGGGGTATGGTCATTACAGGAGGTGTCGTGCAGGGGGGGTAGGTCATTATAGGGGTATGGTCATTACAGCGGGTGTCGTGCAGGGGGGTATGGTCATTACAGGAGGTGTCGTGCAGGGGGGGGTATGGTCATTACAGGAGGTGTCGTGCAAGGGGGGTATGGTCATTACAGCGGGTGTCGTGCAGGGGGGTATGGTCATTACAGGAGGTGTCGTGCAGGGGGGGTATGGTCATTACAGGAGGTGTCGTGCAGGGGGGGTATGGTCATTACAGGAGGTGTCGTGCAGGGGGGGTATGGTCATTATAGCAGGTGTCGTGCAGGGGGGGTATGGTCATTATAGCAGGTGTCGTGCAGGGGGGGTATGGTCATTACAGGTGTCGTGCAGGTGTCGTGCAGGGGGGGTATGGTCATTATAGCAGGTGTCGTGCAGGGGGGGTATGGTCATTACAGGAGGTGTCGTGCAGGGGGGGTATGGTCATTATAGCAGGTGTCGTGCAGGGGGGGTATGGTCATTACAGGTGTCGTGCAGGTGTCGTGCAGGGGGGGTATGGTCATTATAGCAGGTGTCGTGCAGGGGGGGTATGGTCATTATAGCAGGTGTCGTGCAGGGGGGGTATGGTCATTATAGCAGGTGTCGTGCAGGGGGGGTATGGTCATTACAGGAGGTGTCGTGCAGGGGGGTATGGTCAGGAGGTGTCGTGCAGGGGGGGGGGGGTATGGTCATTGGTCATAGCAGGTGTCGTGCAGGGGGGGGTATGGTCATGCAGGGGGGGTATGGTCAGCAGGTGTCGTGCAGGGGGGGTATGGTCATTACAGGAGGTGTCGTGCAGGGGGGGTATGGTCATTACAGCGGGTGTCGTGCAGGGGGGTATGGTCGTGCAGGGGGGGTTGGTCACAGCGGGTGTCGGGGGGTGCATTACAGGGGGGGCAGGGGGGGTATGGTCATTACAGGGTGTCGTGCAGGGGGGGTATGGTCATTACAGCAGGTGTCGTGCAGGGGGGGTATGGTCATTACAGCAGGTGTCGTGCAGGGGGGTATGGTTTAGGAGGTTCGTGCAGGGGGGGGGGGGGGTGGTCAGGAGGTGTCGTGCAGGGGGGGTGGGGTATGGTCGTGCAGGGGGGGGGGGGTTGGTCACAGGAGGTGTCGTGCAGGGGGGGGTATGGTCATTGCAGGAGGTGTCGTGCAGGGGGGGGGGGGGTGGGCGTGCAGGGGGGGGGGGGATGGTCATTGCAGGGGGCGGGGGGTAGGTGTCGTGCAGGGGGGTGGTATGGTCAGTGCAGGGGGGGTGGGGGGGGGGGGGTATGGTCATTACAGCAGGTGTCGTGCAGGGGGGGTATGGTCATTACAGGAGGTGTCGTGCAGGGGGGGTATGGTCATTACAGCGGGTGTCGTGCAGGGGGGTATGGTCATTACAGGAGGTGTCGTGCAGGGGGGGTATGGTCATTACAGCAGGTGTCGTGCAGGGGGGGTATGGTCATTACAGGAGGTGTCGTGCAGGGGGGGTATGGTCATTACAGGAGGTGTCGTGCAGGGGGGGTATGGTCATTACAGCAGGTGTCGTGCAGGGCGGTATGGTCATTACAGGAGGTGTCGTGCAGGGGGTGGTATGGTCATTGCAGGAGGTGTCGTGCAGGGGGGGGGGGGGGTGGTCATTGCAGGAGGTGTCGTGCAGGGGGGTGGTATGGTCATTGCAGGAGGTGTCGTGCAGGGGGGGGGGGGGGTATGGTCATTGCAGGAGGTGTCGTGCAGGGGGGTGGTATGGTCATTGCAGGAGGTGTCGTGCAGGGGGGGAGGGTTATGGTCATTGCAGGAGGTGTCGTGCAGGGGGGGGGGGGGGTATGGTCATTGCAGGGGGCGGGGGGTATGGTCATTGCAGGAGGTGCAGTGCAGGGGGGTGTATGGTCATTGCAGGAGGTGTCGTGCAGGGGGGTGGTATGGTCATTGCAGGAGGTGTCGTGCAGGGGGGGGGGGGTTATGGTCATTGCAGGAGGTGTCGTGCAGGGGGGGTATGGTCATTATAGCAGGTGTCGTGCAGGGGGGGTATGGTCATTATAGCAGGTGTCGTGCAGGGGGGGTATGGTCATTATAGCAGGTGTCGTGCAGGGGGGGGTATGGTCATTACAGCAGGTGTCGTGCAGGGGGGGTATGGTTTTTACAGGAGGTTCGTGCAGGAGGGGTAGGTAAAGGAGGTGTCGTGCAGGGGGGGTATGGTCATTACAGGAGGTGTCGTGCAGGGGGGGTATGGTCATTATAGCAGGTGTCGTGCAGGGGGGGGGGGTATGGTCATTATAGCAGGAGGTGTCGTGCAGGGGGGGGGGGGGTATGGTCATTATAGCAGGAGGTGTCGTGGGGAGGGTGAGGGGGGGTATGGTCATTATAGCAGGTGTCGTGCAGGGGGGGTATGGTCATTACAGGAGGTGTCGTGCAGGGGGGGTATGGTCATTACAGCGGGTGTCGTGCAGGGGGGTATGGTCATTACAGCAGGTGTCGTGCAGGGGGTATGGTCATTACAGCAGGTGTCGTGCAGGGGGGGTATGGTCATTACAGCAGGTGTCGTGCAGGGGGGGGGGGGTTGCAGGTATGGTCATTACAGCAGGTGTCGTGCAGGGGGGTGGTATGGTTTATTACAGGAGGTGTCGTGCAGGGGGGGGTATGGTCATTACAGAAGGTGTCGTGCAGGGGGGTATGGTCATTACAGAAGGTGTCGTGCAGGGGGGGGTATGGTCATTGCAGGAGGTGTCGTGCAGGGGGGGGGGGGGGGGGTATGGTCATTGCAGGAGGTGTCGTGCAGGGGGGTGGTATGGTCTTGCAGGGCAGGGGGGTGGTATGGTCATTACAGCAGGTGTCGTGCAGGGGGGGTATGGTCATTACAGGAGGTGTCGTGCAGGGGGGTATGGTCATTACAGCAGGTGTCGTGCAGGGCGGTATGGTCATTACAGCAGGTGTCGTGCAGGGGGTGGTATGGTCATTGCCAGGAGGTGTCGTGCAGGGGGGTGGTTTATGGTCATTGCAGGAGGTGTCGTGCAGGGGGGGGGGGGGGGGGTTATGGTCATTGCAGGAGGTGTCGTGCAGGGGGGGTGGTATGGTCAGTGCAGGGGGGGGGGTGGTTATGGTCAGTGCAGGAGGTGTCGTGCAGGGGGTGGTGGTATGGTCATTGCAGGAGGTGTCGTGCAGGGGGGGAGGGTTATGGTCATTGCAGGAGGTGTCGTGCAGGGGGGGGGGGGGTATGGTCATTGCAGGGGGCGGGGGTATGGTCATTGCAGGAGGTGCAGTGCAGGGGGGTGGTATGGTCATTGCAGGAGGTGTCGTGCAGGGGGGGTGGTATGGTCATTGCAGGAGGTGTCGTGCAGGGGGGGGTCATTGCAGGAGGTAGGGGGGGGTGGTCATTGCAGGAGGTGTCGTGCAGGGGGGTGGTATGGTCAGTGCAGGGGGGTGGTATGGTCATTGCAGGAGGTGTCGTGCAGGGGGGTGGTATGGTCAGTGCAGGGGGGTGGTATGGTCATTGCAGGAGGTGTCGTGCAGGGGGGTGGTATGGTCAGTGCAGGGGGGTGCAGGGGGGTGGTATGGTCATTGCAGGAGGTGTCGTGCAGGGGGGGGGGTATGGTCATTGCAGGAGGTGTCGTGCAGGGGGGGGGGTATGGTCATTGCAGGAGGTGTCGTGCAGGGGGGTGGTATGGTCATTGCAGGAGGTGTCGTGCAGGGGGGTGGTATGGTCAGTGCAGGGGGTGGTATGGTCATTACAGGAGGCCTCGTCGGGGGGGGGGGGGGGGGATATGGTCATTACAGGAGGTGTTGTCCGGGGGGGATGGTCATATAACCAATAGTGAACAAACAAAGTACTGAAAGAGCATACAATTCTATGCACAAAGAGACAACAAGTCCACTCTTTGTGAAGAAGTCAATGATTAATGTACATTGGCAGTGCAGGATGCTGGATGATAATATAAATAGGATATGGTGTGGGAGGGATAAAGAGAGGAAAGGGTTAAGTCCGCGATCACGGCAGCCATCCAGGAGGAACGGAGCTCATTTTCCCAAACACAAGAACAGGAAGCGCCTCTGGGTGCAGACTGCATAGAAAGCTTTGTAAAAAACACTCACATGTAAGTTGGTGCATGAACCAACCGGGGTCATCCGTGCTTTCATCTGTTTTTGAATAAATAAATAAAAGCTGGGCATTTTAGCTCCTTGCCAGCCCTTATGTCAGGAGGCGGGCATTCGGATCACGTGAGTGGCTGTCACAACAGTGACCTGATCTTAAAGTGGAGTTTCCATCCCAACATTTTTTTTTTTCATTATTGTGCTCATTAGACCTAAAACAAAAACATTCTGTTTACTCATCTGGAAATGTCTGTTGCTATGCGGTCCCATGAAATCTGCCCTTGGAATCACCTAGGATCCTGACATCATCTCCCTCTGATGCTCCTGGCAAATGCGTGTCATCATTTCCCAGGATGCAGTGCGCTACCCAATTATCACTCCCCATCCAAGACTTCCAGGAAGTAAGTGCTTGTGGGCTTCACAATGCCCACAAGCAAAATGACAACGGTGTGGACATAGTTTATAAAACAATCTTTTTTGAATAACTATGCGGAGCGGCGGCGGATTGTAAAATAGTAAGTGACCGGATTTATACTATAAAAAGGCATGATGAAAGGACATACATTTAAAAAATGCTAATTGTGGTTGGAACCCCGCTTTAAAGCTATGCTGTGGCCATGTGCTCTCAGCACACACAGTGTTTACATAAGGCAGCCTCTCGGCCTTAAAGCCCACTTGCCAAGAGGCCGCATATATCTGCCACGTCAGCGGGAAGAGATTTATCACCCCTGCCAGTGTTTAAGTGGTTTGTCTTATCCACAGAAACTGATACATTCTGCTGGAGAGTTTGTGCTGTGAAAAGCAGACTTGCTGGCAGTGGATTTGGTTTAAATTGTGATGGATTGTGGCAGCAGGTAAGTGGATGCCCGCTAACGGGCGCTGCCATGATGGATCTGAAATGACAGGTGCTCTTTAAATGTAAGGACTTATTCTTGCTGGTAGTTAGAATCTTTAATATTTGCAAACAAAATGAAGGTTTCCTATTTAGAATAATAAACTGTCAGATTAATAAAACAGCGATATCGGAACTGATCCAATCATGATGTCTGTAGTATACATAGATTTGCAAAACAATGGGATAAAGGAATATTCCTGTTTTATCTCATGGTTACTGTGAAATTGCGTGAATGCAACAATGCAGTGCATGTTATCTCAGCTTCCAGAGCTTGGATTAATTAAATGAGTTCACCAAAAATGAAAATATTGCAGAATATACAGCCTCATGCTGCATAACTAAGCTTCATTTCATGCTGAATATACTATAATATTAATGTGTCTTAAATAGAAAAACTATAAAATTGAGGCAGGAGGAATGCCTCCAGGCCCTGGTAAAGGCTTGCAGTTTGGAGACTACTGAAAGAAAGCCTAAAAAAAATTAAATAATGCAGCGATTTCATCTAAGAAATGGTAAGTTGCAAATATAATGTTAGCTTTTGTATTTAAAGCAGACTTTTAGTCATATTTTTTCATCTTTCCATCTATTAAATCTTCTGCCTTTCTTTTGTTTTAACTTTGGCTAGTAAAACATTTTTTTTTCTGCCAGTAAATACCTTATACAGCCCACTTCCTGTTTCTTGTCTGGTAAAAAGCTTAGGCTTATGACATCGTGCACAGTTCTCTATTTGCCACAAAGGGAGTGGGGGTGAGTCATAAGAGGGCCAATGAAAGTGTCAGAGCTTGTGGTGTTCCTCTCTGCATCTGTGTAAATCAAGGAAGTGAACAGCTGCCCACAGTTAAAATGGTTGCAGCCAGACTTTGTGGAGAGTACAGAATCACAGTATATGTAAAATAATATGCAAAGTGGTTGAAGGGAAGCTTCAGAATGGCAAAGAGGTTTTTTATTATAAATTGTGTGAGCAGACTGCAGTTCCTCTCTAACATTCCTTTAAAGCGGTTGTAAAGGTTTTTTTTTTTTTTCCTTTAAAATAACAAACATGTGATACTTTCACTGTGCATTTAGTTTTGCAAAGAGTGGCCCTGATCCACGTCTTCTGGGGTCCCTCGGCGGCTGTCTCTGGTCCTCCCTGCAATTACTCACCACAGTCATGCGAGAGCTCGCATGGTGGTGATTGAGGGTGCGCTACCGTGATACAGCAAGCAGCCATAGCCCCTCACTGTATCACTCGGCCCCGCCCCTCGGCTGCGCTCCTCTCAATCCATTCGCTCTAGCCAATTAGTGGCCAGGCTAAGCGGTGAAGAGCATCTCGACGGGTCAGGTAAGTAAAACGGGGGCTCGGCAACACCAGATGTTTTTTCACCTAAAGTGGTTGTAAACCCCACTTTTTGACTTTTACCTACAGGTAAGCCTATAATAAGGCTTACCTGTAGGTATAAAGAATATCTCCTACACCTGTACGGTTTAGGAGATATTCCCCTCGCAATGCGCCACTGATTGCAGCGGCGCATGCGCTGGGGGGAATCCACGGCGAAAAGACCGGCATCCGCCGGCCCTTGCCGGAATGAAATCTTCCGCGCGCATGCGTCGCTGCTCCAGCTAATCACAGCGCTTGAGCGGCGATACCCGGAAGACACGGCGAGTCAAGATGACATATCGCTCGGCGTGGACCAGGTAAGTTCTCTTCTCCTCGTTCCGAGGTAAGTATTTCATAATGAGCTAGTATGCGGTGCATACTAGCTCATTATGGCTTTTGCCTTGCAGGTGTAAAAAAATAAAATAATTGTATATGCGGGTTTACAACCGCTTTACTGCATAGATTGCATTAAGGTAAAAAAAATAAAATTTCATTTACAACTCCTTTAATGGTTCAAGGTCCGATCAGCAGAATCTTTGGCAAAATTTTTTTAAACGCATGCCGATGCAAGGACCAGTAAAAAAAAAATTAAAATAAGGTATGTGAATGGGAGCAATTCACACCAGTGTGTTGCACTGGTTTTCGGTTTTTGCAGTGTAAAATAAAAAAAACTAGAGCAAGCCTTTTTTTCTTTGGTACTTTGATGCACAGGGAAAACAGCAAGCCAGCCAAGTTTGGCTAATCTGCCGTATCGTAGATTCTTGGCATGTTCCAGGAAGTGTGGAGAATAAATATGTGTGCGTATACCTGCACTCAGGGCACACTCTGCACTGCATTGTGAATGGATAAGGGGTCTTTTTTTAGGCTCCATGCACACACTGGTAATAGCTTTTTGTAGTAGCATCTTTAGGAACGTTTAAAAGTATTTAGAAGCATTAGTGTTTTATTAGCGTTTTTGCAGTAAAGGGGGGGTTCAAAACGCTATTTCTGCTGTTAAAACTCTCCAAGAAACTCCACCAACATTTTTCCCTTCTCGTCTTTCAGGGCAGCCACTATTGAGAGGATAAGAGAGCACTTACCAGCTAGGGTGGCACAATGGCTTGCAGAACCTTTCGCCCAAAGGCTTGCTCACCTGCCGACACCAGATCCACTCTGTAGTGTTTTACGAAAGTGGTGTAGCTGGACCATGTTGCTGCTTTGCATATCTGTTCTGGTGTTGCTCCCGCCTTTTCTGCCTGAGAAGCTGCCAAAGCTCTGAAAATGCCTTTATCTCCGTAGGGATCTCTTTACCAGTTAGAGTATATGCCTGCCCAATGGTTGCTCTGAGCCATCTGACAATAGTGCGCCAAGACACTTTGTATCCTTTTCTGGTTCCAGAAAATAAAATGAGTCTGACTTTCTAAATGTTTTTGTCAGCTCTAGGTAGTGCAGGATGCATCTCCTGACATCCAACGTACTGAACTGTAACTCCCTTTCACCTGAGGGATTGGGACAAAAGGAAGGTAGAACTATTTCCTGACTATATACTGTTTTTAAGGTTAGCTCCTTTAATAGACACTTGTCTAAAGGCTCAAAGGGAGTACCCATTAGGGTCTGTAACACTAAGGATAGGCCCCAACTGGGGAAGGGAGGGCCCTGAGTTGGTCCCTGTCTGGAAAGTGCCCTGAAGAACCTGACTACCCAGGGGTTGGTGGCCAGTGTTTTTTTCAAATACACACCGAGTGCTGAAATCTGAGTTTTGAGGGTACTTACGGTAAGACCCTTATCTGCTCTACACTGTAGAAATTCTAAAATGGATATGGGGCTCTGCACAGAACAGAAGCATTTTACGCACCACGTGTTAAAGCGACGCCAAACTTTCCTATAGATAAAGTGCGGGTCTCCTTTTCCCTGCTATTGAGGGTGGCAATTAATCCTTCTGAAAACCCTTTAGATTTCAGTATGGCCTCCTCAGTAGCCATGCCGCTAGGTTCCACCTGTGTACCTGAGGGCAGAGGACTGGGCCCTGCGAGAGGAGATCCTCTCGCAGCGGAAGGAAAAGGGGAGGTTCTGCAGCCAGCTGTTTGAGGACCGAGAACCAAGCCCTCTTAGGCCAATTTGGTGCTACTAGGATCAGGGAGGTGTTTTCCAACTGAAACTTCCTCAGAACCGCGGGCAACAGCACTGGTTGTAGGAAAGCGTAACATTCCGAACTACCAGCTTTGGGTCAGTGCGTCTACCCCCGTGCTCCCTCTCCCCTGCTCCGAGAGAAAAAACAGGGGGTTTTCGCGAAGTACAAAAAGAGCAAATAATCGCTACTGTAAGGGGTTCATTTTTTTTTTTTACTGTAATATTTACAGTAGCGATTTGCTTTTTTGTACTATAAAGGGCTAATTTTAGTTTTTTTAACCCCATTATGTTACTGGCCGATTTTGAAAATTGTAATCGATTAATTTCATAATCGATTAGTTGTCGTATAAACGATTAGTTGTTTTGGCCCTACATGGAGCCTTAATTTTTTTAATATTTAGTGGCTACATTTAATGGCAAATCATTTTTACTTGGCTCTTCCATCACAGCTGATATTTAGGAGCAGGCGGGTGGAACATAAGATGATCCCTATCCTGCCAACATTGAGAATTCCAATGTGTGTCATGGCATTATTTTTGGGCCAGTGACATTTGTGCTCTTGTACACTTTTGAAGCTTATCTAGAACCGTGACCTTCCTGTTCACATAAACCATTTAAACATACATGGGACTGTAGGCAAACGGCTAAGGTCACAGGTAAAATATGTACCTGTTAACTGACTGTACAGCCAGTTTCTTGACCTGTGTTTTTTACATTTCTGACGGAACAGGCTTGTAGTGAACAACAGCAGAGTCTAAACATCCAATGTCCATTTCTTTTCCAGGTATGTAACTCAGTACTGAGACCACTGGATCAGCATGACAGCCAGACAACTAGCATTTTTAAAACAAGACAGAAAAGTCAGCCATTTATTTTTTAATGCCAACTTTCTGTAAAGGCCTTTTCCCTTTGTCTCCCCCGGTTTCTTTCCCTTTGTCTCCCCCTGTTTCTTTCCCTTTGTCTCCCCCGGTAGCACACAGAAGCCCCTACCACGTGTCTTGAGGCCCCCCACCGGCACGCTTGGCTCCTCCTCCTCTTCTTGGTCTACCATCATAGGATGCTGCTTCCTATGGTGTGTGTTCATAGACTCGCACAGCTCGGTTTGACCCTGCCCCCTGCTGTTTGCTAACACAGTGCTGGATCAAGTGAGGACCCGGTTAAGTATTTAGGAGGGGGAGGAGATAAAAAATGCTTGGACACTTTGAGCCTTAATGCAGGGACTAAATTAGGTAAAAAAATGTGTAGCTTTTACAACTAGCTGCAGACTTTGCGCATATGACACACAGCCAAAAAAAACATAATTGTACGCGGGTTGAGTGGACAGTGATGCCTGTCAGTGCCACCCATCTGTACAGCATATACGTGCCGCTTATCGGTGCCCATCAGTGAAAACCTAGTTATTTACCAAATTTTATAACGGAGACAAAACTTTATATACAGTGCGGAAAATAAGTATTTGAACACCCTGCTATTTTGCAAGTTCTCCCACTTGGAAATCATGGAGGGGTCTGAAATTGTCATCGTAGGTGCATGTCCACTGTGAGAGACATAATCAAAAAGAAAAATTCCAGAAATCACAATTTATGAATTTTTAACTATTTATTTGTATGATACAGCTGCAAAGAAGTATTTGAACACCTGTCTATCAGCTAGAATTCTGACCCTCAAAGACCTGTTAGTCTGCCTTTAAAATGTCCACCTCCACTCCATTTATTATCCTAAATTAGATGCACCTGTTTGAGGTCATTAGCTGCATAAAGACACCTGTCCACCCCATACAATCAGTAAGAAACCAACTACTAACATGGCCAAGACCAAAGAGCTGTCCAAAGACACTAGAGACAAAATTGTACACCTCCACAAGGCTAGAAAGGGCTACGGGGAAATTGCCAAGCAGCTTGGTGAAAAAAGGTCCACTGTTGGAGCAATCATTAGAAAATGGAAGAAGCTAAACATGACTGTCAATCTCCCTCGGACTGGGGCTCCATGCAAAATCTCACCTCGTGGGGTCTCAATGATCCTAAGAAAGGTGAGAAATCAGCCCAGGACTACACGGGAGGAGCTGGTCAATGACCTGAAAAGAGCTGGGACCACCGTTTCCAAGGTTACTGTTGGTAATACACTGACGTCATGGTTTGAAATCATGCATGGCACGGAAGGTTCCCCTGCTTAAACCAGCACATGTCAAGGCCCATCTTAAGTTTGCCAATGACCATTTGGATGATCCAGAGGAGTCATGGGAGAAAGTCATGTGGTCAGATGAGACCAAAATAGAACTTTTTGGTCATAATTCCACTAACCGTGTTTGGAGGAAGAAGAATGATGAGTACCATCCCAAGAACACCATCCCTACTGTGAAGCATGGGGGTGGTAGCATCATGCTTTGGGGGTGTTTTTCTGCACATGGGACAGGGCGACTGCACTGTATTAAGGAGAGGATGACCGGGGCCATGTATTGCGAGATTTTGGGCAACAACCTCCTTCCCTCAGTTAGAGCTTTGAAGATGGGTCGAGGCTGGGTCTTCCAACATGACAATGACCCGAAGCACACAGCCAGGATAACCAAGGAGTGGCTCTGTAAGAAGCATATCAAGGTTCTGGCGTGGCCTAGCCAGTCTCCAGACCTAAACCCAATAGAGAATCTTTGGAGGGAGCTCAAACTCCGTGTTTCTCAGCGACAGCCCAGAAACCTGACTGATCTAGAGAAGATCTGTGTGGAGGAGTGGGCCAAAATCCCTCCTCCAGTGTGTGCAAACCTGGTGAAAAACTACAAGAAACGTTTGACCTCTGTAATTGCAAACAAAGGCTACTGTACCAAATATTAACATTGATTTTCTCAGGTGTTCAAATACTTATTTGCAGCCGTATCATACAAATAAATAGTTAAAAAAATCATACATTGTGATTTCTGGATTTTTTTTTTGGATTATGTCTCTCACAGTGGACATGCACCTACGATGACAATTTCAGACCCCTCCATGATTTCCAAGTGGGAGAACTTGCAAAATAGCAGGGTGTTCAAATACTTATTTTCCGCACTGGATTTTTTTCAACATTTTTGGTCTTCTTTTTTTTTTTTTTTGTAGTGCAAAAAATTAAAGCCAGTGGTGATCAAATACCACCAAGAGAAAGTTCTGTGGGGGGGGGGGGGGGGGGGGAGAGATTGAAATGTTAATTTGGCTACAGTGTTGCATGACCATGCAATTGTCATTTTAAAGTGCGACAGCACTGAAAGCTGAAAATTGGCCTGGACAATAAGGGGGTAAAAGTGCCCTGTATTGAAGTGGCTAAAGCAACTTAAAGCGGAGTTCCACCCAAATATGGAACTTCCACTTTTTGGAACCCCCCTCCATTGTCACATGTGGCACCTTTTCAGGGGGAGGGGGGGGGGGGGGGCAGATATCTGTGTAATACAGGTATTTGCTCCCACTTTCGGGCAAAGATACTCAAGCTACCCGCGGGTATCTATGCCACTTCCTTCACCCCCCCACCGCTGTCTACTGGGAGACGCACAGGTTCCATAAGACAGCAGAGACCAGTGGAATCGAGCAGTAGTGCACCAGGAAGTGAAGCCACAATACATCAATACATAAAGGTATTGCTAACTAAACCGGTCCATAGCAGAAATGTAAAAATTGCAGTTGTCCATAAGGGGTGAACAGGTGTGAGAGGTGAAGTGGTTAGACTAGCTGTGAGTCACCAGCCTACTCTATGCCACTCCCAGCTCACAGATAAAAAAGGCTAGGCCTGCCTAAACTTACTTGTACTAAAGAACAATCTACCTCTAGCACCTATCTAAGGTAGAGGGTACTATGTTGGGAAAAAATGGTCCCTTAGACCAGAAGCAAGGGCATCCCAGAAGATTTAATTGGAGGGGGTAAGGGAAATAACTTGGATGTCAAACGCATGTACAAATAAATATCAGTAGAAAAATTGGTTTTGTACAATATATACATTCCTGACTAGAAGTACCAACTCCACTGCCAGTAACATCAGTCTCTCCCGTTGGCTCTACATCCATCTCAGACTGCACACTCCCAGTCCCCTACAGCATGCCTCTCCCAGCTCTTACTGACTGTGCCTGTCACTCGCCAACAGCTGGTGGATCCCTCCTGGAGGCTTGCCCAACAGTACTCCCAGTTGTCCTCTCCACCTGTTCAGGACACCCCTTGGGTTGTATGGTGTTCCCAGTCAGCTCCAAGCCCTGACCCAAGGTCACCCCCCCCCCCCCCCGCAGAGTAGGGGCCTGCCTTCAAGGCCCTAATAGCCTAATACTCCATCTCCAGTTCTTCTGGGCTGACTCTGACTCTGTGTTTTAAGGAGGCCTGCCCTCTGCCAATCCAAGTTTGGGATTGGTCAGGGCTCCTTGGAACAACCCAGACAGCTCCACCGTTCTTCCCCACCTTCCTTTTAGAAGCCTTTAGAACAAGTGTCTCCAAACTACGGCCCTACAGTTGTTCAGGAAATACAATTCCCATCATGCTTAGTCATGTCTGTGAATGTCAGTTTTACAATGCCTCATGGGGGCGTGTAGTTCTGCAACAGCTGGAGGGCCATAGTTTGAAGATCACTGCTCTAGAAGCAGAAGGGAGGTAACCGAACGATAACACTAGCTGTGAGTCACCAGCCTACTCTAGGGCTCCCCCCAGCCCACAGATCAGAGCAAACGGGCCTAGCTAGGTCTGCCTAAATGTACATGTACTGGAGAAAAATCTACCTTTTAGCACCTACCTAAGGTAGAGGGTGCTACATATGTATAAAATAGGGTTGTCCCGATACCGATACTGGTATCGGGACCGATGCCGAGTATTTGCGCGAGTACTTGTACTCGCGCAAATACTCCCGATGCCTAAATGGAATACTGTTTTTTTTTTTTTTTTTTTTTCCTGAGTGCGGGTGGTTAGGGGGTGGAGTGCGGGTGGTTAGGGGGTGGAGTGCGGGTGGTTAGGGGGTGGAGTGCGGGCGGAGCGCCGAGCAAAGCAGTCCTCGGCCGCCCCCCCCCCCCCCCCCTCCCGCTGCTGCCGAGTACCGACATCTACTTACTATGCGCCCGGAGGAACACAACAGCTGTCATTTGAATAGCTGTGTTCTCCCGCCGCGCCGACATGTATGGCCCCTCCCCCTTGCCTGGGCACTTTGATTGACAGATCACCCGTCGGACGACAGCTGTCGGATTACAGCTGTTGTGTTCCTCCGGGCGCATAGTAAGTAGATGTCGGGACTCGGCAGCGGCGGGAGGAGGGGGGGGGGGACTTGGCTTTGTCTTAGGGGACACAAGGCTGCATTAGGGAGATGGCTGCTGAATTGAGGGAATTGAGGGACATGGCTGCTGCATTAAAGTATCGGTATTCGATATCGGCGAGTACATGAAAAAAAGTATCGGTACTTGTACTCGGTCCTAAAAAAGAGGCATCGGGACAACCCTAGTATAAAATATCCATACCTAGAATTCCTGTTTATGTCCAGTCTCACTCCTGCGCTTACTCGTCTCCTGTTAATTTGGAGATTCTTTAGATATTGTGATCACATAGTGAGCCACCAATCCCCAGCAATTTAGATAAATAGGTTGCCCTGGCCTAGCAACATTAGAATTTGCTCAGGATAGACTATGGGCCAGATTCTCATAGATTTGCCTTGGCGTAGCGTAAGCCATTTACACTACGCCGCTCCCGCTACTTAACAAAGCAAGTGCCGTATTCTCCATGCACTTGCTCCATATTTTGCGGAGGCGTAGTGTAAATGGCCCAGCGTAAGGCCGCGTAATTCAAAGGGGGTGGCTTGTATTTAAATTAAGCGTGCCCCCGCGTCGATCGAACTGCAGATGCGCCGGCCAGGGAAAAAGCCCAGTGCGCATGCTCCAGCTCACGTCGGAAAGTGTCGTTGAAACTGACGTCAAAACGACGTGATCGTCACTTACGCAATGCCCTTTTCGCGAACGACTTAGTAAAACGACGGAAAAAGCCGACGCTGACCCGACGCCATACTTAACATGGCATCCGATGGTACTGCGTAAGGTTACTCCACATATTAGCAGAGGTAACCTTACATGGACGAAAACGACGTAAGCAACGACGGAGTGGCGTAAAAGCGTTCGGGAATCTGAGTAGTAGCCTCATTTGCATAGGCAAATGAGAAAACGAAAAGGCCACCTAGTGGCCGGAGTTGTCATTACATCTACGATCCGCAAGTGTAATTGTATTACACTTGTCGGATCTTCACCCGTATTAATGCCAAAGTGATTCTAGGAATCACTCGCATAGATACTTGGGGAAATAAAACGGCGATACGACAGGGTATCTGAGATACTCCGTCGTAGCGTCGCTGAGAATCTGGCCCTATATCTCTCTAGGAAGGGGGGGCCAATTTCCTGTGTACTATTTGAACTTTAGGCAGTTATGCTGTTTCTGCGCTACGGGGGCGGGGGGTTATCATATAGTTTTTCTTGGTATATTTTTAATTGGTAATGTATGAAGGTCAGGATGTTAGCTGGGAGTTCCTTTTTGGAGATGTATTATAACAGGAGTGTATCATAACTTGTCAACTACTGGACATGTGGCACAACAGAAGTTGCATAAGGACTGGTTCAGAACACGGTGTGGGACAATCGCATTCCTTGTGCGTTTTCCGAATCACACTCGGAACACACTGCTTTTGTGATCTGCTGCAGGTGCCAATGTATTGTTGGTGGCACTCCAAATGCAGGTTGCAAACGCATGTGATTTGGTACAGTGCATTTTTGCAAAGTATTTGCATACACTACCTTTTCTGCATTACAGTGCGTCTTGCATGCAAATGAGCTGCAAAATTACACTGCATGAGGGCATCATCCTAATGGTTTCTCAGTGCTGTACATTTTCTTATCTATGTTTTCACATGAAACTAATAAAAAAAAAAAATACACAAGTTGTGTTTGCAATATGGGATTCATAAGTATATTTAAACCAGTCGTTGCACTGCTTTGGGTGCATCTATAAAGAAATGACCACTGGAAGTTGGTATTCTCAGAACTGCTTGACTTCACATTTATTTGCTGTATATATTACTTTGACATATTCAGTATTTATGTCCTAAAGTTTTCTTTAAAAGGCTTATTCGTCTTCCTTAGGCTAAAGCAGCATTTGCATCAGGCCCACGTCAACATGACACAACTTTCTATGAATTCCGCACTTACACTATCAAGCCTTCATTGATGGTAGAATTCACAAAGCTTTCAAATGAGAACTTTCATATACGCATGGCACGTTCGGAGCTGATTGGTTACTGGAGTTATGAATTGGGTGGTCTGAATAAGGTGCTTCATATATGGAAATACGGTAAGTCTTTGTGGAATGTATATAACCTGTACTAGAAGATTGTCCTGTGTGCACTGGTCTTTCAGTGAGGCTTGTTTGATAAAGATACTATACAATTTCCAAGTAAAGTGGATGCACAAAGTAAAGATATTTGAAAGTTGTAGTTCCCTCTGCTTGTCTTCCTACCTTGGCCTATAAAGTGTACTTGTGCCCCATCCATTGTCCTGTGTAAAAACAAAAACTTTCAGCAAGCAGTTCAATTTTGTCTGGAGTGAGCTAGCACTGCCCTGTTGGATATCATAGTTCTTCATCGAAGTCTTCATTTCATTTTTTTCTTTTCTTCACTATGACGGAGGATCTAGTGAGGACTTGGGTAAGTATTTAGTAGGGTTGTCCCAATACAGAGCATTTGTGTGAGTACTTGTACTCGCACAAATGCTCCCAATGCATAACCTGGGAATGCAACTGGAACTCGGTGGAAGGAAACCATGTTAACAGTCTTGCAGCAGTGGAACTAGGGGTAAGCTGGCAGGGGTGCAGGGTGCCATCACATATTCCGTCCGAAACGGTGACCAGAGCCGTCTCGGTAAAGGAAGTGATGTTTCGTGTCTCCGTCGGAGGGTAAACATCACGACGTCCATCAGGGGCAGGAGTTGGTGACTGCTCATTTTAATAGCCAATCGGAGGCTACCACCGTGATCATTTGACCTGGAATCAGGATTTTCAGGTTCCGTGGTGAGTCCCTGGTTTCTGTGCTGGAAGTAGGCTGTGCAGTGCGCTTCCAGCACAAAGACTGATACAGTCCAGTGAGGCTGCATATAAGCGTACGGTCAGCGGGGAGAGGTTAAGGTAAAAAAAAGTAGCATTTACAACCACTTTCAAGTAGGGCTGAAACAACGAATCTATAATGAAAATCGTTGTCAACGATTTTCATTATTGATTAGTTGCTCCGTCGGTTACTGCACACACCTTCCTCCCTGCCTTTCAGCTCCGCTTTCGTCCAAGTGTTCGTTCAACAATCCCCTGTGTACAAGCCGACGCCGCTGTATACCTTTCTCATAGTAACACTCGGCTGCTTCTCTCTCCTCTTTGACATCAGCGATTTATAAATAAGGTATATAGCGGCTTACTTTTTAAATAAAGTAAGCTTGGCAAAACATAGTCATATTGGTGTTTCTGTTGGGGGGACAAGTGCCCCCGTCATAGGTGTTTCGGGGGGGGGAGACAGGTTTCCCCCTACGTCGTAGGTGTTTCTGGGGGCAAACAAGTGCCCTGTCGTATGTGTCGGTTTGAGTGAATGAGAAGTTTACTTTAGTAGTTATGTTGTGATGTTCCCCGTGAGGTGGGAAAAAATGCAGCAATTAAAAAAAAAAAAAAACACTCACTGTTTCACAGTATACATTAACTGTTTATTTGCATTATCTATCTCCCTTTGGGTTTTTAGTACAAAATAAATATATAAAAATGTTGCAGATTTTCAGACAAAACTGTAATCTAATATTTATGACAGTCCCTTGTCATATACAGTCCCCTGTTACGCTTGAGTTTTTAGTACACAAAATAAATCTTAACGGATACTGTATATGACAAGGTACTCTGTCAAACATTATATATTACAGTCCTGTCTGAATTTTCAAATTATTATTATTATATATTTTTTATTATGGTGGTCTGAGAATTGATTAGATATCTATTTTGTTCCCTAACCATATAGCTGGTTATTCATCATATTTAATAGTGCATATGAATGTTATAGATTTTAATTTTTTTTTTTTTTTTTTTTACTTTACTCTACTTTCTAATACATTGCACTCAGTCTCCGTGTGTGTGTGTGTGGTGTTGTTTTTTTTTAACTTCTAGCTGCAAAAAAAAAATGCAATTTAAAAATGGCAGAGGGTGCTGACACAATGACTGCTAAAAAAAGTGTGACCCAAGTCCTTTTAAGGCATGGGAGCATTTTAATTGAAATGCAAAGAAGGTGGTCACCTGCAAAATTTGCAAAACATGCATTGCATGGAAGCACAACAATGATGAACGAGCACATGAAATGGAAACGCGTGGGCTTTACAGAGGAGGGCGAACTATCAGGACGGTAAGTTAAACCAAAATGATATATTGCATTACACAGAAATGGCTTTTCCTGCTAACTAATCATTCATATTATCTTTTTCATTGCAGAAAGAAACCGCACACCATGACAAGTTTGTGCAGCAAAATCATCCTGCACTCCCCAACAATCAGCAGTTATAACCGATTCTGTCGTGAAAAATGCTAGTTGCCGACATGCCTCTGTCCATGGTTGAAGACCAAGGATTTAAAAGCATGATCAGTGTACTGAACCCTGGATATACTCTACCATCAAGAACCGGTTTTACTAAACTAGTGGAGAGAAAGTACCAGGAGGCATCTCACAATGTGAAGGATGCCATCAGTGCTAATGAAAGCAGAATTGTCTTTACTGCAGACATATGGACAAATGGAGCGACCTCTACCTCTGGAAGACAGACATACAGCAGCAAATATTGCAGATTGGTTGGAGGAGGTTACTGCAAACTTTGAAATTTTGGTTTAGAAAATAATTGCGCGTGAGATGGTGCAAATATTGTGGCTGCTGCGAAAATCTTGGTGGACACGCATGGCTCGGCCAGTATCTGCTGCACTGGCCACACCTTGCAGCTGGGGATCAGTGCTGCGTTTTTTTTTTTTTTTTAAAGTGAGCTAGCGAGCAACAAATTGAAGGAAAAGCAAATGGGTACATCTGAGCACAAGCTTCTTCAAGATGGAAGTGCAAGGTGGAATAGAACTTACTATATGGTTGAACGATTCATTAAACAAAGGTGGCCGGTAACTGCAACTCTGTCTGACCCATCAGTTACACAAAAGGGTAAACATTATCTGGACTTAAAACCAGACCAATGGAGTATTCTTTATAACTTTCCACTGCTCTTAAGCCCTATGAATGTTGTACTGTATACATGAGTGGCCAAGAATGTTACTCTATCATCCATGCCTGCACTTGTGAAGGGGCTGGTGCGGTCCAATGAGGGGTGCTTCTTTCGATTCATCTCCGCTGAAGAGCTTCCAAGTCACTGCAGCAGATCAATTTTAAAGCAGATGGAAGGGGATTATTTTTTTTTATTTTTTCAAACTGTCCCAAACAGTTATTCTTTCCTCTGCCCTGGACCCAAAATATAGAAGATTCAATTTTTTTATTTTTTTTAATGGCAGAGCAAATCATAAATATACAGACCGAGGTGCTACTTGTCTCACTCCTTGAGTCTGGGGGTAGCAGGGAAGAGGGACAACTTGAGGAGGATATTCATACTCAAGTACGTAATGAAGTCCAGGCTTCTTTTTCAGAGAAGCCACTTGCGAAGGAAGGAAACCCTTTGAATTGGTAGAAGGGTCACCAAGATAAATATCCTACCTTGGCAAATGTAGTGAAATCTTTGTGCATCCCAGACACCTCCACGACATCAGAGTGCCTCTTTTCTGTTGCAAGCAACATTGTTTGTAAAAAGAGAGCCAGCCTCAGCCCTGAGCATGTTAACATTTTTACATTCAAATGCAAAGTTTCTGGAACAGTAAGGCTACTTTAACACTGAGGCACTTTACAGGTGCTATAGTGCTAAAAATAGCGCCTGCAAAGCACCTCTCCTGTCAATCCAGTGTTAAATCCTGCATGCTTTCACACTGGATCGGTGCGCTTGCAGGAC
Organism: Rana kukunoris; assembly: GCA_029574335.1. Taxonomy (NCBI): domain Eukaryota; kingdom Metazoa; phylum Chordata; class Amphibia; order Anura; family Ranidae; genus Rana; species Rana kukunoris. The sequence goes on along the minus strand of CM056049.1, from coordinate 345,769,620 downwards.
GCTAAAAAAAAAAGGTCTGCAAGCAGCAACTTGGAGGCGCTTTAGGAGCGGTGTACACACTGCTCCTAAAGCGCAGCTGCCCATTAAATTCAATGGGCAGTGGCACTTTTAACCCTTTTTCGGCCACTAATGGGGGGCTAAAGTTCCCCCACTAGCAGCCAAAAAGTGCAGCTAAAATGACGATAAAGCACCGATGCCTTAGTGTGAAAGTGACCTTATAGTCCACCTAGAATGTTTTTGTTTTTTTTACACTCCTTTTATGAATTTGCACAGTTTTGTAATGTTAATTGTAAAGTTTAAGTTTTTTTTTATTTATTTTTTTATTATTATTTTAAATAAATGAAAAAATGGCATAATGAGTTTATGATTTTATCCGATTAATCGGCCAACAAATTTATTATGAAAATAATCGTTAGTTGCAGTCCTCCTTTAAAGCTGAATTTTAGAAATTGATTTTATTGCATAAAATATTGAAGGATGTGGAGGTATATTAGAACGTCTGTTGCCCTTGTTACAGAGATTTGCTCTCTTTGTCCCATCTGCTGTTCTCACCAAATTTTGAGTTGGATATAGAACAGGCATAGAGGTTGAATCTCTAAATGGGGAAGCTAGTTCTGATGATTTTAGTGGAGCACTTAGTGTTACTAAACCCAGGACCCTGCATTCACTATTTCTGGCCTCCTACAGTACACAGTTCATGCAATTATTTTAGTAAATATTAACTGCTGAATACCTTTTCTCTTTAGAAATATATAGCAGCAGGGCTTTTTTTCTGGGGGAACTTGGTGGAACTCAGTTCCACCACCTTTGGCTCAGACCCTTTGGTGCCCGCTCACCACAATCACTTGTGAACACAGAAGTCTGGTTTCTGTGTTTACAAGTGACTGCTTTGTAACCCCCTGAACTCTGCACACTGTATGTAATGCAATTCTGGTATTTAATGCCCCTTTAAGACCCTTCTACTGTTTGTGAAATCTGAACGGGTCGTGGTTAAGTTCCTGCACCTATTTTCTGAGAAAAAAAGCTCTGTATAGCAGTGTTGTGACTTCTATCAGTGTCCATCTGAGCTTGTTATGTGAGGCTGCAGGACCCCTGACCCTCTGTCTGGACAGTGTGGCTTGACCCTGTGCTGATCACATGCACCATCCCCCCAGTAAACTCTTATCAGTACACACCAAGCTGAGCATGTGCACAATGCCTCAAATGCCTCTGTACTAACAGCAGATGGACAGTAAAAGTAAAACAGTAAAAGAAGGGGAGGATGAGAGAAAACAGGATCAAATAGCTTTTTTACACAATGTAGAGGATTAACCCCTTAGGTTCCACAGAGAATATGACAGGCATTTTTTACTGCATATACAGACTAATTTTACTGTTGTGGGTTTAGTAACACTTTTTAAGCTACTAAAGTTTTCCCATGTACTGTAGCTGTTGTCACACGTGTCTTTACACTAATAGAGGCTCTTTTATATGACGCAAAAAAACCTAACTACTAAATTGGAAGGACTGTACCGGTACCAAGAAATTAAGTATCACGTTTTATAAAGATAAAATTATTGAAAACCTAAAAGTGTACACATGTGACACAAACATAACATCAAGAAGGTACAAAACCAATCCTCATACTGCTGATGCCCAACAACCCCGCAGCAATGGGGGATGCAAAATTTGCCGTGGTTTCGACACAGGTTGCGTTTCACGGGACCAAGCCCGCTTCTTCAGGAAATATCACACAGTCAAACACCAAAAGATGAACAATATATAAATCCGTTACAATCACATTATGTCAATTAATATAATGGCTCAAAGGTCTATCGCCTCAAGGTTTATACAAAACGGGCAATAACCGGAGTCGATATGCATGGTCTTCATACAGATAGCTGCTGCCACCATCTGGTTAGATGGGACAGTCCACATACGGCCTTGTGAAAAACAAAAAAAACATTTTAATAAAATCCTGTATTTATTGGGGTATAACACTCTCACTTTTTTACCCTGAAAATCGAGGGTCAACTGTGCCTGCATGTTATACGCAGGAGGCTATGGAAAGGTGTGTGTGTGTTTTTTTTTTTTTTTTTTCCTGAAACGTCCCTCCTAAAGTTAGGGTTCGTGTTATCTGCCGACAAATACGGTATTATTTGAAAATCACAAATATATTGGAGGTATCGCTAAATCAATATTCACTTAGTGTTAGGGGCAATGGATATTGTGGCGTGGGGTACCCCAACATTTACAAACTACACCCCTACTCCCAAGTTTGGAAACAAAGTCTACTAAGGTCATTAATGTTTCCTATACATAGTGTCAACAATAGGGAAACGCTCACCCTCCTAGTACCCCAATCGCACAAGGATAATAAAAAAAATATATAAAAAAAAAATCCCACAGCTAAGTTGCTGGTGTTCAAGCACGGGCAGGTTTCTGATGAATATTTCATAAGAAATATATAACAGACAACCAAGTGTCAGAAATGGATGTTCCTCGCTGCAAACACTACTCCACCTTCCTTCTTTGGTCAACGAGCAAGAAGTGTTCACAATTAGAGCCACCTATTGTGTACAGGTGAGGGAACAGGGAGGAGCTCACATAGATGGGTCCATGAGTGCATGTAAGAGCTGCACAGACCCACCATAGAGACATTGAACTGTCAAAGCCATCAGCCCAACCCAGATCCATAGTACTGGCAGGTACAAGCATTTAAATACACGGAGTATAGTTTCCATATATGTGCCTTGCTGTGTGACTGTAAGACCTAATCATCGCCACTAGATGGCACCAGTGGTACATTTACAAATTGAGACCATGCACATATAGTAATATAATATACAAATTTAGCCAAAAATAAATTTAACATTAATGTGACAAACATGAAAACAAACCAAAAGCCTGCACTTCTGGGTCTGTGGTGCACAGGCATGCTTCTTACGACCTGCTCCTGCTGTGATTAGACACAGTGGGAGCTGATCTGTGGGTACCATGGTCTCAATGTCCGCTGTCCTCCGCCAATCATTAGGCAGGAAGCCAGAATGGCCATCTGCCTGTCAGTAGATAAGACATTGAGCCTGTGTTCCTTCAAAGCAGGAAAATGGACCAATGCCTTCCTATAGTAAAGGCACCACCCCCACAGTGAGAAAAGATTGTTAGGCATGCAGTTAACCCTTTGCCCCTGATGTTGGGCCACTTCCCAGACAGTGTCATTGGTACAGTGACGGTGCATATTTTTAGCACTGATCACTGGTTCCCCAAAAAAGTGTCAGGTATCCAATTTGCCTGCTGCAATATCGCAGCCCCCCTATAAGTCACTGATCTCTGCCAATATTGGTAGGAAATATAAATTCCATAAATGCACTGCTCCAAAAAATTAAAGGAACAGTTTTGAATCAGAACTCCTGGGATATTGATCTGGTCAGTTAAGTAGCAGAGGGGGAGGGGTGTATACAGAGGGGGTTGTTAATTGAAATGAATAGCAAGCAGCTGAAACTGATTAACAGGTGCGCTAGATGGGCAACAATGAGATGACCTCCAAAACAAGAATGTTTTTTCAGGTGGAGGTGTCTGACATTTTTATTTTCCCTACTCATCTTTTCTGACTGTTTTTCACTAGTTTTGCATTTGGCTAGGGTCAGTATCACTACTGGTAGCACAAGGCAATACTTGGACCCTATAAAGATTGCACAGGCAGTCCAACTTCTCCAGGATGGCACATCAATACGTGTCATTGCCAGAAGGTTTGCCGTGTCTCCAAGCACAGGCTCGAGCATGGAGGAGATTCCAGGAGACGGGCAGTTACTCTAGGAGAGCTGGACAGAGCCGTAGAAGGTCCTTAACCCATCAGCAGCACCGGTATCTGCTCCTTTGTGCAAGGAGGAACAGGATGAACACTGCCAAAACCCTACAAAATGACCCCCATCAGGCCACTGGTGTGAATGTCTCTGACCAAACAATCAAACCGACTTCATGGGGGTGGCCTGAGGGCCCGACTTCCTCTAGTGTGCTCTGTGTTCACTGCTGGACACTGTGGAGCTCGATTTGGCATTTTCCATTGAACACCAGAATTGGCAGGTCCGCCACTGGTGCCCCATGCTTTTTACAGATGAGAGCGGGTTCACTGTGAGCATATGTAACAGACGTGAAAGGGTCTGGAGATGTCAGAGTACTTTATGCTGCCTGTAACATCGTTCAGAATGACCGGTTTGGTGGTGGGTCAGTGACGGTCTGGGGAGGCATATCCATGGAGGGACGCACAGACCTCTACAGGCTACACAATAGCACCCTGACTGCCATTAGGTATTGGGATGAAATCCTTGGACCCATTGTCAGACCCTATGCTGGTGCAGTGGGTTCTGGGTTCCTCCTGGTGCACGACAATGCCCGGCCTCATGTAGCAAGAGCATGCAGCCAGTTCCTGGAGGATAAATAAATTGTTACCATTGAATGGCCGCCAGGCTCACCTGACCTAAATCCAAAAGAACATCTCGGCCATTATGTTTCGGTCCATCTGGTGGCGCCAGGTTGCACCTCAGTCTGTTCAGGAGCTCTGTGATGCTCTGGTCCAGATCAGGGAGGAAATACCCAAGGACACCATCCGTCGTCTCATTAGGAGCATGCCCTGATGTTGTCAGGCATGCATACAAGCACTTGGGGGCCATAAAAACTACTGAGGACCATTTTGAGTTGTTGCAATGAAATTTCAGCAAAATGAACTAGCTTGCTGCATAATGTTTTCACTTTGATTTTCAGGGTGTCTTTGAATTCAGCCCTCTGTAGGTGGATAATTTTCATTTCCATCAAATGATGTGGCATCCTTTTATTCCTAACACATTTACTCAGTCCATATATATAGATAGTATAGATGTCAGCATGAGCTTTTTGCTTGTTTTGAGATCTGATATGTTTTCAAAGTGTTTCTTTTTAATTTTCTTGAGCAGTGTATATCACATTGTAGACTAACTTTTGTGCAAACCATTCAATAAATGCTTATGTTTTTTTTTTAACAAAAATATATAGCAGAATACATATTGGCCTAAATTACAGCATGACTGCAACTATCAGTTAAATTACAGTACCCGGATCTCCCGCTTACTCTAACTATGAAAGCTACCATTAAAACCTGGGATATGGCGGTGAAAGTTGCATGTCCCAGTTATCTAGGTTTTTCTCCCTCTACCCCGTTGTGGATGAACCCCAGACTGCCCCACTTTGATAACTTTTCAGATCCTATGATCTTTGGGATTTTAAAGGAATAAAAATGCTTAAGGACATTACGTGCTATGGGGACTTGTTGACTTTGGAACAATTGAAGGCGTGCCATTATATACCTAACTCTTGTCTTTTTTTTTTTTTTTCGATATTTTCCTGGGGCATAACTTCCAGGAGCAGTTTTAAAGTTGTGAAAATAGAAACTCTACCATCAGATTTAGAATCCCGTGCTAATGGATGAGGAGCTGGTCAAATACCTTTCAGTGACCTACAAATAATTATTTAAAAGGACACCACAGACTGACTTGATGTAAGGACAGGTGGGCAGCAGATGTACCAGATGTGCAGGGGGAGGACTGGGATGACCTATGGACCCAACATTTTAAACCGCTGATATCGGACAGACACATTTTATTCAATTCAAATTTCTGCATAGGAGATCTTTTCCTCCTATGCGGAGTGCCGAGACTGTATGATCATCAGTGCATTTTTTTTATTGTATAAATGCCACTGGTCCCAAAAGTGTTACGATCTGTCCTCCGCAATGTCGCAGTTCCTTTATCCTTGCAAGAAGTAAAAAAAATAAGTGTGTGTGTGTGTGTTGTTTATAACGAAAAAAAAAAACCGCAGAGGTGATCAAATACCACCAAATGAAATCTCCTCTCTTTATTCATTTTTTGTAAAATTTAATTTTTGAGTTTTAAAAAAAAGACATAGAATAACAAATACAATGTTGGGTATATTGAATGGATTAGGCCGAGCATAATCCTTCAGCTCTTTGTCCAAAGCCGTTTTCTATAAATTGCCTCTCTAACCACTTGAACCTAAACTTGGCTTTTTATACCTTTTTGACACTCTGAAGGTCATTACACGTTGAGTGGCCAATTGAAATCAATAAAAGTTCATGTGAACATATCAATGTGGTTTGTAAAACGCATCGACTAGTGTAACTAGGTCTGGTACTGCATGTAAAAATGTCTATCACATCACATTTTGCAGCACACACTTAAAAGCATTTTAATGAGAACGCATAGCTGTGAAGCCAGCCATACTATGGACTCTCCTTTTGTTTATAAATCCTGACTCTGTTCCTGTCCATCGGCTGTTCCACACATCTTTTGTATGTCCCAGCTCCTGTTACGTTCTCCATAGTATAATGTTGAAGTGGAAGCTCTAAATTGGCTCTCAACCACATTCTATAACTAATCTCTGTAACCCTGTAATGAAACAAAATTGCTATACATACCTTTTTCTCAAACCGGTCTGGTCTACAGTGGTGGTTGCTGTGTGCAGGAGAGACCTGACAACGGCTGGGGAAATGCCTGGGAATTGAAATCGCCCATAGAGTTACTATAGGGCATCCTTGTCAACTGCCTCCTCTGCACATTGAAGTCACTGCTGACAGTTCAGGGTTGGTTTGGAGCGGGTGCAGAATAGGTAAGTATAGCGATTTCTTCTTTATAGGGATAGATCGATTTGGGTTTAGAATATGTCTGAGAGTAGGTTTTAGCTTTCGGTTTTGATTGAACTTCCACTTTATAGTCAAACGTTTTATACAGTACTTGCCTGGTTTGCGCAATGATATTGCACATAGTGGCAGCCCCGAACCTACCCTTTTGCGGTTTCCTGCAGGCGATGTCTGCTTTTCCTGATGTGCCCCGTAGATAAGCTACATCCTATGAGGGCACAGCTGTTGGCTCCCTCCCAGCTGGACTGTTCATCTATTGACTTGTGCAGCATGCCTTCACCCCACCCTTACTCCTTCCTTGCTTGATTTGACGGCAGCAGGAGCCAATGTTTTTCCCCCTGAAAACCAGCGACGGGCACAGCGCCGGATCAATACAGAACTCGGGTAAGTATTCAGGGGGTGGGGGGGAAACATCCAGTGGAAGGTATTTTTACTTTAATACAGATAATGCATTAAGGGTCACTAAAGGAAAAAAAAAATTCTTTATCGTACATCACGGGACACAGAGCGCATAGCCATTACATATGGGTTATATGGGTACCTTCAGGTGTGGACACTGGTGTAATCAACTTCACAGGAAGTTCCTCCCTATATAACCCCCTCCCACTGAGAGTGCTTCAGTTTTTTCGCCAGTGTCTTAGGTGTTGGTCACCTCTAGCTGTCCCTCGGAGGTCTCGGGACCCAGGATAGCTAGCCGGATCCGTCCGAAGTGCTTCAAAGCCAAGGTGTACGGTACCCGGGCCCTGCTGGAGTGGGGTTTTGCCTATAATGCCTCTCCTTGGAGGGCTGGATTCTGGGCTCCAGTGCCTTAGTCTCTTCCAAGAACTAAACGCTACTGATGCCAGGATGCTATATAGGTCCAGGGGTGTGGGTTCCTTAAACACAGGACCCCGGTCCCTGAAGGTCCAAGACAATACCCACGGAGATGGGGGAAGGCTGGGCCTCTTGCAGTTTGCAATACCCTGCGGCGTGAAGCAGGTAAGAGGGAACCTGCGGGACTTGGTTCGACAGTAGGTATCCCCCTGGGGGTTCTGGGTTGGCTAATGGTATGCTTGTGCATCAGCCACTATCTCCACTATGTCTTTTTGACAGGATGGGATGTACTAATGTTTACCCAGATAACCTGTAGATATATGTATGCTTTTTTAAGATATATATTTTGCTACTCCCCCCAGATCTGCCTGTTAGCATTGATACTGCAGCCCCCACGTACTATAAAGAGGGAATGCTGGTGAAACTCCTGTTTCTTAGGAAGCCTATGGGGACAGCTTCCTCTGTGTGCACTACATTGAGAATTAGTGCTTACTTGGTGTCAGTTTGGGCTGCTGGCGTTGGTCCATGCTTCTCCTCTGCTCCCTGCTTCCTCCATGTTGATTTCAGCGTGGGGAGGGTGCGCGCGCGTGCACGCCGTCTTTTATGGCGTCCTCGTGCATAGGGGGGGCGGGCCGGCTGGTCTTTCCCTTCTGAGAGCGGTGGAGAAAGGACACAGAGCGCGCAGCTGAGCCATTTTTTTTGGCATGCAGTGACACCTAGTGGCGGTTGGTGGATCTTCAGGTCTGGACTTAAAGTCCACTTTGACCAAAAGAAAAAAAAAAAAAGGGTTTTTTTCTTAAAGGGACTCAGCCTTAGATCCGGCAGCATCCGAGTCTACCTTGGGCTCCAGCTAACGGGCATTGGTGTTGCAATACTCACAGGTTTTCCTCGGTATTGCCACATTCTAGAGCGTGGAAAAATTCTTATTAGTTCACTCCTAGCTACAACAGTCGGGTGTTGGCTACAGGGGTGTCTCAAGGTTGTGCAATGGCTCCCAAGGGATCAGGACCAGCTAAGGCTGCAAAGGGTGCCAAAGAACAAGTCTCCATCGGGGTCAGAGGATTTGGCCCAGGATGGTCCCACCCTCGCTAGATAGGCCACCGAGTAGCATCTTACAGGAGCCATTGAGGGTGCTGGGGGCAGAGGCGGCCCCCAATCCACCTATTCCCGTTTACGTAACGGAAGAAATGCTAGCGACCACCCTGGGTGGGCTAGAGGAAAGGTTAACGGCTTTGATTGCCCGCTCTTTGCCAGGTGGCAAACGGGCTAGATCCCCGTCACCTAGATTGGTGTTTTCAGATGCGGGGTCTCCTCGCCGGAGGAACAGGACCCACAAGGGGATCAAGCGGACCAGAGTCCCGACGGTTCAGACATGGAGGGTTCCACTCTAGATAAATTTTTTCGGCTTCTCAAGCGGATAGCCTGTGGATCCAGTCTCTGACAGATATTGTTCGCACTGCTTTTAAAAACTTCCAGTGTCAGAACTATTAGCCCCTGCAGTATCCTCATTAGGTTCTTTAAAGGCACCATTAACTTGGGTGTCTTTTTCCAATTCACCCCCTTCTGGAGAGCGTGTTTTTTTCAGGATTGAGCTCGACCTGATAGGATCTTTCTGTCCGGTTGGAAATGTCCAGATGTTCAAAGATCCGGCCGACAAAAAGTTGGAGACCCTACTGAAGGCTTCGTTTACCACAGTAGGTGCCGTGGTTCAGCCAGCAGTGGCAGCCATTGGCGTTTGTCAGGCTTTAAAGAAACAGTTTTTAAAAGGACATGCCGGCTCAGCAAACTCGTGAATTAGCAGACCTCCCAAGGGCTCTCTGCTTTGCAGTAGATGCTATTAAGGACTCCGTTCAACGGGCGTCCCGTCTATCTCTGCTGTTGGTTCATATGCGTCGTCTTTTGTGGCTAAAGAACTGATCAGCAGAGGCACCCTGCAAAAAACTTTTAGCAGGATTTCCCTTTCAGGGTGGAAAACTATTCGGTGAAGACCTAGATAAATATATCCAAACCATATCAAGTGGTAAAAGTTTTTCCTCACCGGTCAAGAAAAGACCGCGCGGGCCCGCGTTTAAGCGACGGGCCTTTTACTGGCTCGGCCCCTTCAGCTTCCCGTCAGTATCGACGGCCTCCCGGGCGTTCAACATTTAATAGCCGCCCACAGGGACAAGCCGTGGCAAACAAGAGGCCATGGTCTTGCAAGCCGGCTAAACCTGTCATCAAGTCAGATTCATGAAGGGGTGCCCCCACTCTCTTGGGTGGGCGGAAGACTTCGGTTTTTCTCCGAAGTGTGGAAAGCCAGAATTCCCGACTCTTGGGTTCGGTTCGTGGTAGCCACGGGCTACAAACTAGAGTTTCGAGAAGTCCCCCCTCCTCATTTTCGGGGGTCAAAGTCTTCCAAGCGGCCCATTAAAGAGGGCCTCTCTCGTAAAGGCATTGAATCGCCTCTGGCTCCAAGGAGTAATTGTAGAAGTACCAACCCAGGAATGGGGTCTGGGATTCTATTCCAACCTTTTTCATAAATACCCAATGGTGACGTCAGGCCTATCTTAGACCTCAAACGCCTAAATCGCTTTCTAAGATGTAGACCTTTCGTATGGAATCCATACGTTCGGTGGCAGCCAGCCTACATCATGACGACAGAAGGCATTTTGGTCCTGGTATACCTGGACGATCTCCTGCTTATCGACAGATCAGCTTCCATCCTCAATCATGCAGTAGTCCGCACAGTTCGGCATCTAGAGGAGTTTGGGTGGATTTTGAACCAAGAAAAATCGAGGTTGCAACCCACAAAACAGTTAGAATTCTAGGCCTTCGGCTAGATACAGTCGGCCAGAGGATATTTTTTCCTCAAGCAAAAGTCAGGTCATTGACTCAAACAGTTCAAATAGTCTTAGGCAAGAAGAGGCTGACTATTCGCCTAGGCATACGACTGCTGGGGAAGAGGGTGGCCGCCTTCGAAGCAGTGCCCTATGCCCAGATCCATACCAGAGTTCTCCAGGCAGCCATTCTCTCTGCTTGAAACAAGTCCATGCAGGCACTAGTCCGTTGGTTCTCTCAGGGGTCCGGCGCAGCCTGTTCTGGTGGCTGGTCCCTCAATATTTGTCAAAGGGGAAATCCTTTTGCCCCATCACATGGAAAATTTTAGGAAGACTGACCCAGCAGGGACAGTGATAGGAGGCAGAAAGACTGCTTCCCATTAATATCCTACAGATCAGAGCTGCTCGGTTGGCCCTGGTCGTCTGGACTCTCCCCCTTCAGGGTCTACCAGTAAGGGTACAGTCCGACAATGCCACGGCGGTGGCATACATAAACCACCAGGGGGGCACAAGGAGCCTAGTGGCTCAAAGGGAAGTAAACCTGATTTTCTCATGGGCCGAAGCCCATGTACCCTGCATCTCGGCAGTGTTCATCCCAGGGATAGACAATTCTCAAGCAGATTTTTGAATCTTCAACAGTTGCTCCCGGGGGATTGGTCTCTTCACCCCCAGGTATTCCAAGACATTTGCCAAGGATTCGGAGTTCCCGATGTAGACATCATGGCAACGAGAGTCAACAAGGAATTGGACAAATTCGTATCCTGAGCCAGGGATCCCTCGGCCTACGGGACCAATGCGTTGGTTTGCCCCTGGCACCAGTTGTCTCTCCTGTATGCGTTCCCTCCACTGCAGATGATTCCCCGCCTTCTACGAAGGATCAGGGTGGAGCGCAGGCCTGTGATCCTGGTGGCCCCAGCCTGGCCCAGGAGGGCTTGGTACGCGCCCATCGTGAGGATGTCAGTAGGGGCACCGGGGCCACTCCCCCTGCGCCCAGACCTGTTATCTCAGGGCACGATATGTCACCCTGCTTCACAGCAGCTAGATTTGATGGCTTGGCGGCTGAATCCCTAATTCTTAAGGGCAGAGGCCTCTCAGCCCAGATCATATCTACGTTGATTCTGGCTAGGAAACCAGTCTCTAGAAATATCTATTACAGAGTCTGGAGGACCTATGGGGAGTGATGCGAGTCTCAAAGAGGGCATCCTCGTAAGTTTTATCGACAGGATCTTGCGATTCCTCCAGGTTGGCGTTGATAAGGGATTAGCTCTTAGTACTCTAAAGGGGCAGGTGTCTGCCTTATCGATATGGTTTCAAAGGCCTTTGGCCGCGCATTCGCTTGTGAAAACCTTCTTGCAGGGGGTCTTGCATGTAAATCCCCCTATTAGAGCTCCCCTCTGCCCCTGGAATTTAAAACTCGTCTTGTCAGCTTTACAAAGACAACCGTTTGAACCTCTGACAGAAATCCCTCTTGTGCTGCTAACCCGAAAGTCGGTTTTCTTGGTGGCTATGGCTTCGGCCAGAAGGGTCTTCGAGCTGGCAGCCTTGTCTTGCAGGGAACCGTACCTGATTCGGCATAAGGTCAGAGTGGTTCTGCGGCCTCAACCTTCTTTCCTTCCTAAGGTCATATCCAGTTTTCACTTGAATCAGGACCTAGTCCTACCATCCTTCTTTCCTACTCCCCAGTCCAGAGAGGAAAGACTGCTTCATACTTTGGACGTAGTCCGAGCGATGAGGGTTTATCTCAGGGCTACAGAGAAGATTCGGAAAACAGATGTGCTTTTTGTTCTTCCGGATGGCCCCAAAAAGGGTCAGCCGGCTGCCAAGGCTTCCTTGGCTAGGTGGATTAAGCAGCTGATTTTTCAGGCCTATGGTCTGAAGCGCGTTCCACCTCCCTTATCAGTTAAAGCCCATTCTACGAGGGCCATGAGTGCCTTTTGCGCGGCACACCATCAGATCTCTATGGCACAGGTTTGCAAGGCGGCAACCTGGTCTTCCGTACATACGTTTACTAAATTTTATAAGTTGGACGTCGCAAAAGCTACGGACGCAGCATTTGGGCAGGCGGTCCTACGGGCAGCAGTATAGAATCCTCTGGCCCGGTTCACGCCCCCTTGTTTTTCTGTTGGTGGAGCTATTTTTTCTCCTGATAATGTTTTTTGTTTGGCTATTTTTGGCCTTACGGTCTCCCTCCCTTCATGGAGCATTGCTTTGGGACATCCCATATGTAATGGCTATGCGCTCTGTGTCCCGTGATGTACGATAAAGAAAAAGGGATTTTTAATAACCGCTTACCTGTAAAATCCTTTTCTTGAAGTACATCACGGGACACAGAGCTCCCACCCCTCTTTTGGGGAACATTGTGTAACCTCGGAGAAATTGCTTGCTACAAAAACTGAAGCACTCCCAGTGGGAGGGGGTTATATAGGGAGGAACTTCCTGTGAAGTTGATTACACCAGTGTCCACACCTGAAGGTACCCATATAACCCAAGTGTAATGGCTATGCGCTCTGTGTCCCGTGATGTACTTCAAGAAAAGGATTTTACAGGTAAGCTGTTATTAAAAATCCCTTTTTTTTTTTTTTTTTTTTTTAGATAACGGATTCCTTTTAAAAATGATCAAAAACAGATAAAAATCAATCATATAATGTGCCTGCAGTTTAGTTTCATTTTTAAACTGGTTTCATGTTTCTGTGAAGTAAAGAGACACACAGAACAAAAACAAACAAACTCAGGGCAGTGTTTTGTTTTTAAAATGAATCTTATTGGTTCTGAGGAGTTTTAGACACACGGTAATGACAGCTTGGATCACAGTGAAAAGCTGCCATGAGATTTTTCATAAGGAGCCAGACAAGCGGGAAGTGTGGAGATCCGAGCAGAATTACAGCAACTTCGAAGCAAAGACGTACAATGAGGACATGAAACCAGACTGCAGTAAGGTAAAGGTAGCTATTTAGCTAAAAAAAATAAAAAAATCCTTTTAGTGATCCTTTAAGGTAAAAAAAAAAATCCTCCTGGCTTTAGAACCACTTTAATAAATCAATGCAGCAGGTAAAAAGATGACCAGATGTACAGATCCAGGAACCCATATGTTAATATTTTATCGGTTTTCCTGGCAGACTTTTTAACAGGAAAACAGAGAGGAAAGCCGCCCCCCCCCCCCCCCCACACTCCTGGGAGGAAAACTGCCATGAAAGCTTTGGCAGGGTATCCCTGCTGTGTGTATGTGCCACTGTAGGCTTTCCCCATAGGGAAACTAGAGAAAAAAAACGACAGATTTCTCACCGCTCCAGGTGAGCCCCGTGTGCAATCAAGGGTTGTTGAACCACCAAGGTGCTGGCAATGCTAATGATAGCAAATGGAAGGACGAAGACTGGACAGCCGCACTCCAAAATTACTTAAAATAAGTTGTCTTTTATTTTCAACTGTACACACAGTCACTGCAACCAACAAAATACAGTATGGCCGACGCGTTTCGCACTTACAGTCAGTGCTTAGTCATGGCTAAAAAAGGTTCACACTAAAATGACATATATACTCAAACACATGATCACATGGAAAAATATCCGCCTATGGCAGTAAAAAGTTAATTAAGTAATCAAACACAAAATCAAACCAGCTGAAGGGGGTGGGGCCTTCCTCAGAATAAATGCTTTCAAATAAGAAACATATAAACACATGTAATATATATAGGAACACCTGTATAATCCAAATACCCCTATAACAACTTGATTAAAACCACAATCCACATGTCTAAGGTTTACAAGCATATACTAGACAGGTATAATGCACCATTCTTCACTTTGCCAGGTGTTTCAATATGACACCCAACCAGCGCTTATATGATTAGAACCATAATAACTATGCTGAGAGGGCCGGTGGATTGATCTAAACTGTGTGTAAACATAGACAGACTGTAGCATTAGACCGACTATGAGGTGAAAAATTAATAATATTAATTAATGATACTAAGTGATGTTGTCCTTGCAAAATGTGTCAAAAAGTGTCCATAGTGGCTGCGTGAAAGGGTTAAACCTAAAGCTTCTAAGTGTAATGTGTTGCAAAAAAAAAAAAAAAACATGTGTGACCATGGTGTAAATATTGGTGATAGATCCGTGATCAAGTGTGTAATGATCTAGTGTGAAAGTCTGTGATCTGGTGCCATAATAAATGGTCATTCTCACTATATTAAGAAATGGCAATACTATATCCGGTCAGTTGCGGACCATAGTACAAATATTAGTGATAGATCCATCATACAGATGCATGATGATCTAGTATGAAAGTCTGTGATCATAGTGCAAATATTTGTGATAGATCTGTCATGCGAATGTATGATGATCTGGTGTAAAAGTCCATAGTACAAGTATTAGTGATGGATCCATCATACAAATGCAAGATGATCTAGTAAAAGTCTGTGATAAAAAAAAAAAAAAAAAAAAAAAACAATTTTTTAAATATTTTTATAGGGGGGAGATGTAAATTTGGAAAAGGTGTTACTATAAAAATATTTAAAAAATTGTTTTTTTTTTTTTTTTTTTTATCACAGACTTTTACTAGATCATCTTGCATTTGTATGATGGATCCATCACTAATACTTGTACTATGGTCAGAAACTGACCGGTTATAGTTTTGCCATTTTTTGACATGGTGAAAATGACCGTTCATTATGGCACTAGACCACAGACTTTTACACCAGATCATCATACATTCGCATGACAGATCTATCACAAATATTTGCACTATGATCACACTTTCATACTAGATCATCATGCATCTGTATGATGGATCTATCACTAATATTTGTACTATGGTCCGCAACTGACCGGATATAGTATTGCCATTTCTTAAGATAGTGAGAATGACCATTTATTATGGCACCAGATCACAGACTTTCACACTAGATCATTACACACTTGATCACGGATCTATCACCAATATTTACACCATGGTCACACATGGTTTTTTTTTTTTTTTTATCACAGACTTTTATACTAGATCATCATGCATCTGTATGATGGGTCTATCACTAATATCTGTACTATGGTCAGAAACTGACCGGTTATAGCATTGCCATTTCTTAAGATAGTGAGAATGACCATTTATTATGGCACTAGATCACAGACTTTTACACTAGATCATCATACATTTGATCACGGATCTATCACTAATATTTGCACCATGGTCACATTTGCGAATACCTTTAGTGACCTAGCCATACGGTCATAGTTTTCACAAATCTTTTTTTAACATAGTGAAAAGGACCGTATATTATGGCATTAGACCACAGACTTTTATACTAGATCTTTTTTTTTTTTTTTTTTTTTTGCAACACATTACACTTAGAAGCTTAAGGTTTAACCCTTTCACGCAGCCACTATGGACACTTTTTGACACATTTTGCAAGGACAACATCACTTAGTATCATTAATTAATATTATAAATTTTTCACCTCATAGTCGGTCTATTGCTACAGTCTGTCTATGTTTCTACACAGTTTAGATCAATCCACCGGCCCTCTCAGCATAGTTATTATGGTTCTAATCATATAAGCGCTGGTTGGGTGTCACATTGAAACACCTGGCAAAGTGAAGAATGGTGCATTATACCTGTCTAGTATATGCTTGTAAACCTTAGACATGTGGATTGTGGTTTTAATCAAGTTGTTATAGGGGTATTTGGATTATACAGGTGTTCCTATATATATTACATGTGTTTATATGTTTCTTATTTGAAAGCATTTATTCTGAGGGAGGCCCCACCCCCTTCAGCTGGTTTGATTTTGTGTTTGATTACTTAATTAACTTTTTACTGCCATAGGCGGATATTTTTCCATGTGATCATGTGTTTGAGTATATATGTCATTTTAGTGTGAACCTTTTTTAGCCATGACTAAGCACTGACTGTAAGTGCGAAACGCGTCGGCCATACTGTATTTTGTTGGTTGCAGTGACTGTGTGTACAGTTGAAAATAAAAGACAACTTATTTTAAGTAATTTTGGAGTGCGGCTGTCCAGTCTTCGTCCTTCCATTTGCTAGAGAAAAAAACCGCCGGGAATTCCGTCAGGAAAGTAAAGACTCGCTCGAATTTTTCCTGCCCGGATTCCCTGCAAGAAAACTGCCATGGAGCACACACACGCCCAGTTTTCCCAGCCAAAAGCTGTCCTTGCAGTTTTCATGCCAGGAAAACCGATCGTGTGTACGAGGCATTAGGTTTGATTTCACTCGCAGGAATTACCAAAAACTGAAAGTGGATTCATGAAATTTGAGCTGGGCACATATATCTGCAGTGTTTCGTTATCTCTCTTCAAAGAGCCAAGTCCCAAAGCTTTCTCCTGACCAGTTCCCCTGTTATAAGCCTGATAATTCCTGACAAATTCTCTGACACATCAGATAAAAGCAGCCTGAAATTTCTGTCCAGGGAGGTTGCTATAAATAGATTAGCAGGCTGCTGGCCCTGTTACAAAACACCTCCTAAGAGTCTCTGCCTATGATGAGAGGGGGTGTGTGCATTTCCTCCAATCAGCTGTTTTAGCTATCTTGACTGTATGCTCAGATATCACACTGTGTTAAACAGGAAGAGAACATTTCTGAACTTTCTAAACGGTATATAAAGCTGAAGACAGCAAATATGGATGTAAAAATTTATACTGGGAGATTTGTTTTGTCTCGGTGTATCATCTGAGGCTGTTCACTTCACTGGGTGTATTGAACGTTTACATCCACTTTAAGTATTTGAATGGCCTTCCTGTTTAAATCAGAACATTTTTAATGATGGTGAACTACGGTACCTGCATTTAGGTTATAACTGGTTATTATAGTCGGACCATTTGCAGAGTATATGTTTTAGGCATAGAAATGTGCTATCCATATTCCCTCGTATACAGTGCTGGATAAGTGGCATATTCTGCTGCGTTATGGCTGGTTAAAAGCAACAATCTCTAGACTGAAAGGGGTATGTTTATTAGATATGAAGAGAGATATTGTGACTCACAGAGAACCTGTCTTGTACTGAACCATCACTACATGACAACTGCCATTGGTGACTTGTATTTGGATAACAGCAGATTTCTGGGCTGTTATCCTCACTTTGGCTTCATCGCCTAAAAAGTCAGACGCATAATAGGAGTTCAGACCATCACTGCATGTTATGTTGCCACATCATTAATTCACAAGTTCCTATATTGGTCTTCACTGGTTCACTTTGGCACATGTCTTTAACCATTTGCCGCCCACCAATGACAGATTGACGTCGGCAAAGTGGTTTTTAATATCCTGAGTGGACGTCATATGTTGTCCTCAGGATATTGAGCCGCTGCACGCCCCCGGGGGCGCGCATCACGGCGATCGTTGTTGCAGGGTGTCAGTCTGACACCCCGCAACACCGATCTAGGTAAAGAGTCTCCGTGAGACCGTCTCCGTGTCCAATCACTGCTGATCATGATGTAAACCGGAAAAGGCGGTAATCGGCATTTCCTCACTCGCATCTGTCAGACGCGAGTAGAGGAGAGCCGATCAGCTGCTCCGCTGACAGGGGGGGTTTGTGCTGATCGATTATGAGCACAGCCCCCGAGGATGCCCACTGGACCACTAGGGATGTAAAGCAAAGGTATGCCACCTGAGGATGCCACTAGACCACCAGGGATGACAAAAATAATGGATGCCAATCAGTGCCCACAATGGGCATCACTGATTGGCAGGCATTGTTTGGCACTGATAGGCGACACGGATGTGTTGTACTAATGGATGCCAATCAGTGCCGCTTATTAGTGCCCATCAATGCCGCCTATCCGTGCCGCTTATTAGTGCCCATCGGTGCCCATCAGCGCCATCTCATCGGTACCCGTCAGTGCCGCCTTATCAGTGCCTGTCAGTGCAGTCCCATTAGTGCCCATCAGTGAAGGAGAAAACTTGCTTATTTACAATGTTTTATAACAGAAAAAAAACAAATACTTTTTTTTTTTTTTTTTTTCAAAATTTTCGGTAATTTTTCTATTTTTTTTTTGCAGAAAATAAAAATCCCAGAGGTGATCAAATACTACCAAAAAGCTCTTTTGTGGGTACAAAATGATAACAATTTTGTTTGGGTAAAGTGTTTCATGACCACGCAATTGTCATTCAAATTGCAACAGCGCTGAAAGCTGAAAATTGGTCTGGGTGGGAAGGTGTATAAGTGCCCTGTATGGAAGTGGTTAAACTTGCTTTTAAACAAGTTCTGTGATCACCACATATAATTTAATTTTTATAACAACATCATTGCAATAGTTATTTTTTTCCAAACCTCTTGTAGATCAGAAGACAGGTTCTGTGAAATGTGTGACACAGCAATGCTTACTCACAGGACATAGTTACTATATGTCACAGAATTCAAGAAAGTAAAGGTGTGGGCAACTTCACAATGTTTATAAGATCTTCAGGAGCTGTCAGATTAATAGATGTAGGCTAAGTCCGCCTTTTTCAACCAGGGTGCCTTGAGGTTTCTTCAGGGGGTGCCTTGGCAAAATGCATACAAATTGCCCAAATATTATTTACAAGTCGGCATTTGGATCAATCTGCCTTTTTAGTTGCACAAAGCCACAGGTTTTCATTGTGCACCATTACAACCTTCTAGCTGTCGGTGTCCTAACAACCAATGGCATCATCAGTTGATATGGAGGATGTCCATTGCCTGCATAGCATCCTTGTATCCCCTTCTCCTGCCCCTCTGTGGGGTCACAGCAGAGTGATGGAGAAAACCTGAGGGAACTGAGAAACCTTGGTATACTAGTCAGTACCAGTTTGTAAAATTGTATTTGTTCTCAGAAGAATAAATCCCCTAAAACGTTGGGTGTCCTACTTGTGCAGTTGTTTCTGCAATACGTAAAGCTATTCGTATAGTTTTTACATTTTAGAATGCGGTGCCTCGAGATAATTCTCAAAAGGTTGGGAAACGCTGGACTAGATATACTGTAACTGAAATACATGTGGAAATGAATATATGATTTTGCCCATAAATTAACTTTAAAGGGGTTGTAAAGGTAAACGTTTTTTTTTACCTTAATGCATCCTATGCATTAAGGTAAAAAAACATCTCACAGCACCGCCCCCCCCGAGTCCCCGTTTTACTTACCTGACCGTTCGAAACTCCCGGGCGCGTCCACTTCATCCTCTTTGGTTCCCAGCCTGGCCGTTGATTGGCTAGGCTGGGCGGATTAATAGCAGCGCAGCCATTGGCTGGCGCTGCTGTCAATCACAGCGGATGACGCGGCGCGCCGGGGGCGGAGCCGAGTGATACAGTCGGCGGCTATGGCCGTCGCTGTATCACAGGAGCGCGCTCGCAAAAGCTTTCCATCGTGCGAGCTCCCTCGCATGAAGATGGAAAGCTTTTGTGAGGAGGAGCCTAGACAGCCGCCGAGGGACCCCAGAAGACAGGTTTCCGGGCCACTCTGTGCAAAACGAACTGCACAGTGGAGGTAAGTATAACATGTTTGTTGTTTTAAAAAAAAAAAAAAATCCTGACTTTAGTGTCGCTTTAAGGGGTTTGTAAACCCCTTGCGGTTTTTCCCCCTTAGTGCATACTATGCATTGAGGTGAGAAACCTCTTGTGCACTAGAGCTTCCCTTTTACGTACCTGAGCCTGATCGTTACTGCGCCGGGGACGAGCACACCCGCTCCAGCTGTTGTCTCAGGTCCTGATTGGATAGATTGATAACAGTGCAGCCATTGGCTCCTGCTGCTGTCTATCAAATCCAATGAAGTGGGGGCAGAGCCGAGTCCTGCTGTTTGTGTCAATAGACGGGCAGCAGTACAGAGGAGCTTACCTGCATGGGTGCCCCAAAGGAGGATGCTTCTCCGGGCACTCGAAGAGGAGGAGCCAGGAGCACCACTGAGGGACCCCAGAAGAGGAGAATCTGGGACACTCTGTGCAAAATCATCTGCACAGAGGCGGTAAGTATGACTTTGTTTTTTTTTTTGTGTTTTTTAAATTATCCTATAGATAGCCTTTTAAGGATTTGTTATATGTTTTATTATGTTGCATATACTTTTTTTTTTATAGACAGCTTTGCACATCGAACAGCTGTACGGTCCAAGCTACCTCAAGACAAAGAGTGGCAGGAAAAATACATATGCAAAGCATTGCCCATGATAGAAAAGCAAGAGATTGAGGTTGCTTACTTGGTACCATGGTGTAAACTGCAGAAGCCAGAGAAAGAAGGTGAGTGCTGGTTACAATGATTCTACCTGACCCTTGTTTTATACAATCTAATCGGTTGAATCAGGGGCATATATCCTTACATTACTTAAAATACTAAACACTGAAGTCCATCCCTCCAGAGTTTATTTAAAATCAAGCGGTTCGCTATTAACAGAAATGTAACACGTTTTCGCTCATAAAGTCTAACGGCCCGTACACACGATCAGAAAATTGTATGAAAAATACCACCTTCAAAGTGATTGTAGGATAATCTGATCATTAGTACACGGTTTTCGAGAGCCGATCACAACAATTCATGCAATTTAATATCTGATGGGGCAAGCATGAAAATGTTTCCCGTATGATACCAGATTGTACTATTTTCATTAAATCAGTACAGTTGTCATTTGAAAAAAGGTACGAGAATTTGAGTCACTTTAGTAAGCTCTTCATTGGCGATATGAGACTAGCATGCAAAAAAAGGACAATCATTCGTCTGATAATATCATTGTGTGTACCAGGCATTACTCATATCATCAAAAGAGATATCATTTATAATCTACTTGTGTGCCTTACTTTCATCCTGTGTGACACAGAAGATTAGCAGAAGAGATCCCATGCAAAACGATAAACATCGAAAACAAAGATGCAATTGGAATCCTGAACATATTTGGCACTTGTAGATTATTTTTCCTTACACCACACATGAGTAGCAGAGAGAACACCAGACCCCTAGGTATCTGTGGTAAAACAGGTTTTACCTGCATACTCCCCAGGCAGGCTGTAATCACCCAATCTGTCAGTGGTAGTAAATGTAGGGGTGTGCTTACTTTTTCTGTATAACATATCTGCATCTGTTTGCTAACCACTTGCTGCCCATTCACAGTACATTTACTGGGTGGGCGGCACAGCAAAGTACCCATGCGTGGCTCTGTACTTCCTGGTTGCGGATGCATGTGCCCCCTGCTGCCCTGTGCTATAATTGGACACAGCTTGAGTTTGTCAGCAGGTTACAGCTAATGATTATGGCTGTATACCTGCTGATTGGCTGTGGCCAATCACAGCACAGACTTCTGTGTTTAAAAGCACAGGGCTTGGCTGCATTTCTCCCTGCCATTCAGAAAACAAAGGGAGAAATCCTTCTAGATCAGTGAGTACAAGCAGCACGCATACACCTGTGGGCACACCGTTGATCCCTTGGTTGCCCTCCTGATCACCCCTGTCACCCAGCGAGTGCCATTAGTACAATATCGGTGTACAAAATTATCACGGATTTCTGTATTGGTGTCAGTAAGTGTCGTCCTCGGCGCCAGATTGCCCACCACACTATCGGTCACACTATAATTTGCTGATCACCAAGCGCAAGCATCCCAACTAAGGCAAACCAGCTGTGAAGCCTTGTGGCTTCACATCCGGCGTTTCACTGCACATGCATACATACGCTGCTCTGTGCTTTGTGATTGGTCCTAGTGATGTGTCGCAAAAGGGGGGGGGGGGACTTTCGTAGTTTGAAGACTCCTGGCCTAGGTGATCCAGGCGGAAACATGTACCTGTCTAACTCCTTCCGTACCAGTGACATCTACACAGTAATCGGTACATTTTTATAGCACTGATTGCTGTATGAATGTTAATGGCTACAAAAATGTCAAGTGTCCGATCTGTCAACTGCAATGTTGCAGTACCGTTAAAAATCGCAGATCGCTGCCATTACTAGTAAAGGGGAATTTTTTTTATTTTTTTTTATAAAAATGGCATTAATCTTTCCCATAGTTTGTAGACACTATAGATTTTGCGCAAACCAATCAATACGCTTATTGTGATATTTTTGGTTAAAAAAATGTAATAAAAAATGTAGAAGAATATATATTTGCCTAAACTGATTAACCACTTACTGGGCACATACCCCCCCCCCCCCCCTCCTGCCCAGGTAAAATTTCAGCTTCCGGCACTGCGTCGCTTTAACTGACAATTGTGCAAAATGGACGTCCTTTTTTCCCACAAATAGAGCTTTCTTTTGGTGGTATTTGATCACCTCTGCGGTTTTTATTTTTTGCGCTATAAACAAAAAAAGAGCAACAATTTTTAAAAAAAACTATTTTTTACTTGTTGCTATAATAGCCCAATTTTTTTTTTTTTTTTTAAAAAAAAAAATTCTCAGTCTAGGCCGATACATATTCTTCTTCTACATATTTTTGGTAAAAAAAAAATCGCAATAAGCGTCTGGTTTGCGCAAAAGTTATAGCGCTTACAAAATAGGGGACAGAATTATTATTTTTTACTAGTAATGGCGCCAATCTGCGATTTATTTTTTATTGGGACTGCGACATTATGATGGACACATCGGACACTTTTGACACATTTTTGGCACCAATCACAATTATACTGCGATCGGTGCTATAAATATGCACTAATTACTGTATAAATGTGACTGGCAGAGAAGGGATTAACACTAGGGGGTGAGGAAGGGGTTAAATGTGTACCCTGCATAGTGTTTCTAACTGTGGGGGAAGGGGACTGACTGGGGGAGGTAACCAATCTGTGTCCCTATGTACAAGGGACACAGCATCGGTCTCTTCTCCCTGAGAGGACATGGATCTGTGTGTTTACACACACAGATCCACGTCCTTCTCTGTAACCGCCGATCACAGGTGACTGGCGGTCATCTCGGCCGCCAGGCACGCGCATCGGCATATCAGTGATGCGACGGGCACCCCCCTGTGGCTGGAGCCTGTATATAGACTGCCTTCCGGCAATTGGCATCTGCCAGAGCTGTATCCTGGCCTAGGCCAACAAGGCCCAGGCCTAGGGCAGCACTTTGCAGGGGGGCAGCACGAAAAGAGTTCCCACCGGCTTGCGCTACACGGTTAGGAAAATTCTGCAACTATAGGGGGGGGGCGCTTCCAATTTTGACTGTTTTATCATCCTGGACCAAAAACCTTTCTCACTGTGCTATGTTTCTGCTGCACCATCTACTTAAAGTAGAACTATAGGCAACACTTTGTTTTTCATTTTGGGTAGAGTAAGGGAGGGTTATAGCCCCTGTCAGTTTATTTTTTACCATCCCTGTCCCATTGCAAAGATTTCCAGAAAGTAAGAGGAAATCTAAGTAAATTAAGGGAATCCATTGCCCCCCCCCCCCCCCCCCCCAGGCCCTCAGAACTAGTGTCCTCACTTGAAAATTTCAGGGCGGGTCTTAAACAGGGTGTGGCCGTAACAGGAAGGGGTGGGTCATATTTAAATTAGGGGGTGCATGAGTTTAGTCAGGCCTAGGGCAGCACAAAACCTAAATACACCTCTGGCAAAGTTGTACGGCCGTCGGGAAGTGGTTAAGGAAATGTTTTGTTTTTAAAAAACATTTCTGGGGATATTTATTATAGCAAAAAGTAAAAAAAATAAAATATAATATTATATATGTTCAGTTCTCGGTGTATGTGCTTTAAAGTGGAACTTCACTCAACAATGACTATCTGTAATCCTTATGCTGCTACATTCATTAATAGATAGGAAAGTATATCATATTTTCTTGTGTTAGACCTTTTTTTTTCATTTCATCAGTTACTTCCCAGTTTCCATGCCTAGGCAAATGTCATATGTTCCAAGAGTCTTCAGGAGGGGAAAAGGGGCTTTCTGAGCTAATCGCACTGCATGTCTGAGTTAAGGACAGATGGATTCCAGTATTGTAAACGCTACATGATTTATCTGCTCTTACTCAAGATGGCCACAGTCAGAAATGCTGGGGGGTGGGGTGTTTTTTCAAAGTGATTTCTCTGCAAAATAAAGCATAGGGACATAGATGGGTGAGCTTGCTTTAAAAGGGGAAAAAAAACATTAAATGGCATTTTTGTTTTGTGGGGCTCAGATGGAAGTGTAGTTCCATATTTAACCTCTCTGCACCTTGTTAAATTATGTGTATTTATTCCTCTGCCAGCCAGTATTCAGCACATATGTAATAAACTCTTGATGATCAGCACCCTGCTTATTATAATCCTAAAATATGTTCTCTGTGCCAGGTGTTTATGAATTGGTCACTTATAAGTTTAAGCCTGGGGGACCCGCTGTCTGGGGCCAGGCATTTAAAGCTGCCATCTCTACTCATGTTCACAATGGATACGCAAACCTTGTTGGCATTTTCAACACAGAATATGGATTACTCAACCAAGGTAATTCTATATGAGCATACTAATTATAGAGCAGTGTCACTTCTGTCAATAATTTTTCCAAATACTGTGTATATTTATTTTGGCATTTCTTGTATTTGCACAGTCCATGTCCTGTGGTGGAATGAGAATGCTGACAGCCGAGCTGCAGGGAGGCATGTGGCTCATGAGGATGCCAGGGTGGTTGCTGCAGGTACGTTTTTTTTTTTTTAACAGTAAAGTTTATTGGACATACAAACACATACAAAAGTTTAATGTATATATTTTAAGCACCTTATTAATAATAATAATACAGGATTTATATAGCACCAACCATAGGTGTGCACAGCCTATTGCATTAGGGTGTGCACTCCAAAGCTCAAACACATGGTACCGATCCTTTAACTGTTTATTCAGAACAGGAAGGGGCCAGTAAATTACATATTTACCGTCCTCTTGCCCCAATCATTCTAAAACAACCTGTGTGTGCCCACAGCACAGCCGGTAAGGAGGAAAGGAAGGAAGCCGGAAGTGCTGCAGGGGGAGCCAGGGCAGTGGGGGCATCTGTGCTGCACTGAGAGATTAGGGTGTGCCTAGGCACACCTGGCACACCCTGTGCGCACGCCTATGGCACCAACAGTTTGTGCAGTGCTTTACAACATTAGGGCAAATAGTACAGTTACAATTCAATACAGGTCATTGTTTATTTGGATGTAGCCAACAATAGAGACCTCTATGAACCATTCACATTTTAATAGGGACTTCTGGTTTAATTGAAAGTCTTCCAGCTTCTTCAAACCCCCTGATAACTTGCAGGGCTGACCCATTCTCACTACCTCTTCTGAAAACGTATGTAAAATAACCAGTGAAGGTGATCCCATGTCCATGTTTCCAGTAAATACCATTAGAAGCATAACCCCAGCTGATTCTTTCACTTGCAGAATCTGAGCACTTGTGAAATGTATATTCTTTTCTCTGTTCTCGTATTCTGCTAACCTATAAGAACCAGTACCCTCTATTTTCAAGTTCACCCAAAATAGACACCTACTTATATACAGCTTGAAACTAAAGCCTGTTAAGGGCTTATTTGAACACTGCTTGTAGCTTGCCAAAGCCTGCTTATGCCTACCAAAATCTTATTTAAAGCTAAACTCTGATAAAAATTCACCCTAGCATTGTTAGGGGAAAAGCCCAGTTCAAACACGGTGTACAGCTGCTGGAGAGGTAAACTACTGCGGTTTCCTCTGTCAGCTGGCCACTGTGTCTGTGGTAGGCTCCCTCCTTTTTTTTTTTTTTTTCTCCACTTTGAAGTGTACAAAATCGCACTTCGTTTTATGTTGCTATACAGCAGCATAATGTGCTGTACTGTGCACTGTGATAAATGCAGCAAGTCTGTGTTACGGTGTGAATGAGACACACAGAAAACAATCGTTTTCTGGGTGTGCTTGCGGCGACCAACGCTTTACAATGCTGTACAACGCCCGTGACCGCACTGTGAATGTGGGAATCCAGTCTAAATGCTCATTGCTTTTTCTGTCCACCCTTGGAAAAAGATACTTGCCATATTCCTCACTCCGGAAGGCTCTCTCTCAGCGTCATTGGTCTCAGGCTCTCCGACACTATCGCATACAATGCAGGGCCAGCAAATCCCCCTTTGTAAATGAGAATGCCAACGGTTCGCTCAAAGCCTGTGAGTGCCAGAGTTAACAAAAGCACCAGATGCAGGACAGGGGAATAAAGGGGTAGGGAAAGAGATTAAGGCAGGGTTCGACAAAATCCAGGTCGCAATTGCGACTAGAATTACTGGGGAAGGAAGCATAGGCCTGCAGAAGGCTGCAAAGCAGCAGCCTCAATTACCGGCCAGCGTGGCCCGACGTGATCGCACAGCTGGGGAGGTGGGGGAGCACTGAGACGCAGGATACCCCACCCTGTGTCTCTGTGCGCCCCCTACGCGCGATCGCGTCGGGCCGGCCGGTAATTGAGGCTGCGGCTTTGCGGCCTTCTGCAGGCCTATGCTTCCTTCTGTGATCTGGCGATATTTAGTGGTGGCCGTTGGTATGGTACATACAACCAGCAATGCTAATGGAGCTTCCCCTGTGTTTTCACTGCCATCTCCTTCCCTCGAATTAGAACCCCCAAACATTATATATATTTTTTATTCCAACACTTTGTCACACCGTACTTGCGCAGCGGTCTTACAAGTGCACTTTTTTGGGAAAAATACACTTTTTTAAATAAAAAAAAAAAAGACGACCGTAAAGTTAGCCCAGTAAATTGATACCCAACATGTCGTGCTTCAAAATTGCATCTGCTCGTGGAATGGCGACAAACTTTTACCCTTTAAAATCTCCATAAGCGACGTTTAAAGAATTCTACAGGTTGCATGTTTTGAGTTAGAGGTCTAGGGATAGAATTATTGCTCTCACTCTACCAATCGTGGCGATACCTCATGTGTGGTTTGAACACCGCTTTCATATGCGGGCGCTACTCACGTATACGTTCGCTTCTGCGCGCCTACCCGGCGGGACGGGGCGCGTTTCTGGCTCCTAACTTTTTTAGCTGGCTCCTAGATTCCAAGTAAATTTGTCAAACCCTGGGTAAAGGCAAGTGCAATTGTTTTTTCTGTTCCTACTAGATAAAAAAATAGATAATTACCCCTCCCCAAAGGGCAAAGCCGGGACCTTGAAATCCTGCAAGCATGCACTCCAGACCATTACAGAAATGCATTTAAAGACATACTGGATATGCCCAGCATGACTTAAAGTGGTGGTCCAGCTGCAATTTTTTTATTTTATAAAGTCAGCAGCTACAAATGCTGTACCTGCTGACTTTTAATAAGGACACTTACTTGTCCAGGGAGCCAGCGATGTCGGCCCCCTGAGGCCGATTCGTCCATCAGATCGGGTGCATGCGCCATTCTAACTAAGGGAAACCGGCAGTGGAGCCTTGTCGCTTTACTGCCTTTTCTTTATCGTACATCACGGGACACAGAGCGGCATATTCATTACTATATGGGTTATATGGAGTACCTTCAGGTGTGGACACTGGCAATCTCAAACAGGAAGTCCCCTCCCTATATAACCCCCTCCCCTAGAGGGAGTCCCTCAGTTTTTTCGCCAGTGTCTTAGGTGTTGGTCACGGAATAGCTTTGCTCCACATCCTTGGGATTAAGGGCGGGCTAACCGGATCTGTCCAAGGAGCCTCAGTGCCAAAGTGGACAGTACCCGGGCCCCAAACCGTGGGGTTTTGCCTATAATGCTCCTCTTTGGAGGGCTGGACCCTGGGCCCAGGACTTGGAGTTCATAAAGACCATAAGTTCCTGTTTGCCAGGGTGCTATATAGGTCCAGGACAGTGGGTACCTTCATAGGACCCCAGGGCCTGAAGGTCTATTACGCTACCCACGGAGATGGGAGAAGATTGGATCGTTTGGCTACAAACATCCTGCAGCATGGAGCAGGTAAGAGGGGAGCCTGCGGGACTTGGTTCGACAGCAGGCTCTCCGGGGTAACCTAAAAGGGGGGTAGCCTAAGTATGCTCTGCATTGGCAACCTTGCTCACTATGTCTGAGAAAGACAGGATGATCCCATTTCCCCCATCACTAGGTTCCCCTGTCTAAGAATTGTGTTGCTAGCTACCTGCTGCTTTCTTCCTAGGACTGGTAAGGATCCCTATGGGGCCTTTTGGAGAGTTCTACCTGGCCGGGGGTTTGAATCTGCCGCCTGGTACTGCAGTCCTGGGTCTCCAGCAGCGCGGCTCCTCCATGTTCTTCCTGCTCCGGCATACGCGCGTGCGCGCGCACGTCTTATAGACGTTTTTCGCGCCGTTCGGAGGGGAGGGCGGGGGGGGGGCGTGCCTGCAGCGTCATACAGGGGCGCGCCTTGTGCTGTTATAGATCAGCAGGCATTGTCAGTGCTCAGTCTGAGGCTGATCTCAAAGGGAGAGGACGCAGAGCGGCAGAACAGTGACTCCCGGTGGCGGAAGAGGGGTAGTACATGCTGGACTTTGTTCCAATGCCTTTCTGTTAAGCCAAGAAATCCCCCTTTTTGCAACAGGTTGGAAGCTGGCAAACTAAGTTTGGGGTCGCTGTATGTTTGAAAAAAAAAAAAAAAAAGAAAGACTTAAAAAAAACACGGGGCCCCATCAGTTTTTGGGCATTAGTGAGCTATTGTCCCCTAAACTCTAGTTTTGTACTCCTGGCCACTACAGTCTGTTGTTGTTGGCGGAGTCCCTCGATTTTGTATTATGGCTTCCAAAGGTTCGGGGTCAAAAGGTACAAAAAAGACCAAAAAACAAAGGGGTTCCCCCTCTGATTCTGATGATATGCCGATACTTTCCCCGCAGCTTATTCCCATAAAGGTCGCCTTGGATGAGCCATTAGGGGGGTCTGGTGCGGAGGCTGGCCCAGATCAGCCCAGCCCTGTGTTTATCACAGAGGAGATGCTAGCTGTATCCCTAGGGGGGCTAGAAGAGAGAATAGCAGCATTGATCGCTAGAGCTATTCCTGGCAAGAAACGGGTTAGATCCCCATCACCAAGAGGTGTATCCTCAGATGCTGAAATTCTCTTTCCGGAGGAATTGGAATCGCAGGAGGATCAACTAGACCTGAACCAAGAGGGTTCAGGGATTGAGGGATCTACCTCTGAGGAACCATTTTCAGACTCCCAGACAGAGAGACTGTGGGTGCAGTCTTTGACGGACATGGTCCGCTCGGCATTTAGTTTACCATTGCCAGAGCCTCAGGTTCCTGCGGTATCCTCTCTGGGCTCTTTGAAAGCTCCTTTAAGCAACGCAGTTTTTCCGGTCCATCCTCTCTTGGAGGAATTGATCTTTCGGGATTGGGTACGGCCGGACAGGATTTTTCTGCCACCGAAGAGATTTGCGGTCATTTACCCTATGGAGGAAAAATTCTCCAAGAGGTGGAAGCTCCCAGTGGTGGATGCAGCCATCTCGTGTGTGAATAAATCACTAACTTGCCCGGTGGAAAACATACAAATGTTTAAAGATCCGGTTGATAAACGGTTAGAGACACTTTTAAAAGCATCCTTTGCTACGGCAGGAGCAGTGGTACAGCCAGCTGTGGCTGCAATTGGAGTTTGTCAGGCGTTAAAGGACCAGACAAAGGAAATGCTAAAAGACATGCCTACCCAACAGGCAGAAGAGTTTTCTGACATTCCCAGAGCTCTGTGTTTTGCGGTAGATGCTATAAAGGATTCCATCCAGCAGGCCTCTCGGTTATCACTATTTTTGGTGCACATGAGAAGGCTCTTATGGTTGAAGAACTGGGCGGCGGAGCCCCCATGCAAAAAGCTTCTGGCAGGGTTTCCCTTCCATGGAGGACGACTCTTCGGGGAGGATCTGGATAAATACATTCAGACTATTTCAAGTGGCAAAAGTACCCTTTTACCAGTCAAAAAGACATTCCGTAGATCGCAGGGACAGACCCCTGGGGGTAAGAGACCATGGTATCGCAAGCCGACAAAGACAGCCCCTAAGTCTGCCTTATGAAGGGGCGCCCCCACTCTCGCGGGTGGGGGGAAGGCTTCGTTTCTTCTCAGAAGTTTGGGAAGCCAAGATCCCCGACAAATGGGTCCGGGCGTCTGTAACCACAGGCTACAGGCTGGAGTTTCTAAACTTTCCTCCGCCTCATTTTCAAGAGTCAAGGCTACCAAAGGATCCAGCAAAGAAGGCCTCGATGCTGGCAGCTTTGGATCACCTGCTTTGCCAGGACGTAATAATAGAGGTGCCAGCCCAAGAGCAAGGGCTAGGTTTCTTTTCCAATCTCTTTGTCATACCAAAGCCCAACGGCGATGTCAGGCCAATCTTGGACCTAAAGAGGTTAAACGGTTACCTAAGGGTTCGTTCCGGTCAGCAGTCGCCACGCTCCAGAGGGACGATTTTCTGGCTTCCATAGACATAAAGGATGCTTACCTTCATGTACCAATCTTTCAGTCGCATCAAAGATTTTTACGCTTCGCGGTGGGGCAGCGACACTTCCAATTCAGGGCGCTCCCCTTCGGGCTGGCCACGGCCCCCCGGGTATTCACGAAGATCCTAGCCCCAGTTCTGGCCAATCTAAGGATCCAAGGGGTCACAGTCCTAGCATACTTGGACGACCTTTTAATCATAGATCACTCACGGCCGTGTCTGCAACAGGCAGTAAACCTCACGGTTCAGTACCTCGAAGGGTTCGGCTGGGTCCTAAACCGGGAAAAGTCAGCGTTCCAGCCTACAAAGCAGTTGGAATACCTCGGCATGAGGTTAGACACAGAACAGCAAAGGGTGTTCCTGCCCCTTGTAAAGATCGAGGCTATCAAGGGGTTGGTTCAGTTGGTTCTAAGCAAGAAAAAACCAACTATTCGCCTGTGTATGCGATTACTAGGCAAGCTAGTGGCCACGTTCGAGGCAGTACCATACGCTCAGATCCACACTCGCGTCCTACAGGCAGCCATTCTAGCAGCCTGGGGCAAGAGAGCACATGCCTTAGAGTCCCCTTTGACGCTATCATCAAGGGTCCGACAAAGCCTGGCCTGGTGGTTGAACCCTCAGAATCTTTTAAAGGGAAGATCCTTCAGCCCTGTTGTCTGGAAGGTAGTTACCACAGACGCCAGCCTGGCAGGCTGGGGGGCGGTCTTCGAGGGGTTCTCTCGCCAGGGAACTTGGGTGAAAGCAGAGAGGCAGCTCCCCATCAATATCTTGGAGATCAGAGCTGCTCGCCTAGCCCTTCTGGCATGGACCTCCAGATTACAGGGGTCCCCGGTGAGAATCCAGTCAGACAATGCCACAGCGGTGGCATACATAAACCACCAAGGGGGAACCAGGAGTCAGGCCGCTCAGAGGGAGATGAGCTTGATTTTTCAGTGGGCAGAGGTTCATGTACCCTGCATTTCGGCGATATTCATTCCCGGAGTGGACAACCTGCAGGCAGACTTCTTAAGTCGCCAGATTCTGTCGCCAGGGGAGTGTCCGTCGTATATGTCCGCTGGTCAGTACACTCACCAGTGGACATATCTGCAGGCACAAGCGTCGGAAGGATGCGATGCATGCGTGGAAGTTGTTTACTTCCTGGAGCGGGGACGTGGCGGCGTCAACGTCGCCGCACTGTCTCACTGTCTGCCGGCGGGGATTTTGATCCGATGGTGTGTGCACGCCATCGGACCAAAATAGCCCGGCGGACAGATCTGATGAAAACGGTCCGAGGACCGTTTCCATCGGATAAATCCGTACGTGTGTACGCGGCCTTAGTGCTGTCATATGGGGGTGGGTACATTTATCCAGGACTCGCTCTCTTCACTGCAGCTGCTGACTAGAGCAAAGAGAAGGTAAGTGGGAGCACCTTGTGGGGTTAACCGTTAAATCAACCTGTTACTTTTCCCTGCATGGACAAAGCACATGTTCACTTTAACCTACCACTGTCAGAGTATGTGTGTGCTGTTGAACATAAATATGATGAATTTATTTTTGCTTGCAATTTTGTGCTTTTTATGTGTGTGTTGTTTTTTTTTTTTTCTACAGTGAGAGAAAGCGTGAGATTTCTTGACTCCCAGAGAAATGCGCTCCTGATTCCAGCACCCTTTTCTCCATTAAAATAACTACGGTTAATTATGATGCACAATTAAATTGAACAGCTTTAATGGATATGTCAATCACTGTGTGCTTTTATTAAACTAATTTGAATCTTTAAATCTGTGTGTCTGTTACATATAGCTTAAAAAAAAATCTGTAATTGAACCGTTGTGTATATAATAAATTTGCAATTTTTTTTTATGCGTTTTGCTATTTTCTTAAATTGGGTTTGTTAAACAAATTGAGTTCTGTATAAAGCTATACTCCATTTTGTAATGCCTTGCTTATGTATTGCACACTGCACTCATTGTGCGCATGGCACTAATGACACTGGAGAAAGCTCGGAAATTAAAGTAGCTACATTTTACCACAATTGGGTTATGACTAAAGAAAGATTTGTATTAATTGGCTCCAGTTTCCAAGATACGGCTTCAGGTTAAAATTGCGAGGGGGATGTACGATTAATGCTCCATAACTTTTCTGCGAAATGTGATTTAGCAATGAGAATGGTGTCGCATCAATCATTATAAATATATCTTTTTATTGATACCAATAACATAACTTAACATTTATTTGTTGTTTTTTCATGCTCCCTCCACATCATTGGGATTGCGAAAAGCATGGACTCTTTCTTCTTGTTTAGCCAATGACGCAGATAAGTTGCACATTTAATGCAACAATAATGAGGGGCCCAACTCTTGTCGTCATTCCATATTTTGCATCCAAAACGTAGATGGTGTGCCTTTTTTTTACCGCTGCCGTCATACTGCACTATGGCTATGAGATGCAAATGTAACCTCGCCACAACTGTAGCAGAAGTTATCTGCGCTGTTTACACAGTTTAGAAGCATCTTTGCTTCTCAGGGAAGATATCGCGCAACTGTTCCTTGGAAAGATTAGGCAATGACACTTTCAAAAGCCACCAGATGTTACTGTATGATGCATAGATCTGACCAAGACAAATGTACCTTGCAACAAAAGAACAATACATTACAGTTGGGTAACAACCTTTAGTCTCAAAGTGAAGATAAATGTATACACTTCCATTTACCATTTTGATTGTTCTTGCGCTCTTGTCAAGGTTACGAGGCATTATGATCGTCGGACATCTCCATCCCTTGTAGGCAAATATACGCCCCTGTGTATAAATTTGTATTGTGGAATATCTTAAACTTTAGCCAACCGGCACCTGTTTTTCTATTTCATCTAATCAAAATATGAAAGGATTTGCACATTTTATCTTTTGAGGTCCATGTCTACAAATTTGTAGACCAATGTAATGTTTTCATTACATATTCACGTTCTTTTGAGCACGGATAAAGATTAGCCTGCTTATGTTACACCCCTTTTGTTACCATAAAAGTACAACTATAATATTAATGTGATACCTACGTAAGCATGTGTATAAAAAAAAAAAAAAAAACTTGCGCCAAATAAAGACTAGTGATTTGGAAACATGCTGAGTGTGTATTTTTTGATCTAGAGCTGACATTCATAAGGAAGCATGGGACGTGCATGCGTCACAAGAAGGGAAAATGGGAGGCGTGACTGTCTGGGGAGAGCAGGGACTGACTACACTGATGGCTGTGTACATTCTCTTTCAGTGCCGGGGTTTTGTCGAGCTAGTTTCCCTATCGATATGGTTCCCTGCTTGACAGACGAAGCCCACGTAAATCTCGAAACCTGATCAGCTGTACACGGGAACATGTGCAGCATCCAGGCTCATTCTTTAACATCCCCATGTACTTGGAGGATGTTAAAAAAAAAAAAAAAAGCCAGGAGGTGAGGCCAACTGGCCACTTACAACAAATTCCACGTCGCCCTGGACCTGTTGCTACAGTTGATCAGGTTTGGTGATTTCCGTCGACTCGGATTGCGCCTGAGCAGTCATAAAATTAGAATACCATCAAAAACTTAATTTATTTTGGCAATTAAATACAAAAAGTGAAACTCGTATATTGTATATAGATGTGTTACGCACACAGTGATACATTTCAAGCATTTCTTTATCTTAAGGTTGATCATTATGGCTTACAGCTAGTGAAAAAATAAAATTCAGTATCTCCGAAAATTAGAATATTAACTCCTTGCCGACCGCCCGCCGTCATATTACTGCGGGACGGTGGCACTGCTATGCGAGAGCACGTAGCTACACGTCCACTCTTTAGCGGCTGCCAGGGGGAGCGTGCGCGCCGCCCGTTACAGAGCGTGCGATCGCTCGTTACAGAGCGGGAGCTATGTGTGTATGTGTTTCCCCTGTCAGCGGGGGAAACGCTCATTTTCTGTTCATACACTGTATGAACAGAAGATCTGTGATTTCCCCCAGTGAGTCCACCCCCCCCCCATACAGTTAGAACACACCCAGGAACACACTTAACCCCTTCCCCGCCCCCTAGTGTTAACCCCTTCACTGCCAATGGCATTTTTATAGTAATACAATGCATTTTTATAGCATTGATCGCTATAAAAATGCCAATGGTCCCAAAAATGTGTCCAAAGTGCCCGCCATAATGTCGCAGTACTGAAAAAAAATGCTGATCGCCGCCATTACTAGTAAAAAACCAATATTAATAAAAATGCCATAAAACGACCCCCTATTTTGTAAATGCTATAACTTTTGCGCAAACCAATCAATAAACGCTTATTGCATTTTTTTTAATGAAAAATATGTAGAAGAATACGTATCGGCCTAAACTGAGGAAAATATTTTTTTTTTATATATTTTTGGGGGATATTTATTATAGCCAAAATTTAAAAAATATTGCATTTTTTTCAAAATAGGCGCTCTATTTTTGTTTATAGCGCAAAAAATAAAAAACACAGAGATGATCAAATACCACCAAAAGAAAGCTCTATTTGTGGGAAAAAAGGATGCCAATTTTGTTTGGGAGCCACGTCGCACGACCGCGCAATTGTCAGTTAAAGCGACACAGTGCTGTTTCAGTTCCGTGACCTGGACGAAAACCCGATTGGAATGGGTCAAGTAATTTGTGGGTGTTTAAGTGATGTTGTAGCTGATGTACAACTTCTTTCTCCATTACCTTGGAGAAGACATTAAGGGCAGTTATGGGACAACGGTGGTTAGGGTCTTTGAGGTTTTTAGAATTGGTTTGATTATACCTTGTTTCAGCAAGGGTGGCACCAAGCCCTCCTTGAATGACTGGTTTATGAGCTGCATGATAGCTGGTGCCAAAATATCGGCACATTCTTTCAGGAGTTTAGTGGGAATGATATCATTGGGCGCTGTGCTATTTCACAGAGTCCCGATGATATTTTAAGTGGCATTGATGGAAAT
The DNA here is from genome assembly GCA_029574335.1 of Rana kukunoris. NCBI lineage: Eukaryota > Metazoa > Chordata > Amphibia > Anura > Ranidae > Rana > Rana kukunoris. The sequence continues at coordinate 345,734,158 of CM056049.1, read as the reverse complement.
GGGTTTTAGAGTGAAGTTAGGTGATTGCGGCGGAATTATGTGGGTATTAGGTTTGTGATTTATGGGGGGGTAGGTAGATGGAGGTTGTATTTTGCTGAATACTTTCACATATTCTTTGAATTTTGTTGATTAAATAATAACGTTACAAAATTCTTGTGAATCAGAATTAGGGGCTTCTAGACAGACTGGGTTCATGGTCTTGGTGACTAGATTGAAGAGTTCACGGGGGCGGTTTAGGGCATTGGTGATAATATTGGAAAAAAGTTTTTTTTTTTTGCAATAAAGATTTCTTTATGGTATTTTTTAGTTATTATCTTATACATAGAGAGGTTTTCCTCTGAAAAGCTTATTTTCCAGGCTGCTTCAGCTCTTCTGCGCTCTTGCTTTAGCAACGAGAGCTGGTCGTTAAACCAGCTGGAGTTGTTTTTCCGGATGCACGTTGTGCGTTTTGGCGCTACTAAGTCGGCTGACTGTAGCAGAGCCTTGTTTATAGCATCAAGAGTTTCTGTGGCTGTCTGATGTAGTTGGATTGTTTTTATTTTGTTCCCTATTGTAGTTTTGAAGAGTTCTGACTGGGGCTTCTTCTGAGATCTAGTCCAGTGTGTTGTCACCGGTTTTACCGTTTTTTTTTTGAGGGGGCATTTATGTTGATTGTGAATTTAATGGCATGGTGATCTGTCCATGGTTGCGGCTCATTTTCCAGAATATTGATTTCCAGGTCTTGTCTGAAAATTAGATTGAGCGTGTGACCTGAAGCATGTGTGGGCCCACATACTAGTTGTTGCAGACCTAATCCTTCTAAATGGTCAATGCAGGCATCGGCGACGGGGTCCTGTGAGGAGTTGGCCCAGACGTTAAAATCCCCGAGCAGCAGGAGGTGTTTGGTGTTTAGGGTATAGGTGGAGATGAACTCTGTCAATGACATGTGCAGGTGTGTTTTTGGACCCAGTGGTCTATAGCACAGGAGTATGTGAACGGTGTCCTAGGGATTTGTTTGGAGTTGCAGAGTGAGGGTTTCCATGAATGGAAGTGAGTATTGAAAGGCCTGGTTTAGTGATCGAGCGGTGAGTCTTGTGGATCTCCGCCAGGCCTCCTCCTCTTTGCCCCACTCTGTTTTCTGTTAGAATGCGATAATTCTCTGGCACCAATTCTCCTAGAATGGTGTGAGCCAGCTTTCTGTGATAAAGAGGCAGTCTAAGTCATTTTGTAGGATGAAATCATGGATTTCTTGTCGGTGTTTTACTGCCGATCTTGTATTGACCAAAGCGCATGATATGTGCTTAGGTTGGGGTAAATGCGTGTAATTTTTGACTGTCGATCGTCGATTGATTCTTAACAGTTGCTCATTCCTTAGAGCTTTTTTGGTGACGGCTGGTAATATTGAGGCAAATGGCTTTAGACCCCAAATGATTTCTGCATAGTATCTCAGATTAGACATAATCGCAGAAAAACGCCAGGGAAAGTGATATTGATCGGGGAGGTATTCAATGATGATGGGAAGGGCGATTTTCAATTGGGTTCCCCAATCGGCAAATCTTCCTCCCGCTTGATTCAGAGGAAGGCGAAAAAACCCCTGGCCGTGCTATGCCAATCTGCCGTGACCGGGGGAAAAAATTCCTTCCTGATCCCACAAGGGCGATCGGGGGAGCCCTGGATGAAGCACTAAGTGGTGGAGGTCCCTGTAATTGGAACTGTTGGACCTGAGGATGTGGGGGTGGGAGCCAAATCCCAGTTTTTGAGCTGGGGAAGGGAAGTGGGGCTACGTCCCAGTAATATCACAGTTGCTGGGTGTAGCAAGATGGCCGCCGACCGGGACTAGGCCCGAGCCGGGGGCTGTGCAGCTGGGTGAGGTCCGGTTGTAGGGAGGAGGGGGCTCTGGGGCACCAAGGGGTGATGGTAGAGATCCTCCAGGGGCAGGGGTGGTTTAGTGAAGTTTGAGGGGGTTTGTGAGGAGCAAGCAATGCGCACCGTTAGGCCGCGGCTGAAGCTGCAGACTTTCCTAAATGCAGTCGCTGCGAGCTTGCTGCGGAATTGTTCAGGCCGAGGTGGGATTGAGGATGGAGGCAGCGGGGATGCTCCGATCGCGGCTGGGAGTGTGGGGGATGAAAAATCTACCCGTTTTCCCCTTTGTTAGGCCACAGCCATGGCTTATCCTTAAATGAACGGCTGCGTATTAGCCCAAGGGGAGGTGGATAGGCCTGAACGAAAAAAGGCCTTACCCTGATGATGTTTAGAGAGGAGAGGGAGGCCAAAGGTGGAGGAAGAGTAGCTGTCCTGGATCCTGGCTGAGGAGACCCCTGCCTGTCTGGCCCTGGGAGTGAGAGTTAGGAGTCAGTGCTGGGGGTGCAGAGTCCTGCTGGATGTTGGAGGCTGGAATACTGCTGACTGGACTACCTAACCTTCCTCTGGCAGTAGGTGCTTCAAACCGCACTGCAAGCAGGACAGAGGGCAAATGACAGTTGACTCCTCCTGGTGATCCCCAAGCGCTTGTTATGTTATCTGGTGCATAGTACGGCAGTGTGGGATGTGTCTGGAGGTGCTCAAAAGGTATCCAGGACCAGCGAGGAGCACAAGTGGCTGGCATTTGAGACTGTTCGTAAGTAGGAGTTGTTCGTAACTTGGGGACTGCCTGTATCTCCATGTGGGGTGTGTGATAAATCAGGCCGACAAGAGCTAGTTGTATGCAGTCTGTATAATCTTCTTTGTGAAGTTAGAGTATAACTAAAGACAAAACTTTTTTTTCTGTCAGGTTTTTTGTTTCTGTCTGATCCCCGTTTGTATTCTGGTCCCAAATGTTGGGTTGTCACCAGAATATAAGAATAGAGAGGAAATCTTCCAATAGGGACACTAGTTATGGTGACAACCGGGGATTCCCTCACTCCCGGAAAGATCTCTGCTCACTTCCGGTTTTGGCTATGGGATATAAAGTGAAAGGAAAACCCCCCTTTGGGGCAAAGAGGGCAAAAAATGGTCATGGGGTTATAATTATAACCCTCCCTTACACTATCCATTATTTTTATATTTTTTTAACCACTTCCAGACCGCCTTACGACTTTATACGGCGGCATTTTTAAGATTGATACCTCGGTAACGACAGCAGCTGCTGCCACAACCCAGGTATCCGTTTTTAGTGTGAGCGGTCCTGTAAAAGATAACGGTGGTCTCCACGGCAGGTTCGCCGCAAGATCACCGTTATCGTGGCGGGAGAGGGCCCCCCCTCCCGCCGCTTTCCCGCGCCCTCCGCCTCTTACCAGAGCCGTCGGTAGCGGCGGAGATGATCGGGTCCTGCCGTCTGCTGTGTGGGGATGTGAGTGAGGCCAACATGGCACCCACCCGTCCCCATAGCTCTGCTGGGCGGAACTGACGTCAAAACGTCAGTCCCGCCCAGCGTCTTAAAGAAACATTTTTTTTTTGTCATTTGAAAAAATTACAGTTACAATTTTTTTTTTTTTTTTTTTTGCATTTTAGTCTTTTTGACCCCAGATCTCATATTTAAGAGGACCTGTCATGCTTTTTTCTATTAAAAGGGATGTTTACAATCCTTGTAATAGGAATAAAAGTGTAAAAAATAATAAAATAAATAAGAAAAAAAACGAAAACTATTTTAAAGCGCCCCGTCCCGACGAGCTCGTGCGCAGAAGCGAACACATACGTGAGTAGCGCCCGCATATAAAAACAGTGTTCAAACCACACAAGTGAGGTATCGCCGCCAGAGCAATAATTATAGCCCTAGACCTCCTCTGTAACTCAAAAAATGCAACCTGTAGAATTTTTTAAGCGTCGCCTATCGAGATTTTTAAGGGTAAAAGTTTGACACCATGCTACGAGCGGGCGCAATTTGTAAGCGTGACATGTTGGGTATCATTTTACTCGGTGTAACATTATCTTTCACAATATATAAAAAAATTGGGCCAAATTTATTGCTGTCTTATTTTTTAATAAAAAAAGTGAATTTTTTCCAAAACAAAGTGCGCTTGTAGGACCTCTGCGCAAATATGGTGTGACAAAAAGTATTGCAATGATCGCCATTTTATTCTCTAGGGTGTCAGAAAAATAATATATATAATGTTTGGGGGTTTTAAGTAACTTTCTAGCAAAAAAAAACTATTTTAGTCTTGTAAACACCAAATCTGAAAAAACACCCAAGGTACTGAAGTGGTTAAAGGCGTTTAGTTCTACCTTACTGTTACCAAGGTGGATCTGTACATTGTCATAGGCTCAGGTGTCCAATCGATAAGTAATGATGATGTTTCTTTAAGGAAATAAACACTTTATTTCAGTTTCATCCTGAAGCATTACATGAGATGCGTGAGTTGTTAAATCAGACCAACAAATGATTGGCATTGATGACATGAATGAGCGAGTTTGGAGTGGAGGAACTTGACTGACCTACACAGAGTCCCGACTTCAACCCTATAAAACACCTTTAGGATGAATTAGAGCGCAGACTGTGAGCCAGGCCTTCTCGTCCAACATCAGTGCCTGACCTCACAAATGCGCTTCTGGAAGAATGGTCAAACATTCCCATAGACACTCCTAAATCTTGTGGAACAGCTTAGGCTGTTATAACTGAAAAGGGTGGGCCAACTCAATACTTAACCCTACAGACTTAGACTGGGTGCCATTAAAGTTCATGTGCGTGTAAAGACAGGTGTCCCAATACTTTTGACAATATAGTGTGATATATATACATAGATATATATACACACATACATACATACATACATATATATATATATATATTATATGTGGATAATCCCTGAGGTTAGGCTCTCTGGGATTGTACCATATGGGTTTTCAGGCACTTCAGTCAAAGCACAGGTTTAATAAAAATTACGGAGACCAGCCCTGGAATTGTTTGGGTTGGTAAATGACTCTTGTTACGTTTAAACTTTTAAGTGGTTGTAAACCTCAGACATAAAATATGAACAAAGTATATACCACTATAGTGTGCACTTGTCTCAATCACTTGTACACTGCTGCTGATAAACGGTTTAGAAGCAGTTGGGCTTTTTTTTCAGCAGCCCCTGTTATCTTATCTGTCCATGTACACGGAGTAGTTTAGAATCGTTTAGAGGCAGTTGAGTTTAGTGGCATTTTCTTGTAAGCAAACAATTGCATTCAGGATAGAAGTTTACTGGCATTTCCAAACACCAAATGACACTTTTTTGAACACATTCAATGTTATCCTATGTGTCCGTGCACACAGTCTCGTTTATTGCCGTTTTTAGGCAGTTGCGTTTAACCTTGTTTTTTCAGAAGCAAAAAAAGATGTTCAGACGCAAAAGTTTTCCACATTTCAGACGTTAAACGCGGTACCGACGTTTTGCCGTGATATTGTTTATAAACGTTTTTAAAGGTGACCTATTTTTTTACATTATACATTTTAAAAATTATGGCAAATGAAAAACCATTAAAAAAATAAATATGTAATTGCTTGCATTGCATTGTGGACAATCCACAACTTATGGCAGGTGATGTTACAAGTGGACAATTCACAACTTGTGGCAGGTGACGTGGCCAGGTGACGTGGCAAGTGGACAATCCACAACTTATGGCAGGTGATGTTGCCAGTGGACAATCCACAACTTGTGGCAGGTGATGTGGCCAGGTGACATTTCAAGTTGGCAAGTAGACAATCCACAACTTGTGGCACGTGACGTTACAAGTGGACAATTCACAACTTGTGGCAGGTGATGTTACAAGTAGACAATCCACAACTTGTGGCAGGTGACGTGGACAATCCACAACTTGTGGCAGGTGATGTTACAAGTGGACAATTCACAACTTGTGGCAGGTGACGTGACAGGTGACGTGGCAAGTGGACAATCCACAACTTATGGCAGGTGATGTGGCCAGTGGACATTGCAAGTTGGCAAGTAGACAATCCACAACTCGTGGCAGGTGATGTGGACAATCTACAACTTGTGGCAGGTGACGTGGCCAGTGGAAATTCCACAACTTGTGGCAGGTGACGTGGCCAGATGATGGCTAGTGGACAATCCACAGCTTGTGGCAAGTGACACGCTAAATACAAGTACACTGCTGCTCTCGCAAAATGGCTGAACTGATTAAATATTTTTTTTTTTAAGCTTAGGGAGGGTCTTATGATGTTTCTTAACTAAACGCTTATAAACATAAACGTAGTAAAACGCTGTGAAAATTGCGGAAAAAAGGGATTTTTAAATACAGCTTACCTGTAAAATCCTTTTCTTGGAGTACATCACGGGACACAGAGCGGCATATTCATTACTATGTGGGTTATATGGAGTACCTTCAGGTGTGGACACTGGCAATCTTCAAACAGGAAGTCCCCTCCCTATATAACCCCCTCCCCTAGAGGGAGTCCCTCAGTTTTGTAGCAAGCAGTATGCCTCCCAAAATGGTCACCCAAAAGAGGGGTGGGAGCTCTGTGTCCCGTGATGTACTCCAAGAAAAGGATTTTACAGGTAAGCTGTATTTAAAAATCCCTTTTTCTTTCTCGTACATCACGGGACACAGAGCGGCATATTCATTACTATGTGGGATGTCCGAAAGCAATGCTTTAATGAGGGGAGGGAGACATCTTCCAAAGAAGGATTCAATTTAGAGATAAACTCAAATCATAATAATAATTCCAACTTAGTCAAGAAAAAACTTTTTTTTTTTTTTTTTTTTTTTTTTTTATAACCAAGGGTGTTTCTGATCCCGAGGATTTCAAACTGCAGCCTGTAGTACTGCCTGTCCAAAGGCAGAATCCGCATTCCTTCTCACGTCTAGTTGATAAAACCTTGTAAACGTGTGGACTGATGACCACGTTGCCGCCTTGCATATCTGAGCCATAGAGATCTGATGGTGTGCTGCCCAAGAGGCGCCCATGGCCCTGGTAGAATGGGCCTTTACCGACAACGGAGGAGGCAACCTCTTCAACCCGTAGGCTTGAATGATTAATTGTCTAATCCATCTTGAGATGGTGGATTTTGCAGCTGCCTGCCCCTTCTTGGGGCCATCTGGTAGAACGAATAACACATCTGTTTTCCGGATCTTTTCTGTAGCTTTAAGATAGGCCTTCATGGCCCGGACAATATCCAAGGTATGCAGCAACCCCTCCTTTCTAGACGTAGGTTTTGGAAAGAAGGATGGAAGTACCAAATCCTGGTTTAAGTGAAATTTGGATATAACCTTTGGTAGAAAGGAAGGATGGGGCCGGAGAACTGCCCTGTCCTTATGCAGAACAAGATATGGTTCCTTACATGATAAGGCTGCTAATTCTGACACTCTCCTGGCCGAAACTATGGCGACCAAGAAAACCAATTTTCTTGTCAGTAAGAGTAAAGGAATCTCAGCCAAAGGCTCAAAAGGCTGTTTCTGTAGAGTGGACAGGACAAGATTTAGGTCCCAAGGACAAACTGGTGCCTTGACAGGAGGATTAATACGCAAGACCCCCTGTAAGAAGGTCTTTACCAGCGAGTGGGTGGCCAGCGGCCTCTGAAACCACACTGACAGAGCCGAGATCTGTCCTTTGATTGTGCTTAGTGCCAGGCCTTTATCCACTCCTAGCTGGAGAAAACTTAACACCCTATCAATAGTATATTTGCGGCAATTCCATCTTTTGGATTCACACCAGCCTATATAGTTCCTCCACACCCTGTAATAAATTACCCTGGAGACCGGCTTTCTAGCCTTAATCAGGGTAGGGATTACCTGCCTAGACAGACCCCTACCCCTGAGAATCAGGGATTCAGCCTCCAGGCCGTCAAATTTAGACGCTGTAATGTAGGGTGGAGGATCGGACCTTGTGAGAGTAGGTCTGGTTGTAGCGGAAGAGTCCAAGGGTCTCCCACTGCCATATTCAGGACTAGCGAGTACCAAGCCCTCCGGGGCCAAGCTGGAGCTATTAGAATGACTGGCTTGTGCTCCACTCTGATCTTGCGCAACAGGCGGGGGAGTAACTGTAGTGGAGGAAATGCATATAGAAGTTTGAATTGATGCCAAGGGCAAACCAACGCATCGGTTCCGCAGGCCATAGGATCCCTCGCTCGCGACACGAACCTGTCTAGTTTCTTGTTGAACCTGGATGCCATTATATCTACGTCTGGCGTTCCCCACCTCTGGCAGATTGTCTGAAAGACCTGGGGATGCAGAGACCACTCCCCTGGCAACAGACTCTGGCGACTTAAGAAGTCTGCCTGCAGGTTGTCCACTCCGGGAATGAATATCGCTGAAATGCAGGGTACATGAACCTCTGCCCATTGAAAAATCAAGTTCATTTCCTTTGAGCGGCCTGGCTCCTGGTTCCCCCTTGGTGGTTTATGTATGCCACCGCCGTGGCATTGTCTGACTGGATTCTCACGGGAACCCCTTTAATCTGGAGGTCCATGCCAACAGGGCTAGGCGAGCAGCTCTGATTTCCAAGATATTGATGGGGAGCTGCCTCTCTGCTTTCACCCAAGTTCCCTGGCGGGAGAACCCCTCGAAGACCGCCCCCCAGCCTGCCAGGCTGGCGTCTGTGGTAACTACCTTCCAGACAACAGGGCTGAAGGATCTTCCCTTTAGAAGGTTCTGAGGGTTCAACCACCAGGCCAGGCTTTGTCGGACCCTTGATGATAGCGTCAAAGGGGACTCTAAGGCATGTGCCCTCTTGCCCCAGGCTGCTAGAATGGCTGCCTGTAGGACGCGAGTGTGGATCTGAGCGTATGGTACTGCCTCGAATGTGGCCACTAGCTTGCCTAGTAATCGCATACACAGGCGAATAGTTGGTCTTTTCTTGTTTATAACCAACTGAACCAACCCCTTGATCGCCCTGATCTTTACAAGGGGCAGGAACACCTTTTGACGTTCCGTGTCTAACCTCATGCCGAGGTATTCCAACTGCTTTGTAGGCTGGAATGCTGACTTTCCCTGGTTTAGGACCCAGCCGAATTCTTCGAGGTACCGAACCGTGAGGTTTACTGCCTTCTGCAGACCCGTCCGTGAATGATCTATAATTAAAAGGTCGTCCAAGTATGCTAGGACTGTGACTCCTTGGATTCTTAAATTGGCCAGAACTGGGGCTAGGATCTTCGTGAATACCCGGGGGGCCGTGGCCAGCCCGAAAGGGAGCGCCCTGAATTGGAAGTGTCGCTGCCCGACCGCGAAGCGTAAAAACCTTTGATGCGACTGAAAGATTGGTACATGAAGGTAAGCATCTTTTATGTCTATGGAGGCCAGAAAATCGTCCTTCTGAAGCGCGGCGGCTGCTGACCGGATGGATTCCATCCGGAAGGACCGCCCCCTTAGATAACCGTTTAACCTCTTTAGGTCCAAAATTGGCCTGACATCGCCGTTGGGCTTTGGTATGACAAAGAGATTGGAATAGAAACCTAGGCCTTGCTCTTGGGCTGGCACTTCTATAATTACGTCCTGGCAAAGCAGGTGATCCAAAGCTGCCAGCATTGAGGCCTTCCTTGCTGGATCCCTTGGTAGCCTTGATTCTTGAAAATGAGGCGGAGGATACCTTAGAAACTCCAGTCTGTAACCTGTGGTTACAGATGCCCGGACCCACTTGTCGGGGATCTTGGCTTCCCAAACTTCTGAGAAGAGACGAAGCCTTCCCCCCACCGTGAGAGTGGGGGCGCCCCTTCATAAGGCAGACTTAGGGGCTGTCTTTGACGGTTTGCGATACCACGGCTTCTTACCCCCAGGGGTTTGTCCCTGCGATCTACTGTTACCGTTGGATCGCGCAAAAAAAAAGGCGGCCGTCGATACTGCCTGGAATTAGAGGGCCCCGAGACAGGAAAAAGCTGCCTTCTAAATGTAGGAGCCCGGAATGTCTTTTTGACCGGTAAAAGGGTACTCTTGCCATTTGAAATAGTCTGAATATATTTATCCAGATCCTCTCCGAAGAGTCGTCCTCCATGGAAGGGAAATCCTGCCAGAAGCTTTTTGCATGGGGGTTCTGCCGCCCAGTTCTTCAACCATAAGAGCCTTCTCATGTGTACCAAACATAGTGATAACCGAGAAGCCTGCTGGATGGAATCTTTTATAGCATCTACCGCAAAACACAGAGCTCTGGGAATGTCAGCAAACTCTTCTGCTTGTTGGGTAGGCATGTCTTTTAACATCTCTTTTGTCTGGTCTTTTAATGCCTGACAAACTCCAATTGCAGCTACCGCTGGCTGCACCACTGCTCCTGCCGTAGCAAAGGATGCTTTTAAAAGTGTTTCTAATCTTTTATCAACCGGATCTTTAAACATATGTATGTTTTCCACCGGGCAAGTTAGTGATTTATTCACACATGAGATGGCTGCATCCACTACTGGGAGCCTCCATCTCTTGGAGAATTTTTCCTCCATGGGATAAATGACCGCAAATCTTTTCGGTGGCAGAAAAACCCTGTCCGGCCGTACCCAATCCCGAAAGATCAATTCCTCCAAGAGAGGATGGACCGGAAACACTGCGTTGCTTAACGGGGCTCTCAAAGAGCCCAGAGAGGATACCGGAGGAACCTGAGGTTCTGGCAATGGCAAACTAAATGCCGATCGGACCATGTCCGTCAAAGACTGTACCCACAGTCTCTCTGTCTGGGAGTCTGAAAATGGTTCCTCAGAGGTAGACCCCTCCATCCCTGAACCCTCTTGGTTCAGGTCCAGTTGATCCTCCTGTGATTCTAATTCCTCCGGAGAGAGAATCTCAGCATCTGAGGATACACCCCCTGGTGATGGGGATCTAACCCGTTTCTTACCAGGAATAGCTCTAGCGATCAATGCTGCTATTCTCTCTTCTAGCCCCCCTAGGGATACGGCTAGCATCTCCTCTGTGATAAACACAGGGCTGGGCTGATCTGGGCCAGCCTCCGCACCAGATCCCCCTAATGGCTCATCCAAGGCGCTTCTTAAATTAATAAGCTGCGGGGAAAGAATCGGCATATCAGAATCAGAAAGGGAACCCTTTTGTTTTTTTTGGTCTTTTTTGTACCCTTTGACCCCGAACCCTTGGAAGCCATAATACAAAATCGAGGGACTCCGCCCACACAACAGACTGTAGTGGCCAGGAGTACAATTCCAGAGTTTAGGGGAGAGTAGATCACTAGTGTCCCCACAAACTGATGGGCCCGTATGTTGGTCTTTTTTCTTTTTTTTTTTTTTTTTTTTTTTTTTTTTAAATAATTATATATTATATATTTTCTTTGACCATATACAATGACCCTAATTTAAGTTTGCCAGCCTCCAACCTGCTGTCAAATAAGGGGGATTTTTTGGCTTAACAATAAAGACATTGGGACAAAGTCCATATGTACTACCCCTCTTCCGCCACCGGGAGTCACTGTTCTGCCGCCCTGCGTCCTCTCCTTGAAAAAATCAGCCACAGACTGAGCCCTGACAAGGCCTGCTGTCTATAACAGCAGAAGGGCGCGCCCCTGTATGACGCCGCAGGCCCGCCCCCCCCCCCCGCCCTCCTGTCTGGATGGCGCGAAACCGTCAATAAGACGCGCGCGTGCACGCGCGCGCGTACCCGGAAACAGGAAGAACATGGAGGAGCCGCGCTGCTGGAGATCCATGGCGCAGAAACGGCGGCAGATTCAAAACTCCCGGCCAGGTAGGACTCTCTCAAGGCCCCTAAGGATCCTTTTCTAGCCTCTAGGAAGAAACAGCAGGTTAGCTAGCAACCCCTTTAGACAGGGGGGCCTAGTGATGGGGGGAGAAAGGGTGTCATCCTGTCTCTTAGACATAGTGATCACGGTTGCCCATGCAGAGCATACTCAGGCTATCCCCCCTTTTAGGTTACCCCGGGGAGCCTGCTGTCGAACCAAGTCCCGCAGGCTCCCCCTTACCTGCTCCATGCTGCAGGATGTTTGACCAGCAAACTGATCCAGTCTTCTCCCATCTCCGTGGGTAGCGTAGTAGACCTTCAGGCCCTGGGGTCCTATGAAGGTACCCACTGTCCTGGACCTATATAGCACCCTGGCAAAACAGGAACCTTATGGTTTTTTGCAAACTCCAAGTCCTGGGCCCAGGGTCCAGCCCTCCAAAGAGGAGCATTATAGGCAAAACCCCACGGTTTGGGGCCCGGGTACTGTCCACTTTGGCACTGAGGCTCCTTGGACAGATCCGGTTAGCCCGCCCTTAATCCCAAAGGATGTGGAGCAAAGCTATTCCGTGACCAACACCTAAGACACTGGCGAAAAAACTGAGGGACTCCCTCTAGGGGAGGGGGTTATATAGGGAGGGGACTTCCTGTTTGAAGATTGCCAGTGTCCACACCTGAAGGTACTCCATATAACCCACATAGTAATGAATATGCCGCTCTGTGTCCCGTGATGTACGAGAAAGAAAACTGGTGTTTATAAACGCCGGTTTTAGCCTTTAAAAACGTGTGTTCAGCAGAGTTTGCACCGGTGTCCCGTGTGCATGGGGCCTAACTGCTTGTAAAATTGTGTAAAAGCTGTAACCCGAGTTTAAGCATGTTTTTGTTTATAAGTGTTTATAAAGAGGAACATGTAAGATATGGGAAAAACTATTTTCATCAGACAGACAGAAGGATGGGCATAGAGAGAAAGAGAGATAGAAACAGACAGAGAAACAGAGAGAGGGAGAGAAAGACACACAGAGAGTCAGAAAGAGAGAAACATAGAAAGAGACACAGACAGAGAGAAACAAAGAAAGAGAAACAGACAGGGAGAGAGAGAGAGAAAGACAGACAGAAAGATAGAGAATTAGACAGAGAGAGAGAGAGAGAGAGAGAGAGAGAGAGAGAGAGAAACAGACACAGAGAGAGAAAGAGAAACAGACAGAGAGAGAGAGAGGCCGACACAGAGAAAGAGAGACAGGCCGGCACAGAGAGAGAGAAACAGGTTTAAAGACAGAGAAATAGAGAAATAGACAGAGAGAGAAACAGATAGAGAAAGAAAAACAGAGAGGGAGAGAGAGAGATAGAGAGACACGGACAGAGAGAAAGAGACCGACACAGAGAGAGAGAGAAAGATAAAGAGAGAAACAGAGGGAGAGAGAGAAACAGACAGACACAGAGACAGGCAGAATCCATAGCTAAAGCAATGTAAAAAAAAATGTGGTTTATGGCGCACGATCAACTAAAGCATAATATAACATAGAATAAAAATCAATATGGGTCCATATAGAACAAAGTCCATCTAAAACATGGGGCTAATGTCCAAAAAATCCTGGTTAACAATGTATAGTGGCTGTCAGGGGGACTTAGCGGCAGCACCTGAAGCAGAAGCAGACTTCTGGAGGAATCAGAAAAACAAAAAGCAAGATGCGCCAATCTAAGTGCAGTAAGCCAGCATTTAATGAGCAATAACTACAGAACAATAAGATGGCTACTCACAAACAAAGGAATAGCACGGGCATTGATACAGATGCAGGTCTGGAGTCACAGTTGTTGTCATCTATGGGAATCCAAGTCCAGGGCAGCTACACACCGCGGATGTTTACACAGACGAGGAGACCGGAAGAGACGATCGGATGCGACGTGCGTTCCACCGTGGAGCGCGGCGTGACGTGGAAGTCCAGGCTAGCCAATCGGATTACGCGTTTCACAGCATCAGCTGATCTGATGAAACGGCTGATGCTGTGAAACGCGTAATCCGATTGGCTGGCCTGGACTTCCACGTCACTTCCGGAACGATGACGGCACACCGCCCTTTACGGTGGAACGCACGTCGCATCCGATCGTCTCTTCCGGTCTCCTCGTCTGTGTAAACATCCGCGGCGTGTAGCTGCCCTGGACTTGGATTCCCATAGATGACGACAACTGTGACTCCAGACCTGCATCTGTATCAATGCCCATGCTATTCCTTTGTTTGTGAGTAGCCATCTTATTGTTCTGTAGTCACTTAGATTGGCGCATCTTGCTTTTTGTTTTCCATTGCTAAAGCACACTGCTGTCTCTTCTCTCATAGAATGGCTGAAATAGTTAATAATTTAAATGTTTTCCCTGCATTGTGGACATTTGAGAGGGTCTCTTGAGGTAATCTTTAAAAAACGCTTCTAACCTCATAACTGCTGCTAAACTAGTATAAACTCAGTATGTAAAAGCTGTAAATTTGACGTTTTTTACTGTTGGGTACTATATGTCAAGCTGAATCATCCAGGAGAGTTTGTAAAACATCTTGTGTACATTAAGCACAACTTACAACCTCTCCTGAATGATTCAGCTTGACAGATAGTAACCCATGTTTAAAACGTTAATTTTTCCGCGTTTAAATGCCGCGTTTAGGTGTGTTTGCATTTAGAATCTTTTTAAAAATGAAAAACAACTGTAAATGAAACGTGGCAAGTTATGAATTACTACGTTTAGAAGATTTTGGCGCTTGAAATACCTTTAAACTCACCTTCTAAACCTATTTTTTTTGCGTTCCAAACAAGCCTTTAAAGTCAACTGCCTAGAAATGACTGTAAACGACCCTGTGTACATTGTGTTTATCAAATGAAGTGTGGAAAATGAGAAATCAATATTGTCAGATTTTTTATTATTATTTGACTTATTACAAGGCAATTAACATGGATCTATATCTAAACAAAATTTTAATACTTAAACAGTTATTAACAATACAAATAGTTTTTTTCAGTCATGGAAATTTTAACTGAAGTATTAAACTTATAATCTAATATACTGTAAAACCTTTTTTTTCTTTTCTGTTTTTATGCAACATTAATGGGTATTCCAGTGCAAAAATAGATCCCATTAAAGACAGCTTAAAGTGCTTGGAATGAAGGACCAAATAGTGAAACAATGTATGAAAAACATCACATCACGTAGAAGAAATGTTTCTGATTGGGAGCCACGTTCCAGAAGCAGGAAAAGCTCCCAGACCATTTATAATACATACAGAAAAGAGTAGACTTAGTGGCACATGGCGTCTGACTTATCTATTCGTTTTGGATTAGTAGGAAAGAGTTAATTTACACAATGGGCCAGTTTAAGCGTTGTGATTACCCACCTACCACCATGTGTTAAGGAAAAAAGCTGGAGACTTTTTAGACCTTGAGATAAAGACAGACATACACATTACCACAGTTATTCCATGATGACTTTACAATGAATAGGGGTCAAGTGGTGACCAGGTATAAATAAGGATCCTAAAACCAAAAATTGTGCGTTTTACCTACCATTCATTGTGGCGGACTTACTAAAGGAGAAAAGCATGTTCACTCTGCAGAATTTGTTTTTCAATTTCCAAGAGAATTTTTCCTTAGCTACACTTTGCAAAGATTACCCAACCATATACAAGGAAAGAAAAAACAGGATTTTTACTTGCACATGATTGGCCGATAGAAGTTAGCAGGTTTTCACCTCATTCTCTAAGCTAAAAATTCACTTTGCAAAGTTCCTTTAATAAATCAGGGTCATTGTGTGGTCAGTGTATGGCAAACCTAGCTGTGGTATAACATCGCTGATGCATTTGTCTGGAAGAAATCATAAAGCAGAACTCTACTAATATATACATATATATATATATATATATATATATATATATATATATATATATATATATATACACACGCACACATATATATAGTTATGTTTTTATTAGAATGCTGTTCTCTGATGATGTATGCAACACAACCAGTGTCAGCGGGGTTCAAGTGTGGCACTAATATGAGTGTATCAATACTCTGTTAAAGTTGATCATTGTGGTAGAAATATTGATAACTTGGCACTGCACCCATGGCATAATTTAGGCACATGAAAATTGCCACTGATTACTTCATGTAATCTTGATAACCTGTCCTTATGATCCAGCAATAACGGTAACTGGTAAGGCAATGCTTAAAGGACAAGAAAATCAACTTTTCCCCTGTGAAACATAAGGTGCAGGGCTTTATAATGCTTCTTGCATAGACTGAGGTAAAAAAAATAACAATTGCATTGATAAGTACATTAAACTTGTTCTAGTACTTAACTTTTAGGAAGGATTCTTAATAAAAGCAATACCAAATGGCCTTCCTTCCAACATTGCCTGTTGTTGGCTGTTAACTTGGGTAACAATAACCTGCCATTGTCACCTTCATTCTTATTTCCACCTAGCTCAGTAGCTAGTGAGGTAATATTGTCCCATCCAAACCAGAATTAAAGATGGCTGCAAATAAATCAAGATTGTCTCAACAGTGGCTCCATTTGTATGAAGCAAGACTCTGGCTACTTGGAAAGTTCTCCTGAAGTCTAATCATGAACAGAGGTAACCCAGAATTGCCTTGTGAAGCAGTAACAGAAGATTGCATGCATGCTCTGTATAGCGGATGAACATGTAAAATGAAGGTAGCTTTGTTTGGGGTCAGATCATTCAGATTTGAACAGATTTCACTAATATATTGCCCCCCCCCCCCCTAAAGCATAACTAATAAGTATACTTTTAGATAATCTAAGGTTACCACCCATTATTTGCAATATACAGATCCCAATACAGATCAAACATCTCCCTCAAAGTAGTTTGTAGCTACTTTATAATTCCCTATAGAAAAATAGCTGTGCAGGAGCATTTCAACTGGCCCTTCAGCTCACAGAAGAACTAAAACCTCCCCATGTGATGAGTAAGCCATGGCATTTGTAAGGTGATGTACTGATGATGGTGGTCTATGATGGGGCATATGAGTTGAGAGAGTTGAGTTGAGCATATGTAATCAATAGGAAAGACAAGAGTATTTTTCTTCTAGAACAGTTACTCTAAAACACTGATCAAGTAAACTGAGCAAATCAGCCCTAAACACTGCAAAATTATCAAAGACAACATGGTGGCTGAAAATGAGACATTTCTGCTTGCTTGTAGGCTGTAACATTGAAGAAAAACACTATAACCTTATGAATGAGTCCTGCATTGCTCTAAAGCAGCCTTTCTCAAGGCTTTTTTAACACAGAGGAACCCTTGAAATAACGTTCCAGACTCTGGAACCCCTGCTAAATATTACTATATCGACAACTCAGAGTACATTAGGTTGATGGTCAGTAGAAAGAATGCTCCTTACACTTATGGTCATTGGGAAGAATTATCCCCTTAAAGATAGCTAAAAAGACCAATGGTGTCAGTGGGAACTTATCTAAGAGGCAGAAATTGATCATTGCTCAAGGAACCCCTAACAACCTCTGCAGGAACCCCGATTGGGAAACCCTGCTCTAAAGGTTGGCTTTCACATAGGCTGTTACACATAGATTTGTATTAGCAATTCGCAAGGCCTTAGCTAAAACTTAAAATAACAAGTGAGGCATTTTGGAAGTTGAGGGAGGGCTCCATTGCCAGGTCGTGTAAACTAAACCTAACATTAGGTTACATTACCTGCATCGTGGGCACTGAGGGCCTTCCTCCCCTTTACACTAAACACTTTCCTGATGTCAGCACCTCTGTTTGTGGCTGTCAAAGCACCAGGTCATGTGACACAACGCATGTCAAAGGGCTCCTTGTTCAGCAAGACAAGTACAACACTATTTTACCCAACCACCCACCCCAACACCTCTCTAATTGTTCAAAGTAGGCTCATATTTTAAGTTAGGTCTACTTCAAGGCAAAGAAATTAAGTGATGTAACTCACAGCAATCATTCAGAATTCAGCTTTCACCAATCTGAAATTTGATTGGCTGCACAGTTATCGCATCTTGCCCAAAATATAATTGCTCTATCAATTGCCCTGTTTGACTGTCAATATAGATTTGCTGAGGATGAAATATGACAATTTGTAGCATACAGACAAAACTGAAACACAATTCATTAAGAACATAAGCGGTGTAATGTAAAATGACTGTGTCTGAGATGTATACTTTGGGTACTAAGCTTATCTTCCTTGCTCTAATTATATCCAAGCTTCACGCATGGAAAGACTATTATTTCAAATGCTTGGCTTGTTGATGAAAATGCACTGGAGTACCAAAAAGAGTGCATCTGTTTTTTTTTATATAGATATAAAAAGGAAGAACATGTCACATGCAGGTAATTGCACATGATCACAAATATCCTAAAGTAAACTAGAAGTCATAATCAAAATAAAACAAAAATATATTACTTGAAGTTCTAAAATTTAAAAAAGCCCTAAAGACATTAGTCAAATGTCAAAATAACAACAAAAGACACCTGTAACAATGCTACAGAACAAAAAACAACTTTAGAAAACATGGATCTAAAGCAGTATAAAAAAATTAAGAAAAAGTACTATATTGTGGTCTGCATCCACACACGATACGTTGTGGCTCATGTTTTTTGATTTACTACCATTTATTAATGAGAATATAGTAAACTCTAGATAATTTAAATAAATTACAAATACTGGATGCAGTCAGCCTTTCTATTAGGATTTCACACTGTCCTGATCTGAAATGCTGATAATGGCTTCTCTAGTAGGAGTCTCTGCAAAATTGTGGACTGTGCTATAAAGCAGATATAAAAAAAAGTACACAGGGCAGCCTTAGTGGTGACAACACATCTCCTGAAGCCCACACACATATCCCCAATATTAAAGATAGTCCTTCTGAACAGACCAAGTTTGGTTCTCCTGACGAATATCAAAGCCCCATACAGTAATAAATAGTAACTGGTCAAGATTTGTCAGTGGTAAGATTGTTGCAGTCCTGGAACAGAACATGGTAGACATATGTAGCAACCCCACTTTTGGGCAGGATCCAGTGGGTGCAACATTACAGATTCACATTGTCATACTGTTGGCCTCTAAGTTCAAGTCTTCTACTTGTACAGTACAACAAGGCAACACAAGAGGCACTGCCTCTGTTCTGGAATTGTGTTTTTCATTTTGCATTGATTTGCATTGCATTGAGTGGTAGCTCTGTAGTCCAGTTTATGATGCCTCCCTCAGTGCTCAGGTGTTAGTGACCTGACCTCTGGCATTCACTTTCCATGACCTGGCCAAGGGAGGCTTTTTATGAAAATCCTCTGTACTTGTCCAGTTTGACTTGTCACACGCAGCTTTCTTTAACCTTCTCATCCTGAAGAAATGATGTCAGGACAGCCATATCTACAACAGTCTGGTTTTTGTGCAATGACAAGTCCTTCAAATGATCATCATCACTTTGGTCCTTGGCAAAATTAACAAACACCTAGAGAAAAAAATACAAATAGTCCATGTAACTTTGCAAGTATGGAAAAACCTATTTTTGAACACTTTCTGTTAAAAGATATTTTGAGTTCTTATTGCCGGGTTCCACCTTTATATTTTAACATTATTTTGTTATGTTATTAAATGTAGAAGTGTGTAGACTATTCATTAGAGCAATGTTTCTCAACCTTTTATCAATCAAGGCACCCTTTAAAATTGTGCACAATCTCGAGGCACACAATTCTAAATGATAGAAAAATTAAAACTATGGACTAAACATAACCCATCAACATCCACACTCGTAGGACACCCAAAGTTAGTGATTTATTCTTCTGAAGCAAATACACCTTTGCACACTGATACTGACTAGTATTCCAACATTTCTCTTCTCAGTTTCTTGCCCTCACTCAGCTAATGGGACCCCAGTGCTGGCGGAGAGGGGCAAACAAGGATGCTGTGCAGGCACCTGATGTCCTCCTTATCAACCGATAACATCATTGGCTAGAACATCACCGGTGGCTAGAAAGTTTTAATGGTGCAGAACCTCTCCCTCTTAGGCCTCATACACACGATCAGTCCAAACTGATGAAAACGGACTGAAGTTCAGTTTCATCGATCCAAACCGACTGTGTGTATGCCCCATCAGTCTGTTGTCCTTCGATCCAAAAACAGAGAACTTGCTTTAAAATTGGACCGATGGACGCCTTACCGAGGTCAAAACCGATGGTTAGTACGCAAAAGCATCGGTTCCAAACCCGGACATGCTTCATTTTTTTCAGCACGTTGTTTGTTTTACGTCAACGCGTTCTGACACGATCGGTTTTTGAACTGATGGTGTGTAGACACATCAGACCATCAGTCTGCTTCATCGGTGAACTGATGAAACTGAATTTCAAACCGTTTTCATTCGTTTGGATTGATCGTGTGTACAGGGCCTTAGATTGTAACATCGCAGGAGCAGGGCTCCTCTAACCCTCTTGTTTTGAACTGTACTGTTGGTGTAGTGTCTCCCTACATTGTAAAACTGTTGGCGCTATATAAATCTTGTATAATAATAATAAAACAACACACATAAATAGGAACATCCGATTCCTGTCTGAATTCACAGTTTGCACTGCGATCTGTAAACTGGGGGTGTCATTAACTTTGTCTTGACACCCGCAAAGGTTCATAGAGGGCAGTGTAAACTGCCTGCAGGGGGAAATACGATGCGGGAACCCACACTGGAATCATGCTGGTTCTCGCACTGCAATAGGATGAACCCACAATGAATGAGGGGAAATCAAGTTAGGTAGATGTACTCATAAAGTTTGTGTCCCACTACTGAGGGAAGTAACATAGGCAGTATCGCATAGGCGCATGTGTCACGTGACTAGTCAGTCAAAATCTCAGCGTCTGCAGTGGAGAAGGCGTTTTATGTTCTCGAAATTGAGCAAAACTGAATCTGTAACTGTTGTGCAATGGCATTTTTGATCATGATTTGGAAAAGAACCTCCAACCAGAAAATCTATCTACGATTGGCTTAAAAAATGTTAAACCATGGGCTGTTTGTGCAAACTTAAAAGTCCTGGACATGTATCAGAAGAAGTCATCAAAAGTGTTTGCACTGCCATTCAACGAAGCCTGGGAAAATCAACGTGGAGGGCCGTGAAGGGCAGTGCAGTGCATAATGTTAATCAAAGGCACTAGGGATGAAAAGCTATTCCCTTTCCCTAGAGCCTCATTCTACCTTAATCTGTCTGATCACTTGCCTTTCTCAGGCATGTGAACCAATAACATTACACCATTCACATGTATATACTGTAAATATTTAAATGTTTAAAAGAAGGGTAGTAAAGCAGTACTCACTTTCCTTTTATAAAGCTTATTTGTGGACCATGCTGTTTGATATCTAAAAGCACTGCATGGTATTTTGGTGAAAATGTGAATAGATACACTAGGTGGCGCCAGTCAGTTAGAGATAACTAATAGCCTAGGCTAGAACATTGTATAAAATGGTAACAGAAAAACTGCAGCGGGCCCCGAGACAAAAGAATTAGCTTGTTTATGCAGAAAAACATTTTTAGATTGAAATGTTGACTTTCAATTGCCCGGTTGATGACAAGACAGATATTTAATAAACCCCTTTGACACATATATGTATATATATATATATATATATATATATATATATATACACTGTGTATTTATATAGATATATATATATATATATATATATATATATATATATATATATATATATATATATATATATATAAAAACACATTATTACACACATTTATAGATACTCACTTGGTCAAGAGTGGTCTGAGAGACTGAATAATCTTCAATGTGAAGTTTTTTCTTGTTCTTGGATAAGATGCTGAAGATCCTAGCCAAGGAAGAGTGTGAGGACCGCAGCTGGTACTGCAGCATTCCTCGATGTTTTTCCTTTAACATGCTCCCTGGGAAGGCATGGCTGAAGAAATCCTCCACAGGTTTTAGGTCTGGATTTGAACCTCCTATCCGTACTACAATTGTGTATCCATCTCCAAACCTGTCAGACAGGAAGAATCAGAAAACTCTTATTATCTCAGTATATACAGTAATCGAGAACAAAGACAAAAGCACAGTGAACAAATATTGTAAACGACTTTTTAATGCTACGTTGTGAAATCCGGACAAATATATTGTAAAAAAAAGAATGTGCAAATGTACAGATATATAGGCACATTCAAAAAGTCAATAGGGCAATGTACAAAGTGCAGTACTCAAATATAAGACTGAAAGGTAATCAATCAGCGCAAATGAAAATAATAATAAATACAAGCAGCTGAACACTCAGGGTTCATAAATCAAATCCCAGCATGGAATATAAAAGTAGTAGTGCAGCATTGTGAACAATGAATAGCACACAATGAAATATAAAAGTTCATATATATATATATTTTATATTAACTTTTATATTTCATTGTGTGCTATTCATTGTTCACAGTGCTGCACTACTACTTTTATAGTACTTAAATATAATCATATGGCTTTCACAAACTGAGTTCAGTTTGGCTGTTAAAGTTTTGAAGCTAAAGCTGATCTCCAGTTCTTTTGGTCCAAGCTGGTCCAAATGAATTATTTACTATAGTAATAGTTGCAGTGGCTGTGTGCGCTGTATAAAAAGTCCTTAGCTACATGCGGTATACAGTGCTGTATTCTGGCAGCAGGACAAGAACTTCCCATCCCCCCCCTGGATGGCGCTGCTTAGCCATTCAGCGGAAGACTTGTCTTATAGGGATAAATACAAAAGACTTGATTTTGTTCCAGGAGTGGGACAGAAGTTCTCATCCCACTGCAGAAACACAGTGCTATGAGTAGCTAAGGCTACATAAAGTTTATACAGCCCTCACAACCCCGGTAACTGTTAGTAAAGTAAATAGTTCATTCAGACCAGTTTGATTAAAACAAGCTACTGGCATTTAAATTAAATGAGACATGGATATGAGCTTTAACTCCATTTTGCACACAGTCCTTGTTCCTAGCACATTTTGGGAGTTAGGCCAGCCATACACGGTTCGAATCTCGGCTGGTTCAGCAGGAACCAGTCAGGATTCTAACCGTTAATGGGCAGGCTGATTGTACCAAGTTGATCAATCTACAACCAGCCTGCCCGATTGTCTTGTGATTACTTCTAGTGGCTGCTATAGCCACTAGCAATAATCACTGTCTTCTCGCGATGGGGGTGGCTTCCCCCGCCAGGTGAAGACAATGACCCAGCAGGAGGGATTCCCACATCACTGTCTGTGTTGATGGGGAATTGAGAGAATTTCTTTCCTGCAACCCGTGGTTTTAAGAAACAAATTCTCTTGGTGTATGACCGGACTTAAATCAGTCTTGAAAATCAAAATAACGTCTATGAAGCTGTGAAGTAAGGCCTGCTGATCAAGCGGAGATTTGAACCGTCCATGGCAAGTCTTCGAACCATGATCGATAAGGATCGATTGATTGATCAACTTGGGTACTTTTGGATTTTGGAGGTGATAATCACTATCAGCTGGTATAGCACTGTCTTTTCCCAGTGGGGATTGCTTACACTGCTCCCGCACACCAAGTGGAGACAATGGCCTGGCAGGAGGGATTCCCACAACAACAGTGTCTGTGTTGATGGGGAAATCGAGCACATTTCTTTCCTGCAAACCATGGTTGCAGGAAACAAATTCAATCAGTGTATGACCGGCCTTAATTCAGTCTTGAAAACCAAAATAACTTCTATGAAGCTGTGAAGTAAGGCCGGCCATTGACACCTGCTAATCCAGCGGAGATTCGAACCATCTACAGCCAGCCTTCGAACCAGAATCAATGAAGATCGATCAACTTGGATACAACCAGTCTGCCAGATTTTGAATGCGATTATCTCTAGCAGCTGGTGTGGCTTGGCGGGAGAGATTCCTCTCTCAACACTATCGGTGATTGCAGGAAAAAAAGAGCTCTGTTGTATGGGCTGCTTAAGCCTTTAAGTTTTCATGCACACTGGGGCTCTTCTAAGCTTCTGTTTTTTAAACGCTTTTAGGCGTGTCAAGCGCTTGGGTGCTTATTCATTTCATTGGGCCATCGCAATGAAAAAAAAAAAAAAAAAACATGAACCACTTAAGGACCGCCTCCTGCAGATATACGTTGGCAGAATGGCACGGCTGGGCACAAGCACGTACCTGTACGACCTCTTTAAGTGCCCAGCCGTGGGTCATGGTCGCGCGCCCGTGACCCGGTCGGAAGCTCCGTGACCGCGGCCGCGGGACCCGATCGCCGCTGGAGTCCCGCGATCGTTCCCCGAGCTGAAGAACGGGGAGAGCTGTGTGTAAACACGGCTTACCTGTTCTTCACTGTGGTGCTGTCATTGATCGTGTGTTCCCTGATATAGGGAAACACAATCAATGACGTCACACATCCAGCCACGCCCCTCTACAGTTAGAAACACAAATGAGGTCACACTTAACCCCTTCAGCGCCGCCTAGTGGTTAACTCCCAAACTGCAATTGTCATTTTCACAGTAAACAATGCATTTTTAATGCATTTTTTGCTGTGAAAACGACAATGGTCCCAAAAATGTGTCAAAGTTGTCCGATGTATCGACCATAATGTCGCAGTCATGAAAAAAAAAGCGCTGATCGCCGCCATTAGTAGTAAAAAATAAAATAAAAATGCAATAAAACTATCCCCTATTTTGTAAATGCTATAAATTTTGCGCAAACCAATTGATATACGCTTATTGCGTTTTTTTTTTTTTACCAAACATAGCTAGAAGAATACGTATCGGCCTAAACCGAGGAAAAAATATTTTTTTATATATATTTTTGGGGGGATATTTATTACAGTAAAAAGTAAAAAATATTGATTTTTTTTTTCAAAATTGTAGCTCTATTTTTGTTTATAGCGCAAAAAATAAAAACCGCAGAGGTGATCAAATACCACCAAAAGAAGGCTCTATTTGTGGGGGAAAAAAAATGTTTGGGAGCCACGTTGCACGACCACGCAATTGTCAGTTAAAGCGACGCAGTGCAGAATCGCAAAAACTGGCCAGGTCTTTTACCTGCCTAAAGGTCCGGGTGTTAAGTGGTTAAACTGCTAAAAGCACCTAGCGTTAATGGGCGTATAGACATGTTTACAGGCATTTAGGTGCGTCAGGCATTTAGGTAGGTCAGAACGCTCCACTTAAGTAATGTTTTTATTTCTGCCTTTAAACTCCTGTAAATGTCTATAGTGTGCACGGACACTTAGGTTAACATGGAGGGGAGTTTAGAGGTAGAGAAATAAAAAAGCTCAAACACCTGAAAAAGCGTTTTTGACATGAGGCCTAATACTCGGGACAAGACAAAATTGCTATTGATTGTAGACTAAGCACTAACCACCAATTTTCGTAGAATAAGCAGATTTAAACATTTAGGAATAATTGGTGCAGCAATCATAAGATTCATAAGAAAAGAAAATGATTTACTTGTTCTTGAGATGCTGTACACTTCCCAGACACCTGAACTTTCCATTAACCATGATAGCCATTCTTGTACAGAGAGCTTCACATTCTTCCATACTGTTAAAGGGTATAAAAAAAATGTTCAAATTATATCATAATAATGATATCATTGTAACACAGAAATTATTTGTATGTGTGTGTGTGTGTGTATATATATATATATATATATATATATATATGCACACATACATTTCTATATATACATTTCCATGTAATTTTCTGCTTTTGATTAACTACACAAATAAAAGCACAAACCTGTGAGATGTGAGTACAACTGATCTTCCTTCTTTAATGATACTGAGGGCACAGTTCCATAAGAAGCGCCTTGCCTTAGGATCCATGCCTGTAGTTGGTTCATCCTGTATAAAAACACATGAACTTATTTAAAGACAGTTCATATCTTGCAAAGCTAGCATTCTATCTTTTTCAGTTTCACATATGGTTTGTATGGCATTATTTCAGTATAAATAATGTACTCATGGAAGTCTTACACCATCCAATTATCATGAGCACAAACAGGAGAAGGAAAGTGAATCCCTTGCCCTCATTATAAAAAATTATAATAAATGTACATCTGTAACATGTTACACCTTGAATATGGGTGTAACAGCTAGCATGATACAAATGTTGAACTTATCCTTCAGCCCAGGTTCGCATCTCTCCCGCAGGCAGTTCACACTGCCACCTGCGAACCGCCAGATCAGTTCACAGATTGTAGTGCGAATTGTGAAGTCGCACAGGAATCAGGTCGCATGGGTAAGAACACCCATGCCATACAATTCCAGTGCAGGGAAAAAAAAAGTACCTGCACTATTTTCCTTGCAAATCTAATGTGAGTTCAGCCATAAAACTGTATGGCTGAACTCACATTGCACAGACATGTCATGTGATCAGCACCGCGGGTGCGAATCACATGTAATGTCTGTGTTCGCACAAATGTGAAAACGGGCTTAATAATAGCATCTGATTGGTCACTACACAAATATTATTTCCAAAGAATTACTAGCAGAGTCTCATATAAAGTACTTAAACATGTTGGTTTTTATTCCACTATGAAAACAATTTACTGATCTTCTGCATTTAGCCACACCACCTATACTGTATGTTTTTGCTCCCTTTTTGCCTCTTAAAAATACACTAAATTGATTTGTTATATCTGATATAAGAATTAAAAAAAATGCCTGTTCATTCTGTCAGTAATGTTGTGACCTGACAACTTCCTTTGCTCTCTGCCTGTGCTGCACGTATCAGTTAGATTGCTCTCAGCTGTCTCTGTGGACTACAGAACTCCTCCCCTGTACATTATAAAGAAGAGAAGCAGGAGAAGTGTACAAATCTAGGAAGACAGTGCTGCCCCTCCATATAGTTACAGTACATTGATCAACCGCTGTCACCCTAAAGCCTGGTACACGCGATCAGATTTTCATCAGACAAAGTATGGGACTTTTGTCCGAAGGGCGTTGGGCAGGAACTTGTATTGCATACAAACGGCAAAGAATTGTCGGTCAACAAACACGAAAATATGTTTTTTTCAGCCCTTTAGCACCACCCTTTGGGCAACTTCTGCTAATGTTGTGTTATGGTTAGCATTGCTTCTGAGCATGCGTGTTTGGAGTTTACACTTGATATGATAGTCCGACAACACACATTTGTTGACAGACAATTTTAAAGCATGCTATCTCACATTTGTCCGTGGAAAATCAATCGTCCGATGGAGCATACAAACGGTCGGATTTTCCGACAACAGCCTGTCATCACACAATTCCCCTACATGTTACAAACTGATTTTACAACGTCTGTACAATCTCCTTTAGATTTTTCAAAATGAAGTAAAGTGAGGATGCAACTAAACAATTCATTTGAGTGTGTTTCCAGTGTATTAGTATTTATCAGTGTATTAGAAACAGCAAAAGTTTACTTACTAGAAATACCACTGGTGGTCCTCCGATCAAAGCAATAGCAGTGGATAATTTCCGCCTGTTCCCACCACTGTAGCCCCCTGCACATTTCTCAGAGTATTTCACTAGTCCGAGCTTCCGTACTGCCCATTCGGCAACCTAATAACACATAGAGACAATGTCAGAATCGCTGTGGCTGCTGAGAATAAGCCAAGACGTTGATATTCAGAATTACCAGTAACAATCAAAGGCAGCACACTTGCTTATCTGGTCAGACAATGCATAAACCAACGCTAATAATAATAATTGAATTAGGTATCTTATATGTAAAATACAAATTGGTTATACGCTGTGGATTGAGGACAAAATGTAATGCAAAATACAAATTTATATGCCAGGGCGATTCAGGTTAGTGGGCTTTGTCTGAAAAGTGAGAATTATTAACAGTGACAGCGTGCCATCCGGGATCATGCAAAACTGAAGAAATGTGCCATCTAGCCAGGCTGTATCTCACACAATGGCACTGCAGTTCAGTAGGTTAGGCTTGTCTCTATGGAGAGTATAGAGCTCCCAGGCACAAAGAAAAGAGGCACTGGTTTGCAATGTGATTCGGTATCAGTTTCTACACATACAATCTAACTATTAAAAAAATAGGGTAAAAAAATAAGTCTTGTAATGCATGCAGTATTTGTTTAATCACGGTCAATAATAATAGAAATAGGAAGGTACCGATACGATTTTTTTTTAAGACTACGAGTATGAATACCTATACGAATACCTATTTTTGTCATGTGACAGTTTTTTAGGGCTCAGTCACACCATACATGCATGAAAGCTGATGGGAAAACTGCCCAGATTTCACGTGAAGACATAGGCATGCACACTGGGCACACCATGATCACCTAGTGCGTATTAACACTATTGCTCTGTAAAGCAGCAGGGGGAGCTGCCTCTGCCTTAAGAGAAGTGCTTAAGCACTCCTCTTTCACTGTGCTGGCAGGGAAATCAATGTGCCGGTGCCATATATATATATATATATATATATATATATATATATATATATAGACACATACACACATGCATGTGTGTTTGAGCTTTGGAGTGCACACCCTAATGCTAAAGGCTGCGCAAACCTATGCTTGCAGACACCAGTTTCACATCAGTTATCATGCACATTTCAGTGAGTTTTTACAGCCAGTTGATATATGTGCGGGCTGGAAGCAGTGCAATTTGAAAAAGAGTCCTGTTCGATTTCTAACCTCATACACTACAATTCGCATTTGAATTGCACCAGAAACATTGTAAAAAAATTGCACCGAACCAAGCTTTGAAGTCGCACTGTAAACCGGCCTGCACATATGTGAACCGGGTCTGAAGGTTTTGGTTTTAGTATCGGAGCATTTGCATGAGTACATGTAGTATCGATACTGATTTTGGTGCAATGCTAATTAGAACCTTCAGGGTGTTTGCACCTGGTATTCGTAAAAGTCTAAATTGCTACTCTCACACTGCAGTCATATCTACTATGTTAAAGAACTGTAATATCACCCACTGTCACACCATACAGGCTGACTCTCCTACAGAGGTGAGCACACAGGGTGTGCCTGGGCACACCGTTATGACCCTGTATGGTGCAGATTCTCCCTGTTTAGACCAAAGCCCCCTAACGGGCTCCTAAATTTTTTATTTTTTAAATAAAATCATAAAAAAATCATAAAAAAATTAAAAATTACTAACACCATCCACTAGCCTGCTCACACCACTCTCTGCCCTAATGACACCGTCCGCTGCTCTACTGACATCGTCAGTATATAAACACATGCAAAAAAATATGTGTTTAAGCTTTGGGGTGCACACCCTAATGAAATAGGCTGTGCCCACCTATGCTCTCCTGCCTGAGTGCAAGGTTGATACTGAACCCTCTGGATGGACTGCTGCATGAGTGAAATCATATATATTTTTCCCTTTCATGTAATCCTGATACCCTGTTTCCCTGAAAATAAGCCTGGGTCTTATATTAATTTTGGCAACAAAAGACACAGTAGGGCTTATTTTCGGGGTAGGTCTTACCATGTACTGTCTTCTCTCCCCCTCTCTCTCCCAGCCTAACAGGAATCCCCAATGTGAAAAGAGTTAAAACGCTTGTAAAATCCTATAATCCACTCTATTACAGTAGTATACAATGTACAATGTGTGTGTTTCTGCAATATAATTGTGCCAAATACCTTTGTTTATAGCGCCGCTCTGAGCTTCTGTGGCCCACCGGAGCTCTCTTCCCTTATTATATTACAGAAACACACACATTGTACATGATATACTACTGTAACAGAATGGATTATAAGATTGTACATGCATTTTAAACTAGGGATATTTTCAGGGTAGGGCTTATATTGCAGCCCTCCTGGAAAATAGCGCTAGGTCTTATTTTATGGGTAGGTCTTATTTTCGGGGGAAACAGTGTAGCACCTTTACTATATGACAATTTTCAATATCTGTTTATCAGTTCAAGGATAAGATAAAAGGGTTTTACAGACTGACACTTCTGATCCGGGAATGAGTATATATAAAAAATAAACCACTACCCACCAAAAAAATGTACATTTAGATTACAGATGCCCATTGCTTAATCTTTAGGGATTTACATTACCTTGCAAACCTCCTTTTCCGGTACACCACGCAGTAAAGCATAAAGCTCCAGGTGTTCTCTCCCTGTCAACAGCTCATTAATAGCATCAAACTGAGGACAGTACCCCATGTTCTGATGGACTTCCTGCATGTTAGACAGGATGCTGCAAAACAAAGGTAAATTATTTAGTTATCCATATATTCCATCATTACATTATCATTATAATGATGCAAACTTATTAAAAGATTTACTAA
The DNA here is from genome assembly GCA_029574335.1 of Rana kukunoris. Lineage (NCBI taxonomy): Eukaryota > Metazoa > Chordata > Amphibia > Anura > Ranidae > Rana > Rana kukunoris. The sequence goes on along the minus strand of CM056049.1, from coordinate 345,704,366 downwards.
AATTAATGTCACACATGTCATTCCTTTACAATATATTTGTTTTCCGCTCCTCTGCTGTGTTAGCTTCACAGTTATTCATAATGTAATAGGTGCTTAGAAAAAGGACTATTTGACTTTTGTGTGGCCCAACCCATAAAGGTGTTTGTTTAAACATTGCCAAACATAACCTATTCTCTACTGCAATTAAACAAAATGATTAATTATGATTATGACAGATATGGTCCTTACTCACCTGTGACCCTTCAGGAAGGCTTCCCCAGCAGTCACATCAGTATCTCCAGTAAGCATCTTGAAAGTAGTGGTTTTACCAGCACCATTAACTCCTAGCAGTCCAAAGCACTAAAAGTAACACAACAACATTAGGTAAGCTCTAGTACTAGGTAACAATAAGTTCACAACTACATTACAAGGATTCACATAAACATATAGAAGTACATTTACGTATCCCCTAAATGTACAAAGATTAAGCTTTTCCTTTAATTGAGAAAAACTTGGACACATTTTCTTAACAATGTACTGACTTATAATAAGAATGTTGCTAATATGTCACAGTAGGATCGGCAGGTGTTCTTGATTTCTTCTTAAACTATGCTCAGAAAATCATGGTGCTGCCTTTACTATTGCAAACAAACATTTGTAAACATTCCTTATGCTGTCCATAGACATGGAGAGTTGGACATGCAAGCATTTTCTGACCTCCTCCTGAATTCCCCTTTACTAGTTTCTCCCCTAAAAGGGGCCTAATAGTCGCATGAGGCCGAGTACACACGACCGGTTTCCTCGGCAGAATTCAGCAAAAAACTCAATGGGAGACGTATTTTGCCGAGGAAATTGGTCGTATGTACACTTTTCACCGAGAAACCCATCGAGGAACTCGTCGAGCCAAAAAGAGAGCATGTTCTCTATTTCCTCGATGGGCAATAGGAAAATTTGGCTCGACGAGTTTTTTGACTGCCGAACAAGGAACTCGACGGTGTTTCGCCCAACGAGTTTCTCGGTCGTGTGTACGCGGCCTCAGAGTTCCTGTTTAGGGTAATGGAAGTCACTAGAAGACAATTCTGTTTCTGGAACTTTAGGCCAGTATTAAAGATGGGCAAACAGGCAGGAATTGTTATATAGAACAGACCAACCTGCCTGAACCCCTTTGTACATTGAGCCACGCACCCACTGTACACATTCAGCAATGCTGAATCTTAGCAAATCTCCATCTGGCCAATGACAGCGGCTGGCAATCGAGACCTAGAAGCTAGCTGCCTTAAGAGGTCAGCGGCTGGGTGGGGAGCTTGGGGAACCCGCATCGCTGAAGCCCAGAGAAGGCTCCATGAAAGGTCAAAGGCTTCTCTGATGCTAGAGTGGCTTTGACTGCTGTTATATTTATGAATACATCAGATACCTGTGCCACTGTTTCGACAGAAATATGGGATCTGCCAACGCTTGTTCTGGGTCAGTGAAGGAAATATACGGACAACAGCCTAAGAACATGACCCTCTGATCCATCTTGTATTGAATCATATTGTTACTATACTGTCTGCATCCATTTTGTAAATCACTGCACTTGGCGCCATATAAATCTTGCATAATAATAATGAAAAATAAGAAAAGAGCTAATATTTCAGTGCTTCTGTTGTGAACCTTAAAGATTAATTTCTCCATAGTATTTATAACTACATAGGGTGAAAGCTTCCATATATATATTTTCTGACAGTTTTTTTAAGTAGTAAAGGATTTTTTTTTAAATGTATATATAGAGATTAGGTGTTAGAAACCACTCACGTCAGGTCTTAATTGCTGTCTGTTTCCTATTAGGGAGATTCACTCTCTCTGACTGTACTGATCACCAATGTCATCAGGAATGAAATTGAGGCTAAATTAAAAAATGTGCTGCCACCAACATTTTTTTTCCAATTGGGACACAATTTTCCTCATCTTAGAAAGATACCCTCCCACTTCCTGTTGTGCCTACATGTCAGGAATTAAAGGAGAATATCCCTAATGAGATAAAAAATGGCAACCCCCCCCCCCTAAAAAAAAAAAAAAAAACACTGGAAGTGGCTTTTGATGCACCTAAAATACACTGCTAGGTGATCTGTCTCTAAGGAGTAATATCAAACACATGGCTCCCCAGTGTTTCTATTTTACAGAGACAGTCCCTAGTTTTGATACAAATCTATATTTGAGACTGGTACAAACAGGCCAAAAATTGGCTGGCATCCGCTGGTTTAAAAGAAACTGGACAATATTCAACAAGTGTGTGCAGCAGCCTGTCCAATAGAAGCCAACCTAATGCCTGGCTTCTGTTGGACCCCCTGTCAGGACACAATAGCTCAGCGGGAATATTCCTCTACTATCACAGTTTTTCTTTTCATTTAGCCTGCTGGGTTGAACGAAAAAAAAAAAAAACTACCTTTACCAGGCTTAGATCCCTCTACTTTTTTATAGTGCCCACCCTGTAAATTACTGCTTTGCCATTTTCAAAATACATATAGGAACCATAATGCCTAGTAAGGTGTTGGCATTTTAGGTTATTAATGTTCTCCAGAAACACTATAAAATGTGGTCAGTATGAGCATTTTTTATTATTTTGTACAAAACGCAGTACAATGCATGCATTTTTCAAATAGACAGTTGATGTTTTGTGTTTTACTTATGTATAGAAAAAAATGTGAATGCTGAGCAGTGTTTTTCCTGATGCCGTACTGTCTCTCTAACCCCTTACAGAAGTTAGGAAGGTATAACACCATTTCCCTGTTGGCTAATTCTATTTTATAAAAATAAAATGTATTGGGCTATTAATCCTACCTCTCCAGGAGGGATTCCCACACACAGTCTGTCAACAGCTGGCTTTCTCTTTGTTCTATAGATCTAAAAGAGAAAAGTCTTATTTAGATAACACATAATATGCACCAACTATGCTATATTTAAACTTTAATGCATGTAATATAAAATTGCATCTACTATACTGCAACACTGAGATCCTACACTTTGTAATTAGTTATTGCACTGTTAATAAATAATTGCACTGTTAACAAATAATTCTAATAATGACAACTTGAAATATATTATAAAAATAGCAGAACTAGGAGTTCCATCATGACTTTTCAGACTGTAATTGCAACATACAACACATACTAGGCTAATAGCTAATGCTGATTTCTATCTATCTATCTATCTATCTATCTATCTATCTATCTATCTATCTATCTATCTATCTATCTATTTATCTATATTAAAAAAAAGCAGCTCTTTAACATTTACTTACAATAAATTCATAACCAGTGCCTTTTTTTCTAAGTTTTATCTTTGTCATTGTATGCCCTATTGGAAAAATTCCAGATATCTCTAAAATATTTTCAGTGTCCCTGCAGCGCTGAGGGGGTAAATCCATGGTGTGATGTGAGGCAGGTGTGATGCTTGCCTGCCATGTGCCTGAGGTAACATACTGATCTTAAGTCAGCAATAGGGAGCAGCATCATAACTTAGCCAGTATGAGCATGTCCTACCTTTGTCAGTCCTTTGATTTCCAGTATATCGCTCCGGCCCCCCTCATTTAATATCCTCTGCCTTTCCCTCGCCACGTCTTCATCCTCATCAATTACTGGCGGAAGCTTTGCAGTCACGGGTCTGCAGAGATAGAAGCAGTGCCTTGTGTATTATTTTTTTTTTATTGCAAATGCCTGATGACTAGCCAGAATGGAAGATACATTAGCATGACAATTTCAGCATCAGTATATATTATAAACATACAGATGATTTCCTTTTAAATTTAAAATGTTCTTCTATTTCCCCAGGTGTTGCCCACAAAAAATCCTTCACCCCCCCAGATCTTCTATAGCTCCCTGCAATCCCACCCTCCTCCACAGTACAAATCACCAGGAATGACATGTTTCTTCCCCCTCAGCCTCCTGGGATACTATGTCACTTATCCCTGGAGGCTGCAGGAGTGGAGGTTCACAGTGGCTGGTTGGCACAGCTGGCACGTATCATTGGATACCTGCTGCCTGAACGCTGAAGGGGCAGCCGACGTCCAATGAATATGGAGGCCCAAGACGGTAGCACCAGATCTCAGCAGGACAACATTGGATCTGCAGGTGAGTAACTGAATTTATGGCAAAACTGAATGACAGATAAGTGGAAAATAAAAAAATAAACAGATAGTGCTTACATGCTACTGCTCTGACTTTAGCTACTGTTTTAATGCTTGTCTCCTACGGCTAGTATTGCCCTTACTTTCTATATAAGTGTATAGTGCATACAAGCTTAGGCATACAAGAACAAGTGTAGGAAATAGAAATACAACCGGTTTGGTTAGCCCTGGACAAGCTGAACATGCCACTACATAATAAGTAAGCTCTGTTGTGCTAATAGAAATGTTGTGCAAAAGCAAGAAAGTCGATCACTGCATACATTTTAATATATTTTTTAAATAATGACCTACCTTGGTTTAATGAAGAAACGATATTGGATAAGCAAGGTTATAATGAAGAAAACCAATCCCTCCACAGCCATGGCAAAGAGATTCCTCCCAACCAGGTCCCAGGACATGGGGGAGACAAAACGGTTTTCACCTGTATCAAGGGAACATGTCCAAAATCAGTCAACCCATAATATTAGATAATCAGTGCAATAGAATAAATTAAGCTGGATATATGAATTTTCACAATGATCTACCTACTAGGTTTATTAGGAATCTTACACTTCTATTGTGTGCTGCTGACAAATGGGAAATGTACAATGGCCCAGATTCAGATACAATTAGATTCGCGTAGAGTATCAGAAATACACTACGCTGCCGTATTTTACCTGGCTCTACGTGGAATCCCGGTAGATTTTGTCCAGTAAGCGACGGCGGCGTAGTGTATTTCTCCCGGCGCAAGCCATCTACGCGAGTAGGGGGCGTGAAGCATTTAAAATAGGCGCGTTCCCGCGGCGATCGAACTGCGCATGCTCCGTTCAGAAATTTCCCGCCGTGCATTGCGCGAAATCACGTCGTTACGTCATTTTTTCTTGAGTAGCGTCGTTTACGGACATTCCTATTCCCGAACGAGTTACGTAAAAAAAAAAAGAAAAACATTTAAATTCGACGCAGGAACGACGGCCATACTTAACATGGGCTACGCTCCGTTAGACCAGCAAAAAGCTGGTCTAACAGTACGTAGAAAAAAATAGACGAAAGCGATTGCGAAGACCGCTCGTATCTTCGTGGATCGCCGTAAAAACACATTTGCATATCCCGACGCATGAAAACGACGCGGACTCCTCCCAGCGGCCGCAAAAATATCGCAGCGTAGATCCGGAGGCTTACGAAGACGTAAGCCTCTCGGATTGAAGCCCGAAGCCGCCGTATCATGGTTTGAGGATTCAAACTAGTGATACGGCGCGCAAAATTTGAAATTACTCCTGTCTAACACCAGTTAGACAGGCGTAATTGCTCTGTGAATCTGGGCCAATATTTTTAGTACGTAGACATTTTTGGACAGTATTGTAACATTCACCCTTAATTATTTTTGATGTAAATATTTTCAAATGTGTGGTGTTTGGCATTTTCCTAAAAGCACACAGCATTGTAGGCTCTCTTCAATAATTTTACATATCACACTACAATTAGCATTTCTGAGAAACGCTTGGAAAAAAATAATCAATTACTGGATAAGCCAAGTGGATAATAATGATGTTGCCCCTCCACTAAGGGCTAAGTGTATTTTCTTACATAATTAACTACTGCATCACCACTGGTTGCAGCAAAAAGGAAAAATACAACCAGGTAACCGTCACTGCAATGTGCAATGCTAGTGCAATGCTTATTATCCTAAGGGCCTTTCAATAAAGGCAAGGTTCTTCACTTGTACACATGGGCCAAGTATAAATGGTAAAAGGTATAATACAAATATAAATTGAAAATATTACTTACAAGCAGACTACACACATATATATATATATATATATAATTTATTTATATAGTATATCACAAAAGTGAGTACACCCCTCACATTTTAGTAAATATTTTATTATATTTTTTAATCTCACAACACCGAAGAAATAACACTTTGCTACAATGTAAAGTAAGTGTACAGCTTGTATAACAGTGTAAATTTGATGTCCCCTCAAAATAACTCAACACACAGCCATTAATGTCTAGTGTTGAGCGGAATACGCCATATTCGATTTCGCGATATTTCACGAATATATAGAAGAATATTTGTGAAATATTCGCTAATATCGAATATTCGTGATATTTTATCAAAAAAACAATGCGAATGCGAAATTTCACTAATGCGAATGCGAAATTGATTGCGAAATTCTCGTCAACACGCGAAAACGGAGATCATTTCCTGGATTATAAACTAATATGCACTAAACACTAACTCTACTTACACAAACTTATATGACTAAACTAAAGCTATTTTTTTTTTTTTTATACACAAAACACAGAAGGGCAGAGAAAGTATTTGCGAATATTCGTAATACGAATATTCGCATTGCGAATATTCGGCAACATAAAAGGATCGCCTCAGCTACTCGGCCCAGGGTCTCTAATCATACCAGCAATGCTTTTAGACGTCGATGGAGATCACTAGGATGTGATCTGTTTTAAAAATAAATTTGAAGAAATACGAATACTCGAATATGCAATATTCGTTACGAATATTCGCAATGCGAATATTGGTGAGCAACACTATTAATGTCTAAACCGCAGGCAACAAAAGTAAAAATGTCCAAATTGGGCCCAATTAGCAATTTTCTTTCCCCCGAGGTGCCTTGTTAGTGTCACAAGGTCTCAGGTGTGAATGGGGAGCAGGTGTGTTAAATTTGGTGTTATCGTCCTCACTCCCTCATACTGATCACTGGAAGTTCAACATGGCACCTTATGGCAAAGAACTCTCTGAGGATCTGAAAAAAATAATTGTTTCTTTTCATGAAGATGGCCTGGGCTATAAGAAGATTGCAAGGACCTTGAAACTGAGCTGCAGCATGGTGGCCAAGACCATACAGCGGTTTAACAGGGCAGGTTCCACTTAGAACAGGCCTCGTCATGGTCAACCAATGATGTTGAGTGCACGTGCTCAGCATTATATATCCAGGGGTTGTCTTCAGGAAATAGACATATGAGTGCTGACAGCATTGCTGCAGAGGTTGATGGGGTGGGGGGGTCAGTGTTCAAACCATATGCCACACTCTGCATCACATTGGTCTGCATGGCTGTCATCCCAGAAGGAAGCCTCTTCTAAAGATGATGCACAAGAAAGCCCGCAAACAGTTTGCTGAAGACAAGCAGACTAAGGACATGGATTACTGGAACCATGTCCTGTGGTCTGATGAGACCAAGATAAACGTGTTTGGTTCAGATGGTGTCAAGCGTGTGTGGCTGCAACCAGGTGAGGAGTCGAAAGACAAGTGTGTCCTGCCTACAGTCAAGCATGGTAGTGAGAGTGTCATGGTCTAGGGCTGCATGAGTGCTGTTGGCACTGGGGAGCTACAGTTCATTGAGGGAACCATGAATGCCAACATGTACTGTGACATACTGAAGCAGAGCATGATCCCCTCCCTTCGGAGACTGGGCCGCAGGGCAGTATTCCAACATGACAACGACCCCAAACACACTTCCAAGATGAACACTGCCTGGTTAAAGAAGCTGAGGAAAAAAGGTGATGGACTGGCCAACAATGTCTCCAGACCTAAACCCTATTGAGCATCATCAAATGAAAGGGGGAGGAGTGCAAGGTCTCTAACATCCACCAGCTTTGTTATGTCATCATGGAGGAGTGGAAGAGGACTCCAGTGGCAACCTGTGAAGCTCTGCTGAACTCCATGCTTAATAGGATTAAGGCAGTGCTAAAAAATATTGGTGGCCACACCAAATATTGACACTTTGGGCCAGGTTTGGACATTTTCTTTAAGGGGCATACTAACTTTTGTTGCTAGTGGTTTAGACATTAATTGCTGTGAGTTTAGTTATTGTGAGGGGACAGCAAATTTACACTGTTATACAAGCTGTACTCTCACTATGTTACATTGTAGCAAAGTGTCACCTCTTCAGTGTTGTCACATGAAAAGATATAATAATATATTTACAAAGATGTGAGGGGTGTACTCACTTTTGTAAGATACTGTGTGTATATATATATATATATATATTTACACGCTACAAATAGTCTACAGTTTCACTTAAAAATTTGTCGGGTTATGCTGGTGCCTCTTCAGACTTGCTTACAGAAAGACATACAGGGACATGTATTCTGTCATAGTGATATCTGCTTTCATATATCCAGTTTTAAAGACATTAAATAGACAATAAGACTACTCACCAAATCTTTCAAGAGCATCTGCCATGGCTTGATTCTTCACCATATCAATAAGTCCTCTTCCCAAGCAGAAATGGGGGAAAACCAACAGCACTGACTTTAATATATCATTGATGTTGTTTAGTTTCTAATAGGAACAAAATACAATTCTGTTATGAAAAGCCATGTATAGTATAGATTTAAGTACAAATAATCCTAAGTCAGTTTTGAAGCTGGTAAAAGAAATTGCTTTGGTTAAAAATCCGGTAAGCATAATTACTTACATTATTGGTAAAAAGTTCCAGCACAAATGTGGCCACGCTGCCATTGATCCCAATGAATAGATTAACACTAGTCAACACTACATAAGCTGTACTGGGGATCTTGAACAAAAAGGAAGCTGGGTACATCAGTGGGGTTATGGACCATCTGTGAGATAAAGACAGTTAACGTCATCTTTCATGTTAACAAATTTTAATTTAATTATTTTAACAGCTAACTTGAACAACAATATTTCAGAGCTCCTAAAACGTAAAGAAACTTATATATGTAAATAATTAAACAAATTTCTCACCCATAAAGCAGAAGCAAAAGAGCCAAGACAGGTAAATTGGAAGAAGATACGTAGGAGTCTTGTTGGAAGCAGACAAATATTATAACGACCAGTGTAGCTGGCACTATATAGTTACACTAGAAGAGAAAACAAAATCAACAGAGTTTATACCTTTTCATAGTCATCCTAATAAGTTAACAGAATAACTTAAAAAATATGTCGCCCCCAAAATAAAAAAGAGCATATTTTTCAGATAATTATTTTAGTATCTTACCATATCCCACACGAAGTTGGCTAACCAGTAGATAACTGGTTTTACTCCACTGATGCACTGCATGTGTTTGGCCTTGCTCACTCTCTCTTGGATCAGGAAAACCACAAAACTGGCTGGCACAAAGGACATGGCAAATATGACACAGATGGAAACCAAGACGTCTACAGATGTGGTCATCCTGAACAAGAACATAAACCATATGTAACTGACAATAGCATAGAAAATAAAAATGCATGAAAAAGTAATAAGATAGTAATACATTTGAAGCATATTGTGGATTCTGTGGGGGATATTTAGAAATATCAAAGCTGAACTCCAGGCAAGCAGCCATTTGAAAAAACATACCCGTATTTGCCGGTGTAAAGGCGACTGGGCGTATAAGACGATCCCCAAATTTTACAGTTTTTTAAGATTTTTTTTGCCTGTATTTCCTCCTTCTGGAGCAATATTCTTCTTCATTCTTGCTGGAGCTGGAGCCAATCATGGCGAGCGATGTATTCTATTAATGAATACAAAGCCTGCTTGGATTGGCAGAGGCTGTAACATCATCAGCCCACGCCTCTCTGACTCTCAAAGCCAATCCGAGCAGGCTACTGTATGTAGCCTGCTCGGATTGGCAGAGGTTGTCACTCCAATCCGAGCAGGCTCTTTATACATTTGAATACTATGCTCACCGGGATTGGCTAAGCGGTATATACTGTACGTAGCCGAAGCTACATACAGTATTACCGCACATCCAGCAAGCATCCGAGCAGTTGACCTGGCGTATAAGACGACCCCTGCTTTTTGGACATTTTTTTTAAGTGTAAAAGGTAGTCTTATACGCCAGCAAATACAGCAAATGTTTACTGCCAATAAATCAGATTCAGGAAACCCTGTCAGACAGCACTGCAGCAGTAGCACTTCATGGTCATGAACAAACACCTAGCCTGGTGCCAAAAAAGAAGCTAGAAACCTCTGCTCACTATGTTCTCTTCACCTGTCAGCATGTTTACTGTCAGCTTCCACTCATTCTCCCTGTACTGTTAAACAAGATATTACAGAAGGCCAATATCTGGACAAATGTATCCATTAAAACGAACAACATTTAAGAATAGCCGTTTTTTTATTTATTTATTTTATTATTGGATGTAACTTATAGCTTTTTTTAGGCCCCTTTCACACGGTCGGACTGTTCAGGTCCGGCTGTCAGTTTTGTCGGCGGACATGAATGGCAACTCCATACAAGCCTATGGAGTGTCGGATGTCAGCGGTGATGTCTGCTGACATCCGACCCGAAACCCACTAAAATCAGACCTATATCGATACGTCACCATCCGCCCATGGTGGTTTGGATGCTGTCCGTTTTCATCAGATCTCTCCATAGGAGACAGCGGCGATACACAAACCCCTCCCCGCTCAGTGAGCAGAGAGGGACCTGTCATCCGCCAGCTCAGCAAAGATCAGCAGAGAGATCTCCTGCTGAGCTGGTGGACTCCGTAGCGACACAAATGTATTTGCCTGAAGTTACTAATAGCAAATATAAAAAATGATATATATATATCTTTTGAGACTTGAGATTTGGTACTTACAGTGCAACCTCAGAAAGTTGCTCTTTAGTGAGATTTAGTGGGTGATTAAAAGCCGTGATCCCATATTTGGCAGGATTTTCTCCTTCAGGTAGCTTGGAGCGCAGGATGGCATTATTCATCACGTTAAGAAAAGAAGCAATAGCATGCCAGCCTTTGTTGTTAAACCATACCTGTAATAACAGCAATGTTGATATGAGACCACACCAACCAGTGACTGTAATTTATGTAAAACAATGCATTGAACAATAACACTTCTATTTCCTAACAAGGAAGTGAAGCATGTGGACAGTTCATTCAAAAACAACAAGAAACCAGCATGCATAGTATGCCCATTGCAGGGGTGAGGATATCTTACTGCATACCATTGGTCTTTAGCAGTTACACCCATTCTACACTGTTTGTATAGCTTGTACAACTCATTCGCAATAACCAGATTATACTGTATATTGTAATATGACAAGATGACAAAAAAAACACACACACACATACCTTTACATTATCCTTTGCATCTAGTCCTTTCATGAACACCCCAAAGCTATCAAGGAAACGGTTGGCAGCCCCATTCTGTATAAACAAGAAAATCACAGAAATGCAATTTCAGATATAATTATTTCAGATTCACTTCTAGTAAAAGCTGCAATGTACAGGGCCAGTGTACTAAGTAATGCTATAAAATCAAATGTCATGCATTAATGATTTCTTCCAGCATGAAATCCTAATTTCTTAATTTATGCTGTATTCTAGTCTACAACTTTTTTTTAGAAAATACGGTAACAAGTCTATAATATGTAATGCTTTCTCAAGCTGGAAAACAACTCTGAAATGTGAATGTGTGTATAAATGATTATATTCAGAAGCTTGACCTAGAAAGTCAGACTTTCAGGGGTTTGTTTGCTAAATGCAAATAGGCTGGTAACTTTGCAAGGGAATTTGCACTTTGCAATGGAATTTTCCATTAACTTAGTGAATGAAATGGAAATTCACTTTGCAAAGAATACCCAATCATAAGCAATGACAATAAAACAAATTGGGTATTTTACTTTTGGTGTTAATCATTCTGTATCTGTGCTCCCCAGGACAGTAAAATGCTGCATAAGAAGACTAAATATTTAGATACAATTGAGATCCCTGCAAAGATTCTTGATACCAATTAAGCAGAATCATGAATCCTTAGGCAAACTTCCTCTGAGAAATTACTATTTCAAGTCCCAGAAGCTTGCCCCCCCCCCTTAATTCTTTATTTAGGTAAAGAATTCAGAGTTAACGACAATTAAGCAAGTGTTACAGTAGTAAACAGCATCGTAAGACCACGTTGGTCGGTAACAAATCGAGATGGGAGGATTTAACCTAATAAGACGTGGTGGTGGTGGAGTTCTCCTAAGTATACCAAAGGGTAATGGGTTGTATGCATATCAAAAAGGGAAGCATATGCAAGAAAAAAAAAAAAGAAAACGAATTCTCATTTTTTTCAGTATGTGTTGGGGGGGGGGGCAACTATTCCCATTCTTTATGCAAGGAGAGCCCTCCAGATTAGGCAGTTCCTAAGATCACTCTCCCCACGTGTTTCAACAAGCTATGTTCTTAATTTGGGCCCAATAAGACACACTGGGCCAGATTCAGAGAGCCGTAACACCTGACTGGTGTTAGACTGGAGTACTTTCAAATTACGCGTGTTTTTTAGCTAGTCTGAAACCTCAAACCATTTAAAGACGGCTGCGGGCTTCAATTCGACTGGATTACGTGTTCGTACGCCTTCGGATCTACGCTGCAATAAAATTGCGGCCACTGGGTGGACTTCCCGTCGTTTTCTGCGTCGGGGTATGCTAATGAGCTCTTGCCGGCGATCCCCGAAATTACGATCTTCAATCGCAATCTCTTACGGCATCTTTAGTCATCTTTTTTTTGCGTAACACTATACCAGCTTTTTGCTGGTATAATATTAGACAGCCCATGTTAAGTATGGCCGTCGTTCCCTCGTCGAATTTCAACGTTTGTTTTTATTTTTTACGTAAGTCGTCCGGGAATAGGAATGTTCGTAAACGACGCTACTCAAAAAAAAATGACGTAACGACGTTATTTCGCGCAATGCACGGCGGGAAATTTCTGAACGGAGCATGCGCAGTTCGATCGCCGCGGGGACGCGCCTAATTTAAATGCTTCACGCCCCCTAATCGCGTATTTCGATCACGCGGCGAGAAATAGACTACGCCGCCGTATCGTACGGGCAAAAATCTACCAGAATTCCATTTAGAGCCTGGTAAAATACGGCAGCGTAGAGTATTTTGAATACGCTGCGCAAATTTACGTGTACCTGAATCTACCCCACTGTCTCTCAAATATACTCCACATTGACGACTACACCTGATGGCTATATAAGCCATCTTACATTCAAAATAGAGATGATGACCTCTTGTCAAATCTTTTGCAGATGTTTTTTTTTTACCTGTGCTAGGTCCAGGCGTCTTTTGATGTGTCTAATGGAAGCAACAACCTCTTCACTTGGTGGAAGTGGTGGGGAACTGCTTGCCCCCAAGGAGAAACCTCCATACCTAGAAAGCCAAACAATTTAGGCAAGTCAGAAATCTATATAGGATTTAATGTCTACATAGAGATCATTTTGTATTTACAGTAATGTTGCATCTAGTCCGATGAAAAAAACACCCAATTATCAAGAACATACCTGAACTCATTGACCCAGATCTTGTTCTTTAAGCTGGAAGAAAAGATACAAATGTATAAATAAATGATAAAATTATGTGATCTTATAAAGCAAACATTTAAGTACTACCAAATAAGACAACGCTTACCTTTTCCCAATGATTTGCGCATATGTTTTCACAAGATAATCAGATATGTTCCTGCCTGTGAGATTCTGCACGGTGTCTGATGTGTTTTGTACTTTCTGTTTAAAAAGAACACAATTTTGGAATAATTTACACACTAAATTCATTGTTCTGTATGTATGTGTACTGTGTCTAGCAGAGATTTATCTTTAATTTATACATAAGGGCCCAGATTCACGTAGATCGGCGCATTATCGGTCCGGCGTAGCGCACCACTTTTCCGTTAGACTTGCGCAATCTAGCCGCGTAATCCCGCGATTCACGTAGCTTTTGCGCCAGAGATTGCGCAAGCGTAAGGTTTTTTCCGGAGGCGTAAGGAGGAGTAATACAAATTGGGAGGGACGTGGGCGTGTTACATTGAAATGAGCCGTGACCCCATGCAAATGAAGGGCCGGCCGACTCGCGCATGCGCGCGTGAAGGAAACCATGTCAGCTCCGTTGTGCGCATGCTCACAACTCGGGAGCGGCGCAATCAGTGAAATTGGAAATGGACTAGGGCAACTTTATGAACTACGCAGACAGCATAAATAGACAGACACAAATGCACTTCCTTTGCAAAAATACATCCCTTTGTATCCCTTTCTATACAGTAAGGTGCTTTTGTTTGTTTGTGACGTGTCTTTGAGATATTTGAGGACTGTTTTGCAGAGTGATTTTTGTCTTTTATGTGTTTTCTTTGTTGTTATTTTGTTTAAATTATATTTTTGCTGGGCATTTTTTATTTTTGCTCGTCATTTATTTAATTTTTTTGGTTCTGTTTGTGTATGATTTTGGAATGTGGGGGTGATATTCCTGCGGGAAAAGGGGTGTCACCCTCATTTGTGGTGGAGAAGTGATCCCCAGGTCTGTGTGAATGGTGTATGAATGTACAGTGACATAATTGGAGCCGTGGCATGGCGTTGCAGCTCACAAGTCCTGCATGGTGGACTGGTGCCAATCCAATGTGATGAGGATGTGGTGTGTGTGTGCTAGGGACCACAGTGGTGTGCATGCATGCATTCTCATTGTGCCATGATTAATGTGTGTGTTTAACGTGCAAAGATGCATAATGTGAGCTGGCATGAGATGGGGTCATGAGATGGGGTTCCAGTGCATATGCAGAGTCACCTTGAAGGTAAAAGACAGGAGGATGTTAGTCATGCATGTGCCACTTGTGAGGTGTGCATCACGGGAGGGGATAGTCATGCCTGACTCCCATGTCACTCACCAACCAGCCAGCTGTCCCCATACATGTTCTGTTCGAAATCTGTGGGGATGGGGCTCTGATTGTATATGTAGCTGTCATGGGTGTCATGGGTGGTGCCATGTGTTGGGCTGGTGATGTCCTCCTGCAAGGTTGTGGTAATTCCATGATGGCATGAAGGGTGAATCTGAAGATGCGAGACACCTCAGAATCACTCATGCCAAAGATGTCTATGCGTGTGTGATATATCAAGTGAAGAGTGAGGGGCTTGTATCAGATAAGAATATTGTATTAGATTAATTTAAATTGTAAATTTTATATAAGCAAATAAAAAAAATAAAAAACATCTCCCGTGCCCTCCTTAGTGCCATCCTCCGTGCCCTCCTCCTTCTTTGTTCATCTAAAGTCAGTAGTATAGCTATGCGCGACGATGCCCCTGGCATGTTGGCATACAGATTGTTGGGCAACACGTGTGACTGCTGAACTCCTCACTAACAGTGTTGCTTTATCTGACAATTAGACTTTTTTTCAAAATTTAGACCAGCTTTTATCAGCTCTAACTTTAGACAGAACATTTTGCTGTTGCGCACATCGCGTAGCCTGCGCAGCAACTGCGTTTTTTTGTGAATCCCCGTAACTCCCTCATTAGCATATTTGACTAGCAAATTAATGGTGTGTCTAGTGCAGTTTTGCGCGAAGGGAAGCGAATGTCTAACTCAATTACGCCGGACCAAAAAACGTAGATTTCTGGCGTATATTGTTTTGTGAATCGCGTGCAACTATACGCACGCGCACATTTAGACTTACGCACGCGCAACAGCAGTTGCGCACGCGTAATCGCTCTGTGAATCTGGGCCATAGTACCTATAGGTGATATTTTGGGCTCTCTGTTTTCTTGTAAATAGCTATACAACTCAAACACATTATATTGAATTAAACACATTACAATACTTAAAATACTTAAAAATCTAATATCATAACGTATGTTTGAAAAAATTACAGTACAGGCAATTCTATACTCTATGTGCATATATCCCCAATAGTCTGCTGCATTAAACACCAGTGTAACATTCACTCTTAGATTATAGGCATTTGCCTTCTATTAAGATGACGTTTGTGGTTTTTCACTTTTACCCGTGTAAAATAAAAGAGAGCTCTTCAATTGCACCCTACTGTTTCGATCCATGTATAGGCAGGGAAGTTCTATCCATCGGCTTCTGTACAACTGTTGGATTTTCCCCACTCAGCACCACAGGCTATAGCCTGCAATGCCGATCAGTGTTTTCTGATGGCAGGGAAGTCTCCCTGCTGTCACAATACAATAGTCCAGAAGAGAGGATTGCTCCATCCTCATTGAGGGTGGGAATGGGGACTCGGGTCAGTTTTTTCTTTCAACCAGAAAAAATCTGACACATCTATGGGCTTCCTAAAAATGTACTGCATCCAAAAAAATCAGGATGGCAGCCTGGCTAGTTGAATTTTTAAAAAGTTGGCAGAAATAGAACTTAAATTGTTTTACATTTCTTTTAAATAAGCAATACACATGGATGCTAAGTACCTCTTTTGATTATCATTCAACAGTTAGCTTTACTTAGTTTTAAAGAATTAACAAATAATCAGCATTTAAACGTAGGCAATATTTATATGTAGGAATACTATTCAGTTTTCCGGCATTTAATATATCAGGCTCAGTGTCTTTAATGAAATGTACTATTTATTTAAAGTTGCTTCTAAAAAAAAATGGACCATATATAGCATGCTCGGTGCCAACATATTCTCAGAATTAAAGGTTTAATTAATGCACAATGTGGAACAGGATATGCTGTAATCAGAGCTTTTTTTCTCAGAAAATAGGTGCAGGAACTCAACCACGACCCGTTCAGATTTCACAAACAGTAGAAGGGTCTTAAAGGGGCATTAAATACCAGAATTGCATTGCATACAGTGTGCAGAGTTCAGGGGGTTACAAAGCAGTCACTTGTAAACACAGAAACCAGACTTCTGTGTTCACAAGTGATTGTGGTGAGCAGGCACCAAAGGGTCTGAGCCAAAGGTGGTGGAACTGAGTTCCACCAAGTTCCCCCAGAAAAAAAGCCCTGGCTGTAATACATTTCTAAGGCAATGGTCTACTATCTGTACATGCACAGAATAAATAAACATATTAAAAAATCTAACCAATCTCTGATTTTAATGCATCCCAACTTTATTATTTAATGTAATCTTTAGCATACCTGAAAGGGTGGCATCCCACCAGCCCCAGGTGGACACACTGGAAGCATCTTCTTTACATTCTCATTGCTGCATTCACAGGCTGGTGAAGGGTTTTCCATTGTCCAATTCCCATACATAAATAGATCCTCTACTTCCTGAGAGACAAACTGAGTTCTCCATTCTCTATCTTCACCAGAGCAAGGGACACCCCTGTTAAATATACAATAAAGGGTCAGCCCACCCAAAACTGGAAGTTTTACATATACCTCCAATTTTAGTAATGCAATTTCTGTGCTTGATTTCCTAAGTCTACATATCTGTTGTGGAAATAACGAAGGGTCCATGAGGTTCTACAGGTACCTTTGCGATCAGTCAACTTCTCCATGTGCCAAGGGAGATCACTTATCCTAGGTGCATAATTTTGCTGACTGGGAGCTATGCAGTTTCAGTTGACAATGAAAACATACTGTATTATGTAGATAGTGGTACAGTCGAGTATGGGGAATAACTCTAGTCAGAAAGTCATGGCTTTAATTCGTTTTTTACACATGGCCATAGATGGATTGAAATTTGACCAGTTCAGCATTTTGATTCATCTGTTTTTTTTCCTATTCAACCTAGTGAACGGGATGGACTGTTGTAAAATTTGTGTCCGATCAGTGCATGCAGCCAATCGAATGCAGCCCTGGTCAGTGTATTCTGACAGCAGAGGAGTCCCGATGTCAGAATACAATAATGCAGCACTGAGGATTCCTTCATCCACTTTGAATGTGTGAATGGGGAAATCTGTTGGCCAGCTTAAAGCAACATAAAGAGGTAATATGTTTACCTCTTTGGTGGCCTTTGGTGCATCTTAAAGATGGAACCACAGGTCACAGAGAGGGAACAGACACCAGATACTTCTGAAGTGCCAAATGTTAAGTTTGATGGAAGCTGCAGGTTCAAATAAGCCAGAAAAATTATGCAAAACTATCAAAATGTTTCTTTTATTACAGGGAATTACTTTGGAGAATTATGGGGGGCAATGACAGTGTCACTTTTATAAATGAGGTACCCTGTAGGAACTCCACAATTACTCAGTATTGTTGATTAGTAATACAAGGAGTCCAAGGCTTGGTCTTTTTACTTAATCTCAACTACCTACTTCATAAATCACTTAAATACATTTTTTTTTTGTATCTTATTACTATAAAGAAATTAAGATTCCTTGATGCTATTGTAATGAAACAATAAGTACAGCAAGTGATGTAAAATGCACACAAGGCCACACTTACTTAACAGAATAGCCATCCATGCATGCAGTTCCAAATCCAGGTTTTTCAAGCAAAGCTTTCAAGAGAGTCTCAGTACCAGGGTCCCCCGGGGCATCATTACTACAAAGAAGAAGAAAAAGAAACGAGTCACAGAAGGCATGCTCTTTTAAAAAGAAATTTGGAGTATAATCTTGTATATTGTTCTTTAGAAATATAGAAATATTAAATTCCTTTCCTTTCCTCCAGGTACCTAAGTATATACAATAATATACATTACCAATTCTAGAAATGCAATGCACAAGTTTGAAATATAATATATTAGAGCCGTGAATTTAGAAGTTTTTGATTTTTTTTTTCTTTGAGTCACATGACAGTATGGATTTCATCATGCAGGTTTAAAAGGGGAAAATGTATCATGTTAAGCCTCTAAACTCAGATTTTGGATAGCCGGGGCAAAAAAAATAACACATTTGTTTAAGCATAATACATCTGTCACATGACATACCTGAAGAAGGTATACTGTTCGTCGTACATCCAAGGCTGAATCTCAAGGCTGGGGTATTTACCAAACGGGGGCACTATAAGGCTAAACATCAGTGCAATAAGTACAAACACAGCTGGAAGCACAATCTGAAAGAGAAAATGAAGCAGAGAGGGGTTTATTTTTATTTTCTATTAAATATAGGAAATAACATGAAAACTCATATCCTACTTTTGTAGAATTTCTGGCCTCTCTAGGTGTTTGTCCCTGATTGTGTTGTTACTTACAGTTCTAGAGCCTGACTAGGAAAAGTTTCACTTTATACACTGCTTATGTTTCCAGCTCTGAACACTCAGGGTCAAAGAAAAGCTGTACTGAGAAATATACGTATAGGGGTTGATATACTAAAGCTGGAAAGTGCATCTGATAAGGCTCTGCATAGAAATCAAACAGCTTCCAGTTTTTATTTGTCAAAGCATAATTGAAAAAGAGGAAGTTAGTAGCTGATTGTCTAATGCACAGTTGCACCAGATTTTGCACTTTCCATAGGGGCAGCCTTTGCTAAACTTCTGCTTCAGAAACTGCTAACTGCTTGGTGAGCCACAGGGTTTAGTACCTTCTGAGTGACTGATTTGAAGTATGCAGATCTATGATTAGGCCCTGTTATGGGTGAAAGGCCTTAGAGCAGGGGTGTCAAACTCAATTTCATTGTGGGTCGCATTAGCATTATGATTTCCCTCAAAAGGCCGGTTGTATCTGTAAGATTAGGTGTCCAGCGCATCCCCTCCCCTTACATTAAATGTCAAAAGCCACCCCATCATCAGAAGTTGATTCCCCCACCCTTCAATACATCACAGTGCACCCCCATTTCCTTATGCTGCTGGGAAGAAGCTGGATGCATTGCTTGAAAGCAGAAAGTAAGGATCTGGGGGAGAACCAGAGGAGAGCTGGAGCTCTCCTGCATGACATGGCCTGGAG
This sequence comes from Rana kukunoris, assembly GCA_029574335.1. Lineage (NCBI taxonomy): Eukaryota > Metazoa > Chordata > Amphibia > Anura > Ranidae > Rana > Rana kukunoris. The sequence goes on along the minus strand of CM056049.1, from coordinate 345,684,740 downwards.
GGCCGGTTTTGACCCACGGGCCTTGTGTTTGACACCTGTGCGTTAGAGTGTGACCACAGGTGGAAAATCTGCAGTGTGTGTTGTATGTTTTTTGCAGGCTCAAAAAAAAAACACAAGAGATTGAGGACATCATTGGTGTGCAACTTGTCTTTTTTTTTGCATTTGTAGATCAGGAGTTGTGAATTTACTCGGACGTCTATAGCTGCACACTCATTCCAGCCACTAATAAAGGAGTGAAGTTACAGACAGCCAGTCCACTCTGACTCTCAAAAGGTCAGCTCAGGTACAAATTTCTTTCCTTACAGAAATTTTTATTTTTAGAAATGAACAGGGAAAAGGCATCCTCACAAGTACTTTAATTCACCTGGGCAAAAAAGCCTTTCCTGCTACGTTTGGCATACAGCAACCTCTTCCAAAGTAAGGCGGTGAACTGCTGCCTCATCAAACTCCAGCTTTTCATGCGGTAAGAGCCTTTCCCATCAACGCCACTCAGATAATCTGTCTCTCGGGACTCTGCAGATACAAACGTACAGTGATTGTAGCCTCTATAGTATTCTTGTAGCAAAACATTTGGATACTGCAACTAATATATTATAAATCTCATATATACCAGGGTCCAAGTCAGAGTCATTGGTATCAAAGTTGTCATCCTCAGTAAACGGTTTCAGGCAGCTTTGATGGTCTCCAAATGCATATCTCTTTCTTCTAGCAGGGAGTAAACCATCTATGGAGATGAAATAAGAGATTCATATTTTCAATCATTCGACTGCCTGTAAGAGGTCATCAAGCTGACTGGAATTGATACAGCAGAATAAAGGAGATTACCTGATGTTTCTGCATCCACACCAGTATCCTCAGCCACTTTCAGAAAGATCTGCAAAAGCAAATCGCCGATTAGGAAACAAATATAATAAAACCAAATTTATTTTAGATGATGTTACATGCTCACAAAAGCCTGTGGATGTTGATATTACTATTCAGGAAATTGGATTTCTATTTATTTTTCGCTTATAATACGAAAACATTGAGGTATTTCCTTTTGGGACTACTAGTTAGCAAAGTGTCTACTCATCATTTTGATCTCATGTGGTGTTATGTTTTTTCAGGTAATCGCAATGACAACAATAGCAAATTACACACACGTAGATTAATGTATTATTAAAATCTGCTGCTTGATAGCGTATGGCTTTGCTTGTATTATTACGTTTGTGAGTCACCATAATGAGCATTCCAATATTGTTTACAAATCGGATAAAGATATATATAATACAATGTATGGGGTACAATAGAATGCTCTGTCCAAAGGATTGTGTTTAATTATCTTAAAAAGCGTGGTTCCTATAAAGTGAGAAAAGCAGGGGTGTTGGCCATACCATCCAATCAGACTGCCATTTTTGTAAAGCAGCTATAAAAGGATCTGACTGGTAGACACTCAACGTCTTCCTCGTTTTCAAAATGCCTATGTGATCATATAGTAACAAACCAAATTTTGTCATGATAATATGTGCAAACAAAAACTCAAAAACAGAAAGAAGATATGAAACATGAGTCATCTAACCTCTTCTAGGGTGGTGTCTGAGACTCCGTAACTGGAAATTCCAAGGTCAAAGAGACGATCATCTATTTCATGAAAAAGTTCCACAAATGCCCCTTCTTTGGCAGCTTCATAAGGTAGGACGTAAGTCAGCTCGTGTCCAATGTCCTCCACAAGCCGTGCATCAGGCACATGTTTGTTGATGAGGTTTGAAATCGCAGAGACATCTGTCAGGCCCATACAAGACAACAAAAAAAGTATTCTATGAGATTTTATTTCTGGAGGGAGCTGTGTTACTTTTTCCATGTTGTGGCATCTTGTAGCCCTTTATGTGACTAAAGGAATCCTGGTTGAAACGCTGCTTTATTTTTAACAAGTTCACTGGGCTTCTGCCTTCATTCTCCCAAAGAAATGGGCAGAGAGACTGGCTTTAAAAGTAAACACTGTTTAGGAAATTCTTTATGCAGGGCAAAGCAACAGGTTTACTTATTGCGCTCCTCTCCAAAGCTACTTACCTTGGATCTCCCAGTGACTGTCCAGCCAACAGTCCAGCACTCTCCTTCCTCCCATGTGAAAGTTTGTTGCTTAGGCCAGCCATACACTATTTGAATCTCAGCCAGATTTGCTTGCAATTATTGCAAGCAGCTGCTATAGCCGTTTGCGATAATCACTGTCTTCTCCCAGCAGGGACGGCTTCCCCTGCCCTTACTCACCGGTAGAAGACCATGGCCTGGCAGGAGGGATTCCAGCATCAACACTGTTGATGGGGAAAATCAAGTGAAATTTGCTTTGTGTTTGGTGGCCTTAGTGATTGGCAGAGTGCCATGACATGGGGAGGGGAGGCAGACCAAACTGAAGCTTGCAGAGGGCTTTCTCTCCTCACTTCGAGAGGATAAAAAAAGAGTCAAGGAAGTTTGAAAGTATGTGCTACTGGGGAGGGCAGCATACAAGTAATACCTGTAGCATTACCCTGTATGAGAACAGCAAAGTTTATTTTATTACATTCTTGTACAAGGAAACTACCAATGCATTTAGATGTATTAGTTATAATTACCTATTGTAAGAGTGTCACTTTCATGGTCACTACCGAGGCCTGCATCCGAGCTACTCTGAGAGACGCTATCCTCCTGAAAATTGAAAATAAATAAATAAAATGAAATAAATTGCAAACTGAATTAGATCAAAGTAGCCCAGACAAATTAAGCTCACTTTAGAAGGACAAACAGCAGCAGATGTACTTGTAGAAAAAAAGAAGGCAGTAAAAGATTGTTAGTTTCCAATGTTGTGCTCTGAGCACTTTCATACCTTATACAGTGGTAACAATGAAATCAGTAGCCACTGTAGTTTGGTGTGGTTGCTGGATAAATCTTATTCCAGCACCATCAGTCTCAGGGATAACAGTGCTGGTGATTACAACAGTTATTGGTTGCATTTCTGATTGGACAGAAGGAAAAGTTAGGTATGAGGTTAGAAAAGGAGCTGGTTACTAATAATTACCCCACTCTTGGCTTCTCTCTTCCGTTGCCCATGTTTGTTATGTTTAGTAATCACCGTTCCTGTAGGCCCCACTCCTGAGGGTGCTGCCAGCATCGGGCTCTGACTCTGTTTGGAAGCAGGAGCTGAAATGCTGCTGTCCTGACCACAAATGACGGGGTACCGTCATCCCAAATGTTAATTTAGAAAACTAATATAGGCCCTTTAAGCGATAACCAAATTACTGAACTTTCTCCTTTCATTGTCAGAAACATACAGTATTTCTCTTGTTATGTGGTAATATGCAGGATAAATGTACTAAAGAATACAAAGCAAGCTCATCCTTGGGAGTAGCTAATAGTAGCTAATAGTGCCCCACAGTGAACATATAAAACAAACATGTGGATTTTTACAGTCTTGAAGACCATTATTTGTGATGATTCCTTTCTGACAGGCACACATAGTAAATGGTAAAATACAAGCAATATAAACAGGATAAAAAAAATGTAAGCTTTCTTGCAGCAACATTCATCATACAGGAGAGCTATGGATTTTTCCAGCATTTACAATAGATGCTAAAGATATTGCTATGATTTCATGGTAATGCAAATTCATCATCATTATGCTGGCATGATGTACACTTAGGGGACAGGACCTACTGTAGGTCTTATTGTGACACAAAGGCCCTCTAGAGTTTACATTCACCACTCAACATAACACTTGTATTCTTTAATAATGTTTTTTTGTAAAGTAGTTATATGCACTGAAACCAACTAGGGGAAGCATAGTGTAAGGCCTCGTACACACGATCGTTTTCCTCGACAGAATCCATCAAGAAACTTGGTGGCAGAGCTTTTTTGCCGAGGAAAACGATTGTGTGTATGTTTTTCGAGGAGAAAACTGACGTGGAACTCGACGAGACGTGGAAACTCCTCATTGTGTTTCTCGTCGGGCTGGTTTACGACGAGAAACACGTTTGTGTGTATGCTTAGAAACCTGCGCATACTCAGATTAAAGTATGAGACGGGAGCGCACCTTTGGTAAAAGTAGCGTTCGTAATGGAGATACCACATTTGTCACGCTGTAACAGACTGAAAAGCGTGAATCGTCTCTTACCAATCTTTTACTTAACACGCAGTAACATGAGATTAGCAAAAGCAGCCCCAAGGGTTGTGCCTGTGGAATCGAACTTCCCCTTTATAGTGCCGTCCTTGTACGTGTTGAACGTCACCACGTTTGAGAAAGACAAGATTTTTTCTTGACAGTGTGTACACAAAGAAAGATTCTCGACAAGCCTAACAAGGAACCCCGTTCGAGGAAAACGATGTTTCATTTACGACGAGTTCCTCGTTCGTGTGTACGAGGCCTAAGACCACAATATTTTAAATTACCTTATTACCCTTCACTTACTATCCCTGTGACACCAAAAGAAAAAAAAAAAAGGATAACAGGGTCACCAGGACAGCAAATCAAAAATGGCAACCAGAACCACACGGTGGTCCTAAAAACCCACTCATTTAAAAAAACATTTACGTATATATTTAGGTGAGTGTTTGCATATTTATTGCCATAACAAGGGTACACATACAGTATGTAGGGCATACGTTTTGTAACCATAAAAACATAGGAAGCGGTTTTCACAGGTAAAATTTTGGACTAAACATACCTTTTTCAGATAAGACATTGTGCTGCTGCTGTTCCTGCAGGAACTAAGTGAAGAGTCAGTGTCTCTCTTTACTAATGTTAGGTAATAGCCAGTCCCCAGTTGGTTCTTTAGAAAGAGAGATGAGCCAACACAGCACAGTTTTCCATGGGATATTATAGCAATCCTATCACCGAGAATGTCAGCCTCATCCATGTGATGTGTGGATAGGATGATTGTCCGTCCTGGAAAAATGTTGTGGATTGGAAAACTTTGAGGCATAATACATAAACATAATACATGAACAGTTTTTGCATATAAAAACTTGACATATAGAATAAACCTGTCGGTTTATTTTGCCCTTTATTTTGGGCTTAAAAGCATGGGTTGCCTTTAGTAAAAACTGCATGTCAAAATAGTCAATGGTTCAAAAGATACAGGTAAGTGAAGTTATAGGTAAATCTTGACTTTTCATGTAAAAGTCAATCTAGACCTTGCCTATGCCCTAAGCCTCCCTATTGGTTGATTAATGTAAGAGACGTCATAGTGCAACAGGACAGTAAGAGGGGTAGTGCTTGAGTGTTATAAGAAAAAATCTTATTCATATATAAAATTCTGCTACTTTAGTCCTGCATGTTTACATCATACACTCAGTTTGAATTAAACAGGTTTGTTATTAGCTTACTTAAAGCGGAGTTCCACCCAAAAATGGAACTTCCGCTTGTTCCACTCCACACCCCCTTACATGCCACATTTGGCATGTAATTTTTTTTGGGGGGGAGTGGGGGCTTCAGGAGGAGTGGGACTTCCTGTCCCACTTCCTGCTTCCGCCGAGGGGCTGGTAAGGTGATTAGGCTTAATCGCCTTATTGCAGCCCTCCCTGTAGGCGATGGCCTAGGACACTGACAGGTCCTAGGCGATCGCCTGTCCAATCAGCGGCGAGCCACGCGCAGTGCGGCTCGCGCATGCGCAGTGGGTGCCCGGCCTTGAAGCCGAATGCTGTCACGGCTGGGTGCCCACAGTCGGAATGAAGACGCCAGCCGGGGAGGGGGGGAGAGGAGCGGAGCCCCGGTCGGCGCGTTGCTGGAACGTGGAGAAGGTAAGTGAATGTTTATTAAAAGCCAGCAGCTACACTTTGTGTAGCTGCTGACTTTTAATAAACATTACATTTGGGTGGAACACCCCTTTAAATATACCTCTATGGTACAGATCCATCAAATGCTTTTTTTCTAAGTTCTTGGCAGAGCTCTGACATGTCATCTGTGAGGAAATCTACCCCAATGTAAAAAGGCTAAAATGGACATATCAGTCATTATACCAGTAGATTATACCTTATATATTTTATTGCTATCTTAGACCCAAAAATCTTTTAGCAAGTAAGTCAAAGTGAAGGCAACACATAATCTTCACTGTACTCATAGTGGAAATTAAGCATTTCACTTTGGTTTTTCTAATGTAAGAAAAGCCTGGCCGCATTCCATTATCTTATTCCTTGGAAAGGCCCCATAAAAATGGCCTCCGGGCACATAACTGAAATCTGGGCAGCTGCCAATATACAATATATTTTCCATTATAAACAATGGATTATACTACAAAAGATGCACAAGAACTTATAAACATGGATTACCTTGTCTATATTTAAGAAGCAGGTCCCAGATACCTCTGCGGGAATATGGGTCAACTCCAGCTGTGGGCTCATCGAGGATGACAACATTCGATCCACCCACAAAGGCTAGGGCGACTGACAGCTTCCTTTGCATACCACCTGTAAGACAAATGTCAAGTTCCTTCTTTAACACAATTTAAAGCCAGGATAGCATTGGGTTTGTACATTCAATATTGAATGATTAAAGGATAATGAAGCAGAATTAATGTGTTCCCTGTTTGTTACCTGTTGATGGATGCATTTATTGTTCAGAAATAGTAACACTAAATTGAATCTTTTTTTTTTCTAATACTGTTCCTCCCCAACACAGTACACATTTATAAATAAAGGGTATGTATTTACACATAACCCTTGGTTAAACAGGGTATTAATATGGTAGGCTTTTTAAAATGTATAGTAATACAATTGCTGTAGTCTCATGGTAATAATCCAAACCACACAGACATCTGAGGTCATTTAACTATCTAAAGCTGCCTATAGAAAGGAAATATGGCTGGTCTTTGCTGAAATGAACAAATATCTGGGGCCATGTATGGGCACTGTGGGCATACAGAAGTCAATCTACCAATCGACTTCTGTACAACCGCACTAATGGGAAATTAACTCTCAATCAGTGCTGCAGGCTACAGCCTATGGCGCTGATCAGTGTATTCTAATGGCGTGTATCCTCTCTGCTGTCAGAATACAATGACACAGCTGGGAGGATTCCCCCATCCGCTTTGAATGTGTCAATGGGGCAATTGGGTCAGTTTTTTTTGGTTGAACAAAAAAAGAAAAACTGACTCATGCGAGTTCATTCTAAAGACAGAGTGCAACTCCATGCATCTACCATTGTAGTGGTGCAGTTGTTAAGGCGTCACCAAACCGTTTCCAAAAAAGATTTGTGGTGTTTTCCTTGTGTGACAATAATTGTACACAATTTTTGCTGTGTTGAAAATGCACAGCAGCTCAACAGTCTTGAAGAGATTTATGGGAGATGTCTTGACAATAACAATCCTGTCATGCGATTACTGTGGCCATGACAATCAAAGGCTAAAAAACTGTTTCTATTTAATCTTGCCTTTTAAAATTAAAACCCACATTTGCCATGTATGTGGCTCACAGGGGTCCCTGGGTCATTCAAAATCATATCAATACCCCTAGCCATGGCCATACTCGATTTTTAAGCTAAGCTAGAATTGGTCTTTAAATAAAACAAAAACGAAAAACAAAGCACACATTCTGACTGTCTATGATAACTTGTCTGTACTGCTAAATTTGCCCAATCTCGCTTTAATTTGAAAAAGATAGTTGCCTGGCAGTGTAAAGATTCAATACCTCTGAATCACTTACCTGCAACAAGCATAGAATAAATAAAAAAAAGAGTAGACAGATTTTCTTATCCCTATGCTTGTAAAGGTCAGGGACTTTGACAGTAATGAAGCCAAATCATCAGCATAACACCCAAGCCTCTAATATTTTCAAAATCAAAGGTCAGCAATAGCAAACCTACCTCAGGGACTTCAGTTTATTTACTATGGGTAACACTTCAGATTATCGTTTCATTTGTTGTAGGTTTAAAACAAATGCAAATGGATGCATATTCAGTTAATTTATTAAATACACACTATATATATTACCTGACAGCTGACTTGTCTTGCATTTTTTCTTATTGGGAAGGCCAACGTCAATTACCATCTGTTCCATTTCTGTTTTTACCTTCTCTTCTGAGAGTCCTTTCAGTCGTGCATAAAACCAGATGTGTTCTTCAACAGTGAGCCTAGAGGGAAATGTAGAGAGGCACAGATGAGGAAGCATATCTGCATGCCTCGCTAAAGCTCCATAGACACGGACGTACGCTAAAGGAAAAGGGCCTATGGCTCGCAAATGTTGACAGACTATGTTCACTTACAAATGAGGAACCTTATTCCAATGTATTTTTATATAGTCATATGCAAAATCATTATTCATTTGCATTAACAAAATATACTCTTTCATTTCTAAAGTAAAAAAACGTAAAAAGCAATAATGTAGATAATGCACACAATGGCTTCAAAAAGAATACACATAAATCTTCTTCATGCATGACCTATTATTTTTCTAAACTATATGAAGAGTACTTAAAATACATCTGCAACATACCTGGGAATTTCAAATTGACAATATAATAAAAACAATGCATAGGTGACCTCCACTGTAAACTATGTCACCGCTATCAATTGATCCAGTTATAGACAGCTTAAGTTACATTTTAATCTCTACTTATCTAGTAGGAGCAAAGCTTATCCCACCTTCCTCAGGTCTCCCTATTGAGCATTTAATGTAATGTGTGGCTTCTCTGGCTCACAAAGAATTTTGGGAGGCAGGAGGGTGCTGCTGCATAATCATGTGTTTTTCATTGGGCATTTGTAGCGCATTTTGACATATTTTTACGTGCTTTTTTGATGCGTTTTCACACTTATTTTAAAGCAGAAAGGAGCTTGGTTGTTGAACAGAAAACCCTGACATAAAACACAACTACATCCATTTTACATGCACTTTTCATGCAATCCCATGGAGGTCTATGGGGCCAAAAACACTATTCTGCACCAAAAATTTAAGAAAATTGCACTGCACCATATTGCATTGATCTGAATTTCCATTGCAGTGTGACACAGGAGAAATCGCACTAGTGTGATCGGGGTGTTACATTAAGGGTTGAGAGTCACATATAATTTCAGCTGCCTATATGTTTATATCTACTGATCATTTAGACACATGGGGCCAGATTCAGAAAGAATTAGATTCCCGCAGAGTATCAGAGATACTCTACGCCGCCGTACTTTACCTGGCTCTAGGAGGAATTCAGAGAGATTTTGGCCCGTAAGGTACGGCGGCGTAGTGTATTTCTCCCGGCGGAATCAAAATACGCGAATAGGGGGCGTGAGGCATTTAAATTAAGCGCGTTCCCGCGGCGATCGAACTGCGCATGCTCCGTTCAGAAATTTCCCGCCGTGCATTGCGCGAAATCACGTTGTTACGTCATTTTTTTTTTTGAGTAGCGTCGTTTATGGACATTCCTATTCCCGGACAACTTACGCAAAAAGAAAAAATAAATTGAAAGTCGACGCGGGAACGACGGCCATACTTAACATGGGCGGCGTAACGTTAGACCAGCTAAAAGCTGGTTTAACTTTACGTAGCGAAAAAATGACGTACGCGATTGCGAACGACACTCGTAACTTCGTGGATCTCCGTAAAAAGCTCATTTGCAGACCCCGACGCTGAAAACGACGCAAACTCCACCCAGCGGCCGCAAAAAGATCGCAGCGTAGATCCGAAGGCGTACGAAGACGTAAGCCTGTCAGATCGAAGCCCCACGCCGCCGTATCATGGTTTGAGGATTCAAACTAGTGATACGGCGCGCGAAATTTGAAATTACTCCTGTCTAACACCAGTTAGACAGGCGTAATCGCTCTGTGAATCTGGGCCATGATTTTCACTGCAAGTACCTTATGTATTATTCCTGTTATTGCTTTGGTTGGGCCAACAAATAATTGCCCAGTTTGGAGCTATAAACCAGTTATTGTAACTCAGGCTTAAATGATAAAATGGAAGCATGTTTCTATATAAATAAAATTATGAACTAAAAGATATTTCTAAGAAATTAGTTCACAACCGTGTAACAGAGCTGTCAGTGTACAAAGTATAAGATGAGCTGATTATCTTGAATGCACAAAGAGTAAAGATGAATGCATTATCACACTCTGTTTATTGCTAAATGTTGCAACTGTAAATCACCACAGATAACTAAAAGCTTCTAATGCTGAATCACCAGTTTTCTTTACAAGTCACCTTACATTAGGCTTATCAAATTATCAGGTATTAGAACATGGGAAAATATGCAGGTGTCAACGTACATTTTTTCCGTTCTTTTCATTTTTCTAAAGACGTGACTTAACAAGTTGCCTGTAATTCACTCTGCATTCTTTAAATGTCTATAATAATGGAACTTAAGCTCTTTGTAATATTGTAAGATATGAAATATACAGCTGAGTTATAACAACAGAATTGTACAGTTATGTACCCATGTTAAGTAAGCCGGCACCAATAAAGCACACAGTACTGATATCTCCTTCAGAAATACTATACTATAATACTTTTTCCTTGGCTCTCATGTTGTTCCAATGGTGTTAAAGGAGGTAAGGAGTAGAGCATGTTGACTTTGCAAAGGAATTTCCATCTAGCTTAGTGAATGTGGTGAGAATTCATGTTGCAAAGAATACCCAATCGTACAAGCAAAGTAAAAAACAAGATTTTTCTTTGCACATAACTTGATTGAAATCAGTAGTGTTTCACAGCATTCACTTTGTTAAACATAATAGCCATTACTACTATAGTAAATGAACCCCAATCTCTCTTTCTCTCTCATATATATATATATTAGGGTTGTCCCGATAACGATACCAGTATCGGTATCGCGACCGATACTGAGCATTTGCGGGAGTACTTGTACTCCCGCAAATGCCCCCGATGCCAGATCCGATACTACAATCCCCCCCCCCCCGACGCAGCCGCGATGCCGCCGCATACCGCAACGCCGCTGCCTAGTTAATCAGCACAGGGAACATTACAGCTTTCATTTGAATAGCTGTGTGTTCCGCGCCGCGTATAGACACTCCCCCTTGCTTGAGCACTTTGATAGACAGATCACCCGTCCCCAGGATTGGACGGGTGATCTGTCTATTAAAGTGCCCGAGCAAGGGGGAGTGTCTATACGCGGCGCGGAACACACAGCTATTCAAATGAAAGCTGTAATGTTCCCCGCGCTGATCGTGTGCACGCGGCATAAGAGTAAGGCTGAAGTTTAGCTTTAACAAATTAACCCCTTATTGTAAAAATGTCAGTCACATCAGACTTTGGAGGCAACAGAAATAGAGGGCCTGTGTTTACAATATCAGGGGATTACAGGTAAGAAAATGATGGTAGTTGTCCAAAATGGTTCAAAAGCTTTATTCTTCCTGTGCAGTAGTCATACAGGAAAACTGCAGTGACATCTGGCATATACTTTTCATGGAGTATAGACAACTTTCACTTGGCAGTCACAGTACAGTGGAAGCAAATGCTATAACAAGTGAATGTATCCCATTTTTTGTTTGGAAAACCAAGTATATACAAATTGTAACGCAAGATAAAAGCATTTCGGATACTCACATATCAAAGAGTACATTATGCTGAGGACAAACTCCCAAGTTTTGTCTGATAGAATTGAGCTCTGTTCGAATGTCTTTTCCCATTATGTAAGCTGTGCCAGAGGTTGGTGGGAATAGCCCGGTCAATATGGACCTTCAAGAAAAATTATAAAAAATAGGTATTGTGTTTATTGTTTTTAAAACTATTATTGTATTGACTGAATTATGAAAAACACAGACTTTGACAAATGTAAACCCTATAACATTACCAAAACGTATACATGATTATGCCTTAACATTGTTTTTTCTATAATAACTCTTCGATCGAACATTAAGCTTTAGAATTTCTCAGTATCTGTATTTTATGTGTGGGGGCACAAGGCTGCCATGTTTGTAAACTATTATAGTTGATATACTGGCTACGAACCTGAGCTTGTAAAAATGCTAACCAGGTTGTTCTATGCTGTTTTTTAGTCCTGTCCAGAGGCACCTGGAAAGTTTGGATGACTTTAAATGCATGAGATTATGTAACCCAGATACAAAAAAACTAAATGGGTAGACTTTCTACAATAAGAACATATGCTTTGTTTACTGGATATGAGTTCACTGGTTGATTTTACTTTGGGTTTGGAAAAGTACCCTACTTACATTGTTGTAGTTTTTCCAGCTCCATTGTGTCCTAAAAAGGAAGTGATCTGCCCTTCATAGAAGCTCAATGACAGGCCATCCACTGCCACTTTTTTTCCATCACGATAAATCTTCACCAGGTTCTGGATGGAGACTCCTAGCTGAAGGTGAGCAGGCTCTTCTTCCATGCAGACTAAAATATAAAATAATATGTTTTCTTCAAATAAATAAAACATACCTTTATGTCTGATATAATTTAATACGATAATATATGATTTAATATATGATAAATAATCATTTTAGTTGTATATTTTGTAAAGTAATAAATAGCTTTAAATTTGATTACCTTCAGATGGTCCTTTTTGTAAGGACGGGTGGTGAAAGTTTTCATTCGGTTCCTCTCCACACCAATATGACTTTGTAAAGGGGAAGTACCAAGCTCTAGGTATTCCATACTGGCCTATACATTAAAGCAATAAAATTAAGGTGGATAAAAAGAGGAACAAATAAACTTAAAACAAAAACATGTGTTGTCTTCTTCCTATTGTTTTTATCTTTTGAAAATCGATTATATGTTTACATTCAAAAGTTATAATAATCTTTGGACGTGGGAAGAACATACACTAAGGGCAAGAAAACATGGTCTGGTGTTAAGATTCCATAAAAAAACTGAAATGAGTGGGCCATATTCTTCAAGTTAATATATATCATATACCACAGATGTGGTATGACCAGATTAATAATAATAACGCACCTGGAAAAACAGCTTCAATATACCAAGTCATCACTCCATACAAAAGTGTGTCAAAAAGCATCATGAAGCCAGAGGTTGTGAGACTGTACCCATCTTCCTGGAGAGGACTGTCCAAAAGATTGGACCACTGTACGCCGACACCTTGCTCCTCAAAGAGGGCAAAAACTTCACAGCCAAATCCAAAAGCCACAGGTGACAAAAAGCTCTGCAAGAACAATGTAGACATAGAAGAAATTAGGAAAGACTAAAACAGTTATGTCAGAAACGAAATGTACAAAACAGTGAAAGAAGACCAGTATTTATGACTGGCACTAACCACGGTCCAATGTATATTTTAAGTCACATGGAACATAGTAACACAGTTTTATTAAATTTTGATTGAGATTTATTTAAAAAAGAATAATTGTAAAAGTTTATAAAATGTCCTATACTCAGTGGTCATCAACTCTGTCCTCAAGGACCCACTAACAGGCCAGGTTTTATGTATTACCTTGAGGAGATGCAGACTAGAATATAGCAATTATTGAGCAGCAAATGATATCACCTGTGATGTATTTCAGTTATCTTGCAAACCTGGCCTGTTAGTGGGCCCTGAGGACAGGGTTAATGACCACAGTTGTACCTCACAAATTAAAATAGCAATTAACATAAAATTGTATATGAAGTATGTGATCTCTACTCAGAAACTATTCCTAATAACAAGCATATATAACTGCACAGTAAATGCTTTAGATGCTAAGCCATATCAGAAAATAACATTCTTACAGCAAAAATCTTGAGAGAGAATCCAACGTAGTCCTGCCAAGCTACACACAGAACATAAGGCAAGTAAAGGGTAAAGTAGATGATGCCACCACAAGCTGCTGCCAAATTGGCTCTTGAGAAAAGGGTGCTGATCAGAAAGCATTGTGAGATGGTCACCACTCCGAAAATAGACAAGAAGACAAAGACCACACTTGGATCACTATACGGTAGAAGGTTTCCAGTCTGGTAACGAAATATGGGAATATGATTAGTGAAAAATAGACATACATTGCATATTATAACATAACTCATGTACATTATCTTTTTGTGTTGACATTACCTTCAAGATTAGGACCAACAAAGCAGCACTCATTAGAAGGGGAATAAAACTACTAATAAACCAGCTCAGCCATAGAATTCCATTGTCAAGACCCATAATTCTCATGGTTTCTTTCAGACGAGCTTCTTTCTCATAAACAATACCCTTGATGATTACAGCTACAGAATAGATCCAGGCTAAGGTCATAAACAAGGGCAGTGATCGACTCATAACACGAAGAAATCTAAAAAAGAAAAAGTTGTCTAATTAAGCTTCATTGAGACAGATTTACAATTCAAACATCATAGGCCTTGTACACACGACTGAGGAACTCGTCGTAAATTAAACATAGTTTTCCTCGACGAGTTCCTTGTCAGGCTTGTCGAGAATCTTGACAAGCTTTCTTTGTGTACACACTGTCAAGACAAAATCTCGTTGTTCTCAAACGCGGTGACGTACAACACGTACGACGGCACTATAAAGTGGAAGTTCGATTCCACTGGCACAACCATTGGGGCTGCTTTTGCTAATCTCATGTTACTGCTTGTTAAGTAAAAGTTTGGTAAGAGACGATTCACGCTTTTCAGTTTGTTACAGCGTGACAAATGTGCTATCTCCATTACGAACGCTACTTTTACCGAAGGTGCGCTCCCATCTCATACTTTATTCTGAGCATGCACGGGTTTCTAAGCATACACACGAACGTGTTTCTCATCATAAACCAGCCCAACGAGAAACACGACAAGGAAATTGAGACTCCCGACGAGGAAAAAGAGAACTTGTTCTCTTTTTTTCTCGTCGAGTTTCACAACAGTTTTCTCTAGGAAAAACATACACACAACGGTTTTCCTCGGCAAAAAAGTTCTGCCACCAAGTTTCTTGATGGATTCTGTCGAGGAAAACGGTTGTGTGTACGAGGCCTTACAGCCTTCTTTTCGCAAGACCGTTCATATATAGAAGCCAAGAGGTTCCTCACCTCAGAAACTAGCAGATTTAAAAGGTCATGCAAAATTAAAAAGCAAACTATACAACACTATGAAATCACAAAATACGTAGAAAAAAGTGTAGTGACTTCTAATCTTACCATCAGAAGGTATGAATAACAGTTCCTATACAGTATATATCTAATGTTCTAAAGAGCAAAATAAGGTGCCCAACAAGAAAACCAACAACTTGAGTCTGAATGCTCCAAACAGTGACATTTAGTTTTTACATACATGTCATCCACATAGCATGGGTAGGGCATTTGTTGGACATAGACTCCTGTCCTTTTCTCTGTTCCAGTCTGTATTCTGATGATGGCTTGTTCAATAACATCCTGCAGGTATGCAAATCCTCCCCAGATGTAACGCATGTCTTCAAATGGATCAGCACGAGGGCCTGGATCCCAATAGCTAATAATACATTTAAAAATAAATTGTCAACTATTTATTTGGACTTTTGTTTAATATATATCAATATAGTAATATATTAAGACTGAAACAATGGCATAGAAAAACAATTACTAAACTCAGAACAACATTTTTTAAATAAAAAAAATCTGTTGTCAACATCAGAAATTTTATTTTTTATTTTTTTACAAACATAGTCAGGGTCAAGGTTAACATATCACTGGCTTCTTATCTAGTTGCTGGTAAAGAACTAGTAGCAAGATATTGAAATCATCTCTCCTGTGAACTCTGGACCTGTGAGATTATACAGAGTAGAGCAGAGATCAATAGTATTAAAAAAAATAAAAAGCTTAGGTATGCTCACCCATCCTTAATTTTATTGGTTCTTTCCACATTGTCTATATCCATGCGTATCTTATACTTGATGTGTTGAGGCAACACTGTGTCATTTTCTGGAAGGTCCACAAAGACTACGCCTGCCCAGAACTTTCTCTCATTTAGAAGTTCCGCAGATTTATCAATAAGCTTTTCCTCGGTATCCACTGCTTCTAACTTGTCCAGGTTGACACACTGAAAAGTATAGTTGTTAAAAAAAAATTACCTTGTGTTCTTTTATGAGCGATTGCAAGGCATATTACCTAATGCATTTGAAAATATATGTATTGTATTGTAACTGTACTGTCTGCCTTTATGCTGTAAAGTGCTGTGCACACTGTTGGCGCTAATATAAATCCTGTATAAAATCAATCATGTTTGCAATAAAACACCAGTTAATCAAGAAATCAAACAATAAAATTATGTTTGTGTTACATGTAAATAAAGATAAAAGCAATAAACCACCAATTGTAGTGATACCTATAGATATCAAATGTCTTTATCTTTTACAAGTTGTCTAAAGCAGTGTTTCTAAACCAGGGGTAGGTAACCTGTGGCACTCCAGCTGTTGCAGAACTACAAGTCCCATCATGCCTCTGGGAGAAATTGTAACTGCCAACCTTGCAATGCCTCATGGGAAATGTAGATCCACAACAGCTGGAGCAACACAGGTTGCCTACTCCTGTTCTAAACCTTTCTCCATTTAAGGCACAACATCACGGCACCCCATTCTAAAATGTAAAACAAAACCGGCATCCTAGAGGTGATTATTTTTTACAAAGCAAATACACCTTTGCACATTGGTATAGGCTACTATCCCAACATTTGTCTTCTGCCTCAGTTTTCCCTCACTCAGCTAATGAAACCCCAGTGCTGATGGTAAGGGGTAGGAGAGGGGCAAACAAGGATGCTATTCAAGCACTGAATGTTCTCTTTATTAAAGTGGTTGCAAAGGCACAAGTTTTTTTTACCTTCATGCATTCTATGCTTAAAGGTAAAATACCTTATGTGTGCCGCAGCCCCCCGCCCCCAATACTTACCTGAGCCCCCTCTCGATCTAGCGATGTTCACAAGAGCCTTGCCTCTCCAGGAACTCGCACTCCCAATTGGCTTTTGGCAGCAGCATGAGACCTTCGCTCCCGCTGCTGTCAATCGCAGCCAGTGAGCCAATTGGGACACGGAGGGGGCGGGGCTGAGCCATGGCTCCATGTCTGAATGGACACACAGTGCCGCAGGTCAGGAGCGTGCCTGCTTGGGTGCCCCCCCAAAAAAAGTGTTTGCTGTGGGGGCATACGGCAGGAGGGAAGAGCCAAGAGCACCAGAGAAGAGGGCAAAACCACTGCACAGAGCACGTAAGTATAACATGCTTGTTATTGAAAAAACAAAACAAGACTAATATAGATTTGTCTGATGAAGTCATGGGTTGTTCGGACGACGTTGTGCATCTATGTTTGCATGTATAAGTGGACTTTTTTCCAAGGGTGGATTGCTGTCTCTAATACATAGTATACTAAGTACCCTAAAATCTCAGATTAAGGAAAAATACATCTTTCAAGACATTAGAAAGCATGAAAGGTAGAATGAATGATTATGTACGACGCTATCAACTAACCTCCATGAATCGTGACATGGTCAATACAACACGGTCTGTCTCATTAAGAGCTTCCCTCCAAGTGTAAAAGGTTCCACTCCCATCCCGTGCTTCAAATACGTCTTTGGCTAAAAACCTTGAGATGTCCGCTGATGTCCAGCCTGTAGAATTAAGTTGGCGATCTAGGAACTGTTTGCTCCCTTTATTGGTCAACAGAGTCTGAAAGCAAGTTTTTTTATTGTTAATTACTGTTATTATTTTCATGGCATACAGATAGTTAAATTACCATCTCCTAATGTAACTTTATATCTGACAAGTTCAATTTTACTATAAGGTTTAGAGAATAGGATGATCCTTAGCCTCGAAAGGCCATACCAAGTAGGCTGATATTTGGCCATTCATTTGATGTAGAGTTTGAATGTCTAGAGATGGGGAACCTTGACACCCCAGATGTTTTGGAACTACATTTCCCATGATGCTCAGCTTCACTGCACTGAGTGTGTGAGCATCATGGCAAATGTAGTTCTAAAACATATGGGGTGCCAAGGTTCACCATCACTGGTCTAGAGATTTCTATATAGAACTACATAATACATTTGGTACATATTTAGCATGATTACAGAAAGCTGCTGGCCCTTGAAGTCAGCCAAAATCTGGTGGGGAACTCTCACTTAAATTGGCACTGATCTTTGCTCTCTTGAAGAAAAACCTTCTGTATTCAATACTTCCAGGAGTACTGTATACCTAGAGCTTTTTATCATTCATTATCATGAAAATGTTAATCCAGATCTTCTAAATTAAAGTTTTTATATCCATTTAATAATCCAGTTCTTTATATTTACTGTAATTAGAATGCATAGACTAATATTTACTGTAATTAGAATGTAATAGCATTTTCTAGATGTTGGCAATTTTTTTTAGTAATAGTATTAAAAAAAACATTACACAAAATTGTATGTTAGCTAGTGAACAAATCCATGCTATAATCTACTCAAACAGAAAAAAACCCGACACATTTTAGACCTTTTAATAGTATTGCGCATGTGCTTTTTATTTGTAACCAAAACATTTGTGACCAAACATCTATCATACACCAATATTACAAATGCAAAACAGAAGGTTATGCATCCCTATTGAAGGAAAATATGTCTGCTTTTAGTGGCGTAAAAAAGTTTCTGGTGAAATTACCTTGCAATAAATATGCTTAGTCCTATTGGCACATTGCTTTAAATAAAGATTTTTCTACCGTTTCTCAAAAACACCTAAAAACACCAGAATCCTTTCTTCACTCTACCCACAAAAAAACTTTTATTGTGTGTCTTGGATAATGAAAGACAAATACTATTATTAAAAATCCAAGCATTCTTTGTATGATTCCAATACAATGAAGGTTCATTAAGGATAAACTTACCCTAATAAGATCCATTTCCTTGCTGCTTTCTATAAATGTTTTAATCAGTGGCCGAACTTCTTCCCACATTGCTCCAAGATCCTGAAACACGCTCAACTCTTGGAAAGTTTTGTTGACCTGAAATAAAGCCATAGTAAAAAATAGTTAAAGTGTTTGGTAAAAAGCCAGCAGCTACAAATACTGCAGCTAAAAAATGGACACTTACCTGTCCAGCACGCCCGCGATGTCGTCAGCCAAGGACGAGCAATCGCTCGTCCCTCGGCTGCA
The DNA here is from genome assembly GCA_029574335.1 of Rana kukunoris. Lineage (NCBI taxonomy): Eukaryota > Metazoa > Chordata > Amphibia > Anura > Ranidae > Rana > Rana kukunoris. The sequence continues at coordinate 345,665,796 of CM056049.1, read as the reverse complement.
CCCGCCACCATCCTCGGTTAGGGAATCAGGGAGTGAAGCGTTGCGTCATTTGTCCTCGCTCTCTCCCAGGAACAGTGTGTTTCACAGGAGACAGCAGGGGGGTGCGGGTAGGGGCATGTCTGCCGCACAAGTTGTTCCCGGAAGTGGGTGCAAATACCTGTCATAGACAGGTATCTGCACCCCCTCCCCCTGAAAGGTGTCAAATGTGACACCGGATGGGGGGAGGGTTCCGAAAAGTGGAAGCTCCATTTTTGGGTGGAGATCCACTTTAACTGTTGGTGCTATATAAATCCTATATAATATTAATAATAAAACAAATTTACATAAACCTCCAATGGTTGTCTTTAGAATTCTGCATGCATAAAAATACTATATTTATTTGTATACCAAATAAAAGTGAGATCACCCAGACAAGCTTTAAAATGTACAGTAAAACCAAATAATTAATAGAACATGTTCAGGAAGGAAACTAAAAAGCTAAAACAACCTAAACTAGACTGGATGGTCCTACATGACTATCACCTATTACCAGAGAGCACCTAACTTCTGAATTGGGCCTGTGTTCCTTCAAATATCCCAATTCACAAGTGTAATTTACCACGCTTTTGAAATTGGAATGATGGTAGTTTACTAGGAAGCCGTTTGGGAAAAACACTTTTGGAAAACTTCCAAACTATCTTACCATCATTCCAATCTCAAAAGGTGTGGAAAGATCAGCCTGGGATTGCTATGGCAAAAAAAATCCCAGTTAGATGTTTCTATCTTGTTACAACACAATCTAAATTTCACTTTTTGCCCACTTTTAAGTGGAATGTTCCTTTAAACATCCTAGTTTAAGAATGGGGAAGGAGCTACTAGATGTGTAAGGGCTCATGCACACAAGGCCTAAAAAACACCCTTTTTATAGGTGTTTAACTTTTCTTTTTTTTTCAGCCTCTAAACGCACCTCTATGTTAGCCTATGTGGCCATGCACACATATGGTTTACAGTATGTGTATGGGCAGAAATAATGCTTGAGGTGCCTAAATGCTAGACGTGTTTAGTGCTAGTTTCTTTGAAACAGACAGAAAAAAAAAATATTATATTCTGACCAATGGAGGCCATAAGCACTTAATCTCTTGAGTTGCCTAAATGCGTGTGCAATACACAGCTTTAGGCATGTATTTTTTAAGCTGCCTTTTCCTACAAGGAGTAAGAGGCGTTCAGAGGAGAAATTCACATGGCCAATGCGCATGAGCCCTAAGTATGCAATCAATTTGTGGTAAACTGAAGGAGGGGCGTGTAAAGGGTTAAAAAATAAACTGGAAGTTGTTACCAAACAACTAAGTAAGGCATTGCATGACAGCATGTCCATGTGATTTCTAACACAAATATACAATGCACACAAGTACATAGCAGAGAGGTCACCTCACAGGATGCAAACATTGTTCTAAAGCTCCCTGTGCTGAAAATGTAAACACAGTGCTCAGTATATGAGAATACAACATTGGTATTCTGTATGTTCTATTCACTAAGTGGTGCAAAAAAAGGCTGCTGGGCACCAGAGGAAAACACTTTGGCATGCCACATCAGGGAAAGAGACAGGCAAAGATAAAGAACCACTAGTTCCTATCAGATACTTGAGTATCATATTATTTTTGCACACTAGTAACAGTAACTAAAACAGTTCCTGAGTTTCTTACCTCTGACATTAACTGGCGCGTGGCTGGAGTGTTTGGCGTATATAGGATTTTGCCGACAAGTAAGGGCTTTAGTGCTCTCCAGATCATTCTGTAAAGTGGGCTGGACTCCAGTGTCATCATCAGATCATTACAATAAGGTGCTTAAGGAAGAAATAACATTTTAGTGCAATTTTCCAATCCTGAAATACCCTAATAGACTATACACATATACATATAAACACACACATACACACACACACTGAGCAAAATTATAAACGCAACACTTTTGTATTTGCCCCTTATTTATCATGAGCTGAACGCAAAGATCTACGACTATGTACACAAAAGGCCTATTTCTCTCAAATATTATTCACAATTCTGTTTAAATCTGTTCTCCTTTGCCCACATAATCCATCCACCTCACAGGTGTGGCATATCCAGATGCTGATTATGATTATTGCACAGGTGTGCCTTATGGCCCATACACACGATCCGAATATCGGACGAAAACGATCGTCCGATGATGGATCGTACGATTTTCGGATCGTGTGTACACTACTTTCGAGAGCCGATCACGACCGTTCATCCGATATTTTTCGATCGGACATGCGCGAAAATTTTCCTCGTACGATGTCAGATCGTACGATTTTCGTTTAGTCAGTACAGCCGTCGTCCGACAATACAATACAAATACATTACAACACGTGACATCACTTCCGATCTTTTTTTTCTGTCGTACGAGAATTTTCGTGAGTTTAATAACCTATTTTATTTTACTTGCGGTTATTAAGCGAAAAACGTCGTACGATCTGTCGTCCGATATTCGGATCGTGTGTATGGGCCATTAGGCTGGTCACTCTAAAAAAGTTCTGCCTTAAGTTCTTCTTTAATACAGCATTGTTAATTCATTGATTGTATTATAAGGTATTGTATAAAAGCATACATATTGCAGCACAACCCATCAATGCATTACAAAGTGGCGACCAGCAGAACTAATAATTCAATATGTCAATAGCTGCTACCAAATTATCCCCTCACAATATCCTCACGTTAATGAAAGCACTAGTGATATAAAAAAATATTTAGTTCACAATCTCTATTCTCCAATAATGCAGAATAAAGTGAAAGATTCTAGAACTGTTGATTAATAGAAATGTACATACTTGTAGAATTGTCATAGGCAGAACCAGAGTCTTCCTCTGTGCCATTTTCTCCACCTTCAGTTGCTCCAAAGAGTGCCTTGTAGTTATTGTCTTCATACCAGTTGAGGGACTTGATCTTCAATCCACCTCCCTCAGGATGGCCACACACAATACGTGATACCGCTTGATATAATGAGGTTGGTGAAGATGTGGAGTTCCCACTAGTAAGGAACATGACTTCCTGCCTCATTTCTGCCCAGCTCTTCATAGTTATAACCTAAATAGATCAAAAAGCTTTCCGTCAGGCTCTGAATCAGGTAAGTTAAAGTGTGACAATGCACAAGCCTTCCAATGCAAAGTTCTGCAAACTAGTAAGGCAAAGGGTTAGTAAACAGAAGCCTATTTTTGGTCTTAAGCTGGTCATATACTGATACATTCCATACAGGCTGAATGACAATGACACTATATAGCATGGATGGATAAATATACAGTGCCACTATTGTATTCTGACAGCCGGCGATAGCGGCTGTCAGAATACATGTATGGTGGTTGCATCTATTTGAATGCAGCTGCTGTACGTCCAGCAACTTTTAGCCCAGGTCCTTCGGTTTTTAATAGAAGGATGTCAGGTTAGAGGGTGCCAACATGGCCACCTACTAGGCAAATTTCACCCATCAGTAACCAGCTGAAAAATTGCTGTATGGCCAGCTTCACACACCCTGCCATTATTATGAAGGTACTGCAGAACTGCGATATCACATTGTCGTCATCACAGTAACATTGCATACAAGCAGCAACATGTTGGTCTCTCCATGAAGGAGGAGCAGTAAAAACTCCACAGACCTTATTCTACTACATCATGTTGTAGACTACTTGGGTCCAGTCCAAAGTACTAAGTATGGAGCAAACCCCCCACACCTACTATAAATAAAAGTGTAAGTGGCTCTAATAAAAACTTGGATGCACTTCTTATGCAAGGATAGGCGATTATAATTCATACAGCTGACTTCCAGTCATCCAGGATATGGAGGATAAGGAGAAGCTTCCTGCTTTGTACATAGAAGACAAAGAATCCTTCTTATGTATAGGTGCCTTCTCCTTAGCCTGCAAAACAGACATTATTAAAATATCCATGTTATAAAAGCAACTAAAATCTGCCAAAACATTTACAAAATTGTTGTAAGTGAAATGAATTAGATCTTTGCTACCAGTCAGTTAAGCTGTTACAGTGCATGTTTTGACATTCAAATTCTAAGTTCCAGTAAGAGAACAATGAGCGTGGGGTCAGTTCAGTAAACATTGAGAAAGAGAGGAGTAAGGCCCAAACAGCACAGACTGTTCTGTACAATAAAAAGACTGAAGTTTCCTCCAGAGCATGGGAATGTTTGTGACGCCCACCCTGGGACTGCTGCCAACTTTGTTTTACGAAAGTCTCATTTAGCCACATCAGCAAGATGAGAAATACAAGCTTTGTCCATCGTTTTATACTCCTTGCCCAGACCTGGGGGCTGCCTACCACTGCTGTACAGAGCTCCCATTAGACAAGTTTTTGCTAGTCTGAGATTTAGGGATTTTATTTAACTTGTTACACTTAACTGTATTGAACAATTCAGCTGCTGTGATTACACATAAATATGACGTTTGTACAAACTGTACTTTACTACAACACTCTCCCTGTGCGTTAACTCCCATGATCTATTCCCAACCATCCATATTATGATTGTGCAGTAAGGGAGGGCCTGTAGGGGGAGAACAACAACAGTACCTACGTCACCCTAGCTTTTATAAATTAGGGCCAGCACTAAAAGGGTTAGAGGCGCTGCTTTACTATTACATATATTATAATGTGCATTCAACCTTTCAAGTTTTTTTTTTTTTAATAACTATGTATCTAATGTTGTTAGCCTTAAAGTGGAGTTCCACCCATTTTTTTATGTTTGTCTGTGCTGCATGCCCTAATCTCATAGTGTTCAGAATGGACAATCTTTATTTATATTGTTGCTTGTAAATACCTTTATTTTGTAGTTCTTCATTACTTCCTCCTCCTTATTAGCCTAGGCTATTAAGTCACAAGACTATTTGCAAGGTTTTCTGGGATAGGCATCATGTTTCCCAGTAGTCCTTGCAAACCTCACTGAAACCTATTACATTGCTTGTGCAGCACTGAGCATGTGCGAGATATGTAAAGCTGAAATCCAGGAAGTCATACAGTCTGGTTTCATGATGCCCACACTTAAGATGGCCACGGTCTATTTCTAGATTATAAACCTAGAAAAACCTAAAAATCTAAATGCTGTAACATCCTAACAAAACGGACCTTAGTTTACAGACTAACTTTACTAGAATACATTAAGCTTGTGTATTTCAGGGGTATTTATATTTAAAAAGTGAAATTGTGGGTGGAACTCCCCCTTTAAAAATGCATTCTAGACAAAACTTTATGTTGGCTTTTGGATAAATCGGGGAATGGATATCATCTCAAATTCTTGCTGCGGTCTGTGAACCCGAAAGAGAAGATCTTGCTTACTTCCTGCATTCTGAATGATCTTTTACTATTATGAATGGACAAGCAGTGCTGCTTTCATACCAGTGACAGATCTCTCAGAGCTGTAGGGTTGATTTACTAAAATTGGAAAGTGCAAAATCTGGTACAGCTCTGCATGGTAGCCAATCAGCTTCTAACTTCAGCTTGTTTAATTAAGCTTTCACAATAAAACTCTGATTGGTTTATATGCAGAGCTTCACTCGATTTTGAACTCCAGTTAAAGTAAATTAACCAGTGTCCATCTGTATGTCTATTAGAGCTGCTTTTACAAAACAACAGCCCAGGCAATGGATAAACGTTCACTATTTAGTAATGGGCGATCAGTGATGTTGAGTCAGTGCCGCTTGTAACACAGCCCAAGATTGCTGATTGCTGATTGCTAATTCATAAAACTGAATCCTCAAACAGTGCTACAGCGTTCTGTGATCTATTGGTCAGGCTGTGTATGTGTAAAAGTATCACTGATAAACACACAGAGATACAGAGAACAGCTGTGTGATCTGTGCTACTATCAATCACAAATCCATGTCCTCTTTAGCAGCGTTATTGGATGGGGATAACCTGACCGGGAAGACTGCTTAGAAAAAAAGGGATGGATTTGAATGGGACAAAGTCCTATATGCAATATGTCCCCCTAGGGAGTTAAAAAAACAATGTATAATTATAAAAACTAAATATGTGTAATGAAGGGCATTCCGACCAATTCCATCGGAGTAAAATAGAACATGTTCTATATTTAAACTCTGATGAAATTCATCGGAATTTCTCAGATGGGGCATACACATGGTCGGAATTTCCAATGGAAAAAGTCAGTCAGACTTTTTCCATCGGACATTCCGATCATGTGTATGCAGCATAAGCTATTAAACCACCATGGCAGCTAGTATGTTTTTGAAGGAGGAGTCAGCAATGACACCCTTCATATTCTTTTAGTACAGGTTTCTTTTTTTTTATCTCAGACTATATTTTTCAGGATTCTTTATAACATTATTTCCCCGATGTTTGTGAATTTAAAGGTGCTAAATTCTAACAATAAACCAGCAGAAAACTAGCAGTTGCTGGTGACTGAAAAGCATGCAGTTTTTATCAACCAAAGTTACATAAATACAGGCCTACAAGAGAGAAAATAGCACAAACATTCTCCACTTGGTCATGGCACACGGCAGAAATATAGTGCACAATTTAAATAACTCTTCTGCAATGATTGGAAGCTGGTTGTTTGTGGTTGGGATAATGAATGATGACACAGTCGCTGTAAAATACCCTCAAGCTCTGACGAGTCGCCACCCTATACTTACTTCTTTGGCGAGCTGACCCAGGCTGTGAAGCATGTTATCTGTAACCTCTCTCAGGACAGGGAAAGAGTTTGAAGACATTTCTTTCTATAATTAGCAGAATGAAAAGAAGAAACCACTGGTTACATAGTGCAATCCTTAATTTTTCCAAAAATAAAATGGTTTTCATCACAAACTGTTATTCTATAATACCCACAAGTTGTGAGACCCACCTTACATTTTAACCACTTAAGGACTGGCTACTGCACATTTACGTCGGCAGAATGGCACGGTTGGGCACATCAACGTATATATACGTTGATTTTAGTACCCAGCCGTGGGTCACGGGCGCGCACCCGCGGCGCGCTCCCGTGACCCGGTTCGAAGCTCCAGGACCGGGACAGCGGGATTCGCGGACCCGATCGCCGCTGCAGTGCGGCGATCCGTCCCTGGAGCTGAAGAACGGGGAGAGCCGTGTGTAAACACGGCTTCCCCGTGGTTCTCTGTGGCCGCAGCATCGATCGCGTTAGGGGGATGCGATCGATGACGTCACACCTACAGCCACACCCCCATACAGTTGTAAACACACACACAGTCCAGCGAAAGTCACAGCACCACCTGTGGTTAACTCCCAAACTGCAACTGTCATTTCCACAGTAAACAATGCCATTTAAATGCATTTTTTGCTGTGAAAATGACAATTGTCCCAAAAATGTGTCAAAATTGTCCGAAGTGTCCGCCATATTGTCGCAGTCACGAAAAAAATCGCTGATCGCCGCTATTAGTAGTAAAAAAAAAAAAATTAATAAAAATGCAACAAAACTATTCCTTATTTTGTAAACGCTATAAATTTTGCGAAAACTAACCGATAAACGCTTATTGCGATTTTTTTTACCAAAAATACGTAGAAGAATACTTATCGGCCTAAACTGAGGAAAAAAAATGTTTTTTTATATATTTTTGGGGAATATTTATTATAGCAAAAAGTAAAAAATATTGCATTTTTTTTAAATTGTCGCTCTATTTTTGTTTATAGCGCAAAAAATAAAAACCGCAGAGGTGATCAAATACCACCAAAAGAAAGCTCTATTTGTGGGGAAAAAAGGACGCCAATTTTGTTTGGGAGCCACGTCGCACGACCGCGCAATTGTCAGTTAAAACGACGCAGTGCCGAATCGCAAAAAGGGGCAAGGTCCTTTACCTGCATTTTGGTCCGGGTCTTAAGTGGTTAAAGGAGACTATACCATACACATCACTTTGTTTGCTATGCACAGCATTATGTTTTCTGATTTGAAATCTTGTCTTTAAAGCAGGGGTCTGAAACTGGCGGCCCTCTAGCTGTTGCAAAACTACAAGTCTCATGCTTTTGAATGTGGGAGTCATGTTTGTAGTTGTTAGCCTTCCAATGCTTCATGGGACTTGTAGTTTTGCAACAGCTGGAGGCCCGCCAGTTACAGACCCTTGCTTTAAAGCATATCTAAAACCAAAATATATTTTCTCATTCTGGTAAGAGTAATGAGCAGATACGACCTCAGTCTGGTTTTTATTGGTATCCGTGTCCCCTTCAGGGAACTCTGCCTTCTATCTGATTGGTGACAATGGTCACTAACAATGTGGGAAAATACAGTATTTTGCCCTGTCACGAGAAAAAGAGCTGAAAAATTCCAGTTAGAGAATTGTTCCTGTGTCCACTAAGTCAGTCCTTACTCCATTTAAAAAGAAAAAACATGGCTTTAGATATACTTTACATCAACTTTTTAATTGGAGTACAAAGTGTAATCATTTTTTGCAAACTGTTGAAAGAATATTATATATAATGTGGGTTGGAAGCTCAGTGGGAGAGGGGTAAACTATTTCATATTTTTACCTCAGCACTTGCAATATACAACTTGTAATGCTGCTGGCTTCTGCACTTTCACTACTTCCAGTCTTCACAGGAAGAAGTTACAGTGGACAGTGCAGTCTCCAGACAGTCCGATGGGGGGGGGGGAGTAGGATGGTGGAGCAGGGGAGTGTCTTAACATACAAAACTTTGAGGCTGTGTGTCTCTTTTAATGCACACAATATAAAGGGATACAAATCTAGTCCCTGCATACAAGGGTGTCTCCACACAATGCTGCAAGAGAAAGAAGTCCCTCATGATACAAGAAATCCGGGGCAGTGATCATGGAACCAGCTTAAACAAGGCAAGGATTAAAATAAACAAAAAAGATGCCTAAGTGATCAGATCAGCTGCTAAATGTACTTAAAATGAAACTTCATTTTTTTTTTAAAGTAACAAATTATTTTATGAATGCACATATAAATTGAAGAAACCCAGAGTGAACGAAAGCCCACTTTTGGTGTAATAAAACCTTTTGTTGTCTTGGTTTCTTGTTGTCCATACAATAATAATGTAATGGTGGAACTCTAAGGTCAGAACTAAATCACAAGATTACTGTGAAAAGTCAGCTATGGTAAGAATCACGCTGGGTTTGACCAGTTTTCATAAGAACCATGTAATCATTCAATAGCCATTACATCAGTTCATATTACTGAAAGAACAATGGCACTTTCTCATGATACTGACTGAACTGGCGCACAGTGACTTAATAGATTCTTGGAAGTCCTCACACTGAACTCTGGATAATGTGTCAAAGAATGCTTCACATCCCAATTCACATACAAACCAAAGCGCACACTGTAAGTGGAGGTACACATCTATGGTTTACCATGTTTGCAGAGTTAATAGATAGTTTGTGGGCTCTGGAAAGGTTTTCGTTGTAAGGAATAAGGAATCGTGCATTGTGCTTTCTGCTATTTTCACGTCAGTCTCTAATAAGAATAATATATCTATCTCTCTCTCTATATATATATATATATATATATATATATATATATATATATATATATATATATATATATATATATATATATATATATCTCTATCTATCTATATATATATATATATATATATATATATATATATATATATATATATATAAAAGAACATCTGAGGAGCTTGTCATTTATGAACTGAAGAGCATACGGTAGGCTGATGTCAGACAGGCGACTCTACCACAAGCAGGCGACTCTACCAAGGCAGCAGGATTTCTAGGAGGCTGCCTGTCTGTGCCTATAGAATCGCTCCCTCTGTAGCCGAGGCAGAGATGTTGCTCCTATCCCTAGTGATTGAGATTCAGTAATGCTGGACCAGCGGATATCATCATCTTGCTGCATCTGGCTACAAAGTGAACAATTCCATAGGGACAGACAGGAAGCCTCTGTATCGATCCTGGTGATTTGTCCAAATCAGAAGAACTGCCCAGACTCTGATATCAGCCTAAAGGCAGACCATAGATGATGCAATTTTTTTTCCTGTAACCATGGATTGCAAGAAAGAAAATTGCTTTATTTCCCCATCAATACAGTCAGTGTTGATGGGGTAATTCCTCCTGTAGAGCCATTGTGTTCTTTTGGCAGGGGGGCACAGGAATCCACCCCTGCAGGGAAAACAGAGTGATTATTGCTAGCAGCTACAGCCGCTGGTAACATGCTTGATAATCCGACTATCTGGTTCAATGGAACCGGTTTACACATGTGCGGAGCGGCCGCAGAGCAGTTTGGAAAAGGGTCCTGTGTGTTTTTGAGTCTGGTCTGACTCAGGTGCGAATGCAGTTAAGAATTTGCAGCTGAATTGCACCTGAACCGTTGAACACAAACACTGCACTCCAGACTGCAAAGCGCAGCCACATATGTGTGAACCTAGCCCAAATCTATCTTTTGCAAAAGGTGCACTATTTCATGCAGACAGTGGTCTGCAAGAGACAATTCTGTTGTGAATTTAGCAGGCTGACCCTGTCAACATTTCCTCAAATTGACCCTGTAATTGTGAGGCTTTATCTCAAATAGCCATTCGCAACAGCACTTCCTATCTCACTTATCCTAACAAAGCTAGAAAGAAAGCCAAGTGGCTGGTGATCTCTGTGGCTTTTTATGCCATAATCATTTTCATACATGCTTTGTATTTTTTGTATATATATTTTATCACTGATGCAAATATAAGGCGTGAGGTGTGGCAATGCCCTTGAGTTTTTGCACGTTTAGGTGCATCGCATGTACGGTAGCTTATTAATAACAATGCCCTGTCCTATTCAGAGCAATTGTAAAAAAAAAAGCACCCACACCAACACTGTTTTATTGCATGGCCTAGTGTGAAGATAGTCTAAAGCTGGACACACAGGCCTAGATTCACAAAGCGATTACGCCTGTGTAAATGTTGTTAGACAGGAGTAATTTCGATTTACGAGCGTTTTTACGCTAGTCGAAATCCTTGAAAAGACACCTGCGTGCTAAATTTCGACTTTATTACGTGTTAGTACGCCTTCAGATCTACGCTGCCTGAAAATTGCGGCCACTGGGCGGACTTCCTGTTGTTTTTCACCTTCATGGTATGCTAATGAGCTTTTGCCTGGAATCCACAAAATTTCGCTCTTCAAACGCAATCTCTTACGGCACCTTTAGTCATCTTTTTTTTCCGTTTCACTATACCAGCTTTTTGCTGGTCTAATATTAGACAGCCCATGTTAAGTATGGCCGTCGTTCCCGCGTCGAATTTCAACGTTTTTCGATTTCTTTTATTATTTTTAACGTAAGTCGTCCGGGAATAGGAATGTTCGTAAACGCCGCTACTCAAACAACGAATGACGTCACGACGTGATTTCGCGCAATGCACGGCGGGAAATTCCTGAACAGAGCATGCGCAGTTCGATCGTCGCGGGGACGCGCTTAATTTAAATGCTTCACGCCCCCTACTCACGTATTTCGATTGCGCGGCGGAAAAAAAATACGATACAATAGCGTACGCGCAAAAAAACTACCTGAATTCGGCGTAGAGTCTGGTGATAGACGGCAGCGTAGCGTATTTCGATTACGCAGCGGAAGATTACATCTATGTGAATCTGCCCCACACTATACAATTTTCTTTAGATTTTTTCCTTTAGATCTACCAAAACCATATAATATGAGGTCAAACCTAATCACTTTAAATTTAAAGTCTAAAGTCCGATGGAATTCATTAGAATTTCCGATGAAAAAACTCAGATGGGGCTACACACAATCGGAAAATTCAATGGAAAATCCATCAGACTTTTTCCATCGGAAATTCTGATCGTGTGTACAGGGCATAAGTTGCACTTGATAAGCAGAACTACACACAGACGTGACAGTGTGTTACAATGACCCAGTTCCAGTGCAACACTTTGAAAACAGAGAAAGCTAGTGTACAATTATAAAGCAATACTGCATGTAATTTCTGAAACAATGGTTAGTAGGTCATTATTGTCCAATGTACTGGTACAAAATCTGACGCATAACTAGAATTCAGATATATGTCTGGGAGAAAATGTTCTTGGCAGAACCGCACAGTCTAGCAGAACACAACACTTCTGTGTGTGGTTTTGACTAAAGCATTATTGTATTCCTTATATTTTATTTGATCCGGTGGCTCGTGAATGAGTGGGTTAGCGAAACCAAAATACAAGCAATACAGTGATATGTACCATTAAAAGATGACTAGCTGGGATAATGCCATGCACCTGGCCCTGACATATCTGGATCTGTCACCGAGGGTAATATTACTCTTGCATCCCGCATGCCCAGAGGAGAACGTGAGCTAGGCTATTTTCTTATCAGATTGCTAAGCACTGATAAACTGTGTGAACATAGTTACATACTCATTGCTTGTCTTAGTGTCCCTTCACTACCCACATTTCACCATGCCTTCCTATCTCATGCTGCTGCTGTGCAACACTATCTACATGGGGACAGCACCAAGATAGTGATACAGCAAAGTCACATCTCTTTAAGGAATCTGTTTACTTGAAATCCCAACTCATTAAAACAACCATGAAAGACTGTAGTATCAAACACCAATTTATCCTGAAAGCAAATTTACAGCCCCCTTTAGTCTCTAGTGATGTGTGTGTGTGTGTGTGTGTGTGTGTTGTTTGAGAACAGGTATCGGAAGGTTTTTTACCATAATGCAGAGAGTGCATTTAAATAGAAAACCTTTTGAATTCAGATCCACTTTAAAGTTCCATTGTTGCACTCCAGTGTGAACATGCCATTCTTTTACTCACTGTTATGGGCTTCAAAAGATCAATATTGGAACGGAACTCATGCTCCAGCAGATTAAGCTTGTCCTCTGGAAGAGCACAGATTACCGTCTGGCTAAATTTTGCAACTTCTTCATTGTGAATGGTGACATATTCTGCCAGCCTAGAGCTATTGCACAGATCCTTCAATCGTATTTGAAACCCAGACACCAAAACCTGAAAAAAGAAAGCAGTTTTAGGGTCATTGTAAATGTATATCAATCCTATCCATGCTTATGAAGGACTATATTGAAAAAAAGCAATGAAATAAATAGAATAATGCTGCTTATGTTTCCATACGGGCAATAATTTCAACAAGTATTGTCCTACAATACACACAATGCATGCATTTATTGAGTTTCCAACTAATATTCATGAGGATGCAGCTTTTTACTTAACTAGGTCCAGTACTTCATAAATTTAGGACAGGCCTTATAAATAATACATCAGAATCAGTGATGTGTCACTGCACTTCTCATTGAATTACTGTATTTGCTGGCGTATAAGACTACCTTTTCGGCCGCGTACACACGATCAAATCTATCTGCTGAAAACGGTCTGACAGACCGTCTCAGCAGACAGATTCGATCTGTGTACGGGCGAGCCGACGGATTTGGCCAGCAGACAGATTTTAAAGCCTGCTTTAAAATCTGTCTGCTGGGAACCCGTCGGACCGATATGTCTGCTGGTTAGTACGCTATCTGAAGTGTTTTACTTCCTGGTGCGGTGACGTGGCGGCATCAACGTCACCGTCACGTCACCGCGCTGTCTGCCAGCGGGGATTTTGGTTTGATCGTGTGTACAGCGATTAAACCAAAACAGCCAGCAGACAAATCTGATCAGATTCATTTGCTCGTGTGTACGGGGCCTAACACATAAAAAAACTGGCCAAAAAGCAGGGGTCATCTTATACGGGTGTCAGCTGCTCGGATGCCTGCTGTATGTGAGGTAATACTGTAGCTTCGGCTAAATACAGTATATACAGCTTAGCCAATCCCAGTGAGCGATGTATTCAAATGAATACAGTGCCTGCTCGGATTGGCGTAACAACCTCTGGCAATCCGAGCAGGCTACATACAGTAGCCTGCATGGATTGGCTTTGAGAGTCAAAGAGGCGTGGGCTGATGATGTTACAACCTCTGCCAATCCAAGCAGGCTTTGTATTCATTAATACATCGCTCGCCGTGATTGGCTCCAGCTACAGCAAGAAGGAAGAAGAATATGGCTCCAGTTCCAGCAAGAATGAAGAAGAATATGGCTCCAAAAGGAAGAAATATTAGGCGTCGGAAGTCTCGGAAGGGGGGTCATCTTATACAGTGAGTACAGTCAAAAAAACATGAAAACATTTAAAATTAGGGGGTCGGCTTATGCGCCCGGTCGCCTTATACACAGGCAAATACGGTATATGTGTATTGTATGCACGAGAACCTAGTAGTCAGGTGAAATATTAAAGTCACAGGCCCTTAACTTGCCCTGTGTCAAAAACATATCTATTGATCTGAACAATTCAGAAGCTGGAGTCGGTCTACCTCATTGTTTCTACCTCATTTGACCTAATGTGTGAAACAATATGAACTTGCTTGTAACTGGGTGTCAGCTGGATAATATAGCTTAGGGATTTCACATCTTGACTAGGAGCATATGACAAGTGCTGTAATGTGTTACGAACCATGCCACACTCAAATATCACTTATGGGTGGGTTTAGCCATAAATAGTACGTATAAATTGTTTACTCTAGTACCTGTTCCAGTTTCAGATCTGCATCCATTATTTCTTCCACTACAATGGGAGGCATGCTTATGTTTTGCTGAAGGAAGGTAGTGAATTTCCCATTATCCATTAAGCAGTCCCTAAGCTTCAAGCCTGTAAAAAAAAGACAACAGAAATACACTTATTGTAAGTATGAGATAAATATAATGTTTACCAAAAATATATAAATGAAAGGAAGCTGAATTATGACCAAATAATGAAATATTGCCATTATGATTCATTCTGGGGCACATTTATAACTGCTGTCTGTGGGCATACATCTCTTGGCAACCCAAGCCATACTCATCTATGCACCAAACATATAGATATGCTTTTCTATCAAGAATAGTCTCTGGGTTAGCTAAACATGGCAGAATTGTGGGTCACATTTTACATAATCTGATATTTGATTTTAATGCCAATTTCACTGCTACAGCCTTGGCACATGTGCACTGTGTCTAATACTAAATACATTCCTAAATTACTATATATTCATCTGTATTTGGCTCTGAGTGGGTGTTCTGCAAGCCTTTATACCCCTCTATACATATTCATTTATATGTTTCCACCAATAGACAACAGCTAGACTGCTCTCCAGTTTAACCAGCTTCTGGTAAAGGAACTACTGGTGTAATGTCACAAATGTATATGTTTTTAATTATTTTCCCATGTACTGTATATACCGCCGCCATTTGCACAAGACTCTGCCCAAAAGGAACCACATTCACTAAGCTCTGGGGCGAAATTTCTTTGCAAAGTAAAAAGCCTATTTTCCTTTATTAACTCAACCCAATGACTCTCCTCCCAGCCATCATATAATGCACTGTTTTGTGTCTAAGCATCTAATCGCCAGGCCTTGAAAGCTGTCATGTGAAGGAAGGAGATGGGTCCTAAACTTCAACCCAGTGATTCTGCCAATGGATTCATTAGACTAGCAGGGGAGAAGGAATGTGTTCACTATTCTCCCTGCTCTAAAGCAAACCTACATGTTCACATTTAATTACATTTTTACATTGCTAGGCTATGGAAAAAAGGATAAAATGAACGCCCACCCTCCCATACAAAACATGAAAATTCTATACACGTGTGACTAAAACCAAGGTTGTAAATTTCACAAAAGCAGCCCAACCACTGTGCACCATGCTGGCTATTGCTTATAAAATGGCACCTTCCAAAGTACTGCATTATTCTAAGGCCTCGTACACACGACCGAGAAACTCGTCGTAAAAGAAACATAGTTTTTCTTGATGAGTTCCTTGTCAGGCTTGTCGAGAATCTTGTGAAGCTTTCTTTGCGTATACACCGTCAAGACAAAATATCGTCGTTCTCAAACGCGGTGACGTACAACATGTACGACGGCACTATGAAGGGGAAGTTTGCTTCAACTGGCGCCACCCTTGGGGCTGCTTTTGCTAATATCGTGTTACCGCGTGTTAAGTAAATGTTTGGTGAGAGACGATTTGCACTTTTCAGTCTGTTACAGCGTGACGAATGTGCTATCTTCATTACGAACGCTCCCGTCTCAAACTTTATTCTGAGCATGCGCGGGTTTCTAAGCATACACACGAACGTGTTTCTCGTCGTAAACCAGCCCGACGAGAAAAAAGAGAACTTGTTCTCTTTTTTTCTCATCAAGATCCACAACAGTTTTCTCGACGAAAAACATACACACGACCGTTTTCCTTGGCAAAAAAGCTCTGCCACCAAGTTTCTTGATGGATTTTGTCGAGGAAAACGGTTGTGTGTACGAGGCCTAAGAGATTAACATTTTGCAAAGTATACTAAGCAATAAGAAGCAATGAAAATACATTTTCAACAAACTTTACAGTATCAAACTGAAATCTGATTGGTTGCCCTTGGTTATTTCATGTACTACATTATCACTGCTATTTTTGTTATTAAACAAGCCTAAGAACCCCTATAAGCATAACTGCTAAAATGTAAAAAAAAAAAAAAAGGTATTATTTATAGTAGAAGAGAGAGAACTGTCTATGCAACGTGCTACGCTTATACTCTGATTCCTTTTTGCACTCCTGTATTGCACAGCATCTGGTTGTGTAGATCAACATTCTACAAGAAAACATGAGAAGTCATGTTGGAGTATACATTAATTACATGTGTTTACTAGGATCACCAGCAGTTGTGCAACCGCTTTCACTGACTCGGTAGATCTGTACAGTCACAGATCTCTTTAAATAGACACGAAGACCCAAATAACAACAGAAGTATGGCATGTAGTAAATATTAGCCTGGCACACACAGTAACCCGCAGAACAAGATTCTAATGAAGAGTAGACCTACAAACATTTTATCTCAGGCTACAGCCTTGTTGTGAGTAAGACATAATTCTGAGTAAGTCTGCGTAATTTACTGCTGACAGACATGCTTGAAAAACAATACTTAGCTTACAAAGCAAAAATACAACATGAAAAGGAAGTGATAAAGCGCAGCCGTGTGCTATTATGAACACTCATATACGTCAGCTTCATAACAGTAAAATAAACCCACTTTCCAGGACTTTAGTAGGATGGCAATGTTACGGTTTGATTTAGAAAACATTGAGGTTTTTATTGCTGACATCCTGAAAATTCTAGTTGTCTGGTTGTTGGGGGTTAATTACGAAAGACAAATCCACTTTGCACTACAAGTGCACTTCTAAGTGCAATTGCTGTACATCACTGTAGATTTAAGGGAAGCTCTAAAATTAGGCAAAGCTCTGCTGATTTGATCATCCAATCATGTGCAAGCAAAAATGCTGCTTTTCATTTTCCCTCCATGTCCCCCTCAGATTTACAGCGACTGCACTTTGAGTGCACTTGTAGTGCAAAGTGGATTTTCCTTTCATAAATAACCCCCGTTGTGTTGACCCCATAGTCATTTCACATCATGTGTAGCTCTTAGGCCTCATGCACACTATACATTTAGCCCCTGAGCATGAGACTTCTTGTATTTCTGGGCATTTGTCCCTGGGTGGATACTTTTCTAAATGTTAACATCGCTTGGTGCACCATCCAGCCCAGTTTAACCATATCAGCTTACAGCGTCTCAAGAGTTTTACAGGCTGGCAGCAGTCAGGCTGAACGGTGCCCATGTGCTTGCCACCCACACATAAAAAAAAAAAAAACTGAATCTCATGCATTGGTTAAAAGCCTAGTGCGTACGGGGAGGGCCATACACTAAAATGCATTTCTTTACTGTTGTGCTATAATAGGGCTTGTGGAAGATATTTTCCTGGCATAGACAAAACTCTAATGCCCCGTACACACGATCACTTTTTGTGATGAAAAAAAATGTAATTTTTCTTCATGAAAAAAAAATGTAATTTTTCCAACTTCATCATTAAAAATGATGTTGCCTACACACCATCATTTTTGGAAAATGATGAACAAAACGACGGCACTCTAAAGGGGAAGTTCTATTCGCCTTGAGGCTGCTTTTAGCTGGTTACTTGTTAGTAAAAGACGATTCCTGCTATTTTGTCTGTTACATCGTGATGAATGTGCTTACTCCAATATGAATGGTAGTTTTACCTCCCGTCTCCTAAGTTGCTTCTGGGCATGTGCGGGTTTAAAACGTAATTTTTGCCCACACACGATCATTTTTTATGACACAAAAAATGACATTTTAAAAAATGACATAAAAAATTCAAGCATGTTCAAATTTTTTTTGGTCGTTTTTTTAGAAGACATAAAATGACATTTTGCCCACACACGATCATTTTAAATGACATTTTTAAAAATGTCATTTTTTTTCATCACAAAAAGTGATCGTGTGTACGCGGCATAAAAGTATCTGACATGACAGTCAGATTTGAGAATGAGGCATTCCTTAATACTACTGAGAAGATCTGTCTATGTCTCATGATTATGTGTCCATCAGGATGCACATTTCTAAAACAAGTGACAGCGGAAGAAAAAATACACAGCTCTTGGCACTCAGTCAGCTTGGATGCCTTTTAATAAATGCCCAAAGAATCTCCTGGCACACTGGTGAGTTTGCAATAGGAACACTGCTATTTTTTGAGTGGGTGGAATTGTCAGGTTACTGTCGGTCACTGCCATCTTCGGCATACATCAACAGCATTTTTTGAACTACTTTTCTCTTATATGACCTTGGATTGATAGGTATTAAAGATCATGAATTGTATAACATTTCATGTGCTTTGAGATAACACTTGTATACCAATGACTCATTTTATTTTATCCCATATTAAAAATGAAGATGACAAAGTAGTTCACCAGAATTAAACAACATGTAGGTTTAAGGGCCCTTTCACACAGGGCGGATCAGTAATGATCCGCCCCGTGAACCTCCACCTGCTCACCGGGGATCGCTCCGTTGATCCCCACTGAGCCAGCGGATGACAGGGCGGTCCCCACACACTGTGAAGGGACCGCCCTGTCTTTTCTCTGCTCTCCTCTATGTCTATGGGGGGATTGGATGAACACAGACCACCCGATCCGATCCGTAGATGGATGGAAAAATAGGGTTTTCCTCCGTCTGCAGAATCAGAGGAATGCAGAACCGGGGGCGAGATCAGGAGATCGGGCGATCTCATAGGGACCAATGTATGTCCCTTTTTCATCCGTACACAGATGGATGAAAAAGCGGACATACGGTCCTACCGTGTGAAAGGGCCCTTAAGGGAATATGCAATGTTTTTAAATATTTTCTTTGGTATGTTTTGAAACAAAAAGTAAAAATGTATTTTGTCAGCTAACTGTAAAATATTTGCACAGTTTCAGGCCACACGTGGAGATGTAGGCTTTTTTTCACATGGTTACCTTAAATGCTTTGACAAAAAAAAAAGCCTGTTGTTTACTGAGGTCAATAGCCCAAGCACTAAGTACACATACATGTGTTGTATAGGTCAAATAAATAACAGTTTCCCACTTCCCCTCTCTTGGCTCTGTAAAGTTGCCTGCAGAATTACAGTTAAAGAGAGACCATCAATGGATTCTGGGAAAACAAAAAGACTTGCATTCTCCACATCACTCCTGAATCCTGGAGCCCCTCACCATATGTAATACACCTAGGCGACACACCGTAGTGAGATATATATATGGATAATATTTTATATATATATATATATATATATATATATATATATATACATAAATACACTCACACACACACACTGTATAAATATATCCATTACACAGATACAATGTTTTTTTCAGAAAGACTTTGGTGAACATCTCATAAACAGTTAAACAGAGCATATACTGACTGAAAAGTAATTTAAAACCAGAGGCTGTATCTGCTGTGCAGACCAAAATTCTTCTGCTTATTGGAAGGTCATCAGAAGCTAGTTTTGGGGCAGACCAAATAACCAACGTGTCAACATGACACGCTCACCCTCCTGGAAACATAACCCAAATATCCTTGTGACACGAGGCAAAAATACAACTTTAACAGAAAGCTTAAAGGTATACCTTTCGGGGTTTTAAAAATGCACTGAGGTAATGGTATATGTCATCTGAACTGCTGACAGTTGAACCTGCTACTAATAGAAAAGTGAAAAATGTACTACAGAATTATAAATGCTGAAATTCTATATAGGAATAGCATACACACACACACATCAGCATACACACACTATTAGGCTGATTTCACCAAGCAAGCTAGAAGGGTCACTAGCAACAGGGTTGCCTGTCCCTGTAGAATCACTCCCTCTGTAGCTGAGGCAGAGAGATGTCAATCTGTTGCTGACTCGAACACTGCTGAATCTTGCTTACTAGTGATGTGAGTGATATCTCGCTGCCTCAGCTAGCTAGTGACCGCATCCATAGATATGATCCTGCCTCTGGCCTTAGCGATCCAGCTGCCGCTGGGATTTTGCACTAGCAGCAGAATCGCCCATCTGACATAAGCCTTCATAAACCTGTCAAGATAGAAGAAGGAGGGTTTCTTAAAGTTAAGGCTCTGTGATCCTTCTCCTAGCTTTTATTATCCAGTGAGTAACTGAACTTTTACAGATCAGACAGAGAAGACAGTATCAGGATGACAGGTCAGAGCCTCCGCTATTTAGTTAGAAGTGGTAGTCTCCATACCTCTATCCTCATCCATTTACTAAAAAGTACAGACACTACCTAAATTTACCTCCAAATCTTTGCCTAGAACAGTGTTTCTTAACCTTTTTTCAGTTAAGGCGCCCTTTTTAATCTTGAGGCACCCTTTTTAAAAATGTAAAAAACTAAACTAATGAGAAAAGTGGTCACATAATGGGGCCACTGCCTTGAGATTGCAGCCATCCCCCCTCTCACTTTTTGTTAAATAAGCTCATTTAGGTTTAATTGGTGGGTGGTTATAGGTTTAGTTCGGGAGGCGCCTGTCCCTTTAAGGAAATAATATAGTGCTGGGCAGGAATAGCCAATGGGGGCTTGGGAAAAGTCCAGGAAGTGTGGATAGGGGCTATATAAGAGCCAGCAGGTGCAGGGGTACTTCCTCTTTCCCGGCGGTCAGCAAGGAGAAATTTGAGCTCCCTCCCGCCCCAGTCGCGTGCACTTTTATGTGGTAAAGTCACCCTGGAGCTCAGGGGGGACTGTATTTATATTTAAAGTTGAGCTACTGCTCGAGTTCTGACAACTGAGCAGGTAGGATATGTTTGTTGGAATGTTTATCAATTTTGAGTGATAATAAAGTTTATGAAATAATAATTATTTGTGAAAAACCAATAAAGGTGTCGCGGCCAAGTTTTTACCAATATATAACATGTTTTAGTTTTCATTCAGTTATTTGTATCTGGGAAGGTTGGTTGGGGAGGGTGAGGTCTGCAATCTCATAGCTTTATATAACGCAGCAACAGACACATATGTAGGACACCCAATGATAGGTGGCACACTGGCACTGACTAGTATTTCAATGTTTCTCTTCTCCCTCACCTAATGTGATCCCAGTGCTGACTGGGAGGGGTAAACAAGGATGCTATGCAGGTGCCTGGGGTCCTCCTTATCAAACTATAATGTAATTGGTTGCTAGGACACTGGGGGCTGGAAGGTTGTAATAGTGCAAAATTAAAACCTGTGGCTTTGTGCAATTAGAGGGCGGGTTTCATCCAACTGCTGGTTTGTATACAATTTGTATACAATTTTTGTACAATGTGTAGGTATTTTGCCAAGGAACCCCTGATGAAACATAAAAGGCACCCTGGTGGCAAAAAAATCTGGCCTAGAGCATTATTTCATTCTTTTACCTTGTTCCTTTAGCAGCAATCAGCTTGCATTACCCCTGTGACATTACCAGACTTGTAATAAAAATTGAGGTGTACTTTGGTAGTAAGTTTATTTTTATTGACGCAGGCACACCTACCATATAGTATAGTGTGTTGGAAAGCTTTTGAGAGTCAAGGTAGCTGCACTGTTTTGACGTGAAAGAATTAAAAAAATGCATGTGAAGAGGGACAGAGAAGGTTGGATGAAAGGGAGAGATTTATTAATTGCAGAAAAGCTAACATGCTGTCAGCTCAAATAGGAAGTTAGGAGCACACTGGAATTCTGGCAGATCAATGTGTATTTTTATGTATTTGCAGAACAAACACTTGGGAAACTTGAGTGTATTGCATAGATGCAATGAACATCTTTTATTTTGCTTTGGCATATACCTCTTTATCATTTGTGATGACATTTTATAATGTCAGACTGACCGTTTGCTTTGCAATTGACTTGGCATTTACAATGTAACTGCTGCCTTTTTCTCGTTAGCAATATGCCAATTGCAAAAATGTTTGGGCTGAAATGACTGTTTACAGGGTATAGAGACATAATAGTTAACTGATTCCTTTTAAAAATGATTAAAAATAGATACAACTCAATCATATAATGTGCCTACAGTTCTAGTTTTGTTGTTGCTGTTGTTTCCTGCCTCTCTGATGTACAGAGCCAGAGAGCCAATAGAGGGCAGTGATGGTTTGTAAAACTAAACTGGATTGGTGCTGAGTGATTAGTGACCACAGTGAGAAAGCTCCCAGTACTGTGGTTATCAGGAAACAGACAACCAGCAAGTGTCCAGCACAGAGAGGAATTACAGCAACATCAAAGCAAAAACTAACAATCCAGGACATGAAAACAGGACTGCAGTAAGGTAAAGGCAGCTATTTAGCTAAAAAAAAAATCCTCCTTTATAGCACTGAAAATACTGATCGGATCCCTACTATAACATATCAGCTACAGGTGTCTACATGAAGTTATACAATGTATAACTTCATGTTATACAATGTTTACCCAAGGACCATGCACTTGTATCATATAATCTTTTATAATGACTCTTTACAACAGACATTTGCAAAGACACAAAGATAAAATAATCCCTTAATAGTTTCACAGCATCTGGCAAGCAGAGCTTTGCAGCAAATATAATACAATCAATGCTGGGGTTATCGGTGGTATTTCTACTTATGTCACTAAAGCAAACAGAACAAAAATTTAAATGATAGTTTCAATAGCAAATTAAGTTTACACATACTAGTAGTTTAGGGTGGGGATAAATGCTTTGAAACTGCAGTTGGGAGGTAAACCAAGCCTCAATCCAGCCCGGTGTTCTAAAGGGGACCCAACATGTTAAGTAGAAAGCAGCGATAAACCACTTCAGAACGTGTCACAGTGTGTGGTCTAATTATAAAGAACGTTGCTTGTTTTCATAGGCACCTTTTGCATTTTAGGAAAGCAAATGTCATAACAAATTTTTGCAACATATTTTAAAAAATAACATTGTACATTTGTGCTTAAAAATAATAATAAAGAATGCACACAGAAAAAGGTAAAAAAAATCTGCCAGTCAGAGAAGAAAAATATTAAAATATAACTAAAAGCGTAATGGGAAAAAAAAACAAGGAAACAAGCCCTTCAGTCATGGACGTAGTTACTGCTTTCCCTAAAACAGGCCTTCACCTGAAAACTAAAGTAGCCATTATTGTACCCCCCCCCCCCATCCCATTATCTAACATTGCAGAATTTGTTCCCATTTCCTCTGTCCTCACTTAGGCAAGGGAGATCACCTCATATCCCAGGCGCATGCAAGCAAGACTGGTTACTTGAGTCACCTTTGTTATCTAACATAAAAAGGCATCTTTACCTAAACCAACATAAATGCTCCATAAATGACACTACTACCAGCTGCTCAGCATTTTCTGAGCTTAAGTGAGTAATAGGGCAAATATTTGCTCAGCTTGCAATATCTTTTATCATGTGCTTGCCATCAATGCCAGATTGGCCCCTATATATGAAAATCTGATATGGGAAGGCAATTTTCTATTGAAGAATTTTGAACCTTGTAAAAATTGCTTCATTTATTAGAAGGCTCTTAATCAAAGCTAGTACTTTATGGAACTGATAACGCAAGCTCTTAGTCTGTTACATGTATTTAATCTCCACAACTGCTCATTTAGTGGAAGTGTAGATAAAGAGAAAGGTGGCACATGCTTATCTCAAAAATGAGGAGACCCAAAGTGTGAAGCGAAGGTCAATTAAACCAAACCAGATTTACTAAAGCTTTCCTTTCCTTTATTTTCACCTGTCATCTGACTAGTACATCTGTTGTCTTTCAACAGACCAAATTGTCCAGCAGATGTAGCGGTAATGCCTCATACACACAAACAGTTTTCCGGACGGGAAAACTGTAAGGAGAGCTTTTGGCCGGTAATCCCGGTCCGTGTGTATGCTCCTCTCAGTTTTTCTGATGGGAAAACTGGCCAAAAGTTCTCCTTTTTTCCGCCGGAAAAACCGGCGGACTTTTGCCTGGCGGTTTTTGGCAGTTTTCCTAGAAAAAACTGCGATGGAACATTTACGGCTGGGATTCCCGGCCAAAGCTCCATCGCAGTTTTTCTGGCCACGTGTAGGGGAAAGACTGTACCAAGCAGGTTCTCGGCTTTCCCCTCTGGATTTTTTCCCGTCGGAAATCCTGCACGTGTGTACGGGGCATTAGAATTGACACAAACCATTTACACTGAAAGTGCTACATACATTGATTAACTTTTATTTATGTAAAACTGTTATCCCCCCCAAAAAATTATCAAAATCTACTAGTGCATCGAACACTCCCCTCCCCCCAGACTGACAGTGCCCCTGTGCTCCATTCAGAGTAAGGGCACTCTAATACAGGAGGTGTGCTACTGTCCAGATCACCAGAGGAAATCAGAGGGATGAAAGACAAAAAAAATAATAATAATAATAATGCAGCCACCACATCTATTGACTACTAAGTTTCAATATATTACATTTTTCATTTTGGATTCAATACCACTTTAACGGCAATGGAAGTTCAGATTTAATTCCACTTCAACTCAATGCACAAGCTCAAACCAAGCTCAAGGGATGGAAATTCCCAAAGAAAAGATACAGAAGATGTCACAATTCAAACACATTGGGGTTAATTTACTAAAACTAGAGAGTGCAAAATCTGGTTCAGCTGTCAAATTTTAATTGAACAAGTTGAAGTTAGAAGCTGATTGGCTACCATGCACAGATACACCAGATTTTGCACTCTCCAGTCTTAGTAAATCAACCCTAGTGCACTTTGTGAGGATGACTGATTTTTTTTTTTTAATACATGCTAATATACCAGTTCAATTCAAAGTATATGTGAAAGATAAAAACTTTTTTAATTTAGGACAGAATATAAAATGGATAAGGGTTCTGACATCTTTTCTTTTTACAATCTGTTTCCCATTAGGCATATTTCACTCCACTTCCTGTCCAGTAGACATAACAGGAAGTGGAAGGCAATCTCTCTAAAGTAAGGAAAATATCTTCTTAGACAGTTGTCACCCAAAAAAGTATCAGAATATTTCCCCTCTGGATTTTTCTCACATTCAGCCCCAATGACAATAGCTACCAGGACATATCGAGAACGGACACAGAGTGCAAAAACTTGACACAGCTTCTAGCCCATAACCACTCTATCCTAAACAAAACATGTTTTGGTTTTAAGACGTCTAATCTTTGAAACAAGGAGTTTTCTGGTTTCTTAGAGAACAGTGGAGGGAATATGACCTCCTTATGATACCTATATGCCAAGTTCCATGATATGGTGGTTCCATGTTATTAAGGCCTGCAGTGTCCTATTGTCCCTTAAAAGGGTTGTAAAGGTACAATTTTTTTTCCTAAATAGCTTCCTTTACCTTAGTGCAGTCCTCTTTCACTTACCTCATCCTTCCATTTTGCTTTTAAATGTCCTTATTTCCTCTGAGAAATGCTCACATCCTGTTCTTCTGTCTGTAACTACACACAGTAATGCAAGGCTTTCTCCCTGGTGTGGAATGTCATGCTTGCCTCCTCCCTTGGACTACAGGAGAGTCAGGATGCCCACTAACACACAGCTCCTTTCTCTATCTGCAACATAGAGAGCATCCCGACTCCCCTGGATGTAAGCCATAAGTTGAGCGGTTGGATGGCCTGGCTCTAAATTCCCTCATACTCATGTAAAAATTGAACAGCCATAAAATATTCACATCTACTGCATGCATTAATCCTGATCACTAGCATGTTTACTTATATCAAAAGTGTAGTACAACAATTCCGATGTGTGCAATCATATTAATAATTTAATACTGTGAATAAATGATAGCGTTCCTTAAAACCAACGATGAAAAAAGGTGTCTGTGTGATTTTTTAAGTCTGCATATACCTTGCAATGTGAAGCAATGTGCAGAACTGTTTGTTTGTATGTATAATTTGAATAATAGTATCCTACAGAGAACAGCATTTTCTACCTAATGTACCCAATGTACGCACAGCAAGATTGCACTTTACATTAGGTAGAAAACACTGTTCTCTGGAGGGTACAAGAATATTATACATACAAACAATTGGTTCTGCACATTGTATGACATTGCAAGGTAAAGACAGACTTGAAAAAAAACAGACACAGACCCCTTTTCGATTGTTGGTTTTAAAGGAACTCTATCATTTATTCACAGTATTAATTTATATATATATGATTGCACACATATCGGAACTGCTGCGCTACACTTTTGATATAATAATAATAATAACTATTTTTAGGATGTGGGAACACATAACAGTGGATTAGCGGCAACAAAAACATATGCATTTATTTTATAAACTATTGGTCTCGCTGTATGGTAGCGCACGTTTTTTGTGTTTATAAGCACACTCTAGGTGTGAACATGTCCAATAGACAATAGTGGGATTCTTCTGCATAGTCATGCAATGGACGAAACTTGATAAACTGCACAGGTGTGAACAGGGACTGGTCTTTACACAGGCCCATACAATACCCATCTGGAGAATAACAGCACACGTGTTTGTGATGTTTGGAAGCATGAGGTATGTGATCAGCTTTCATCTAGCTTATTTCCAAATTTCCACCAAATTGACTGGTTCTTCGTGTGCTTCATTTCATTCTTGTACTTACCGTATCTAGATTTTTGAAAAACTATTCGCTATTTAAATGTTTTATGACACCTGATGCAACAAAAATGTGAAGCTCATTTTGATATCATACTTTAGGTTCAGTCATGTCTACATGCTGTCTAGTATGCAGAGGCTTCCCTGAGGGATAGACATTCATCTTATTTTTTTATTCATAGTTCTCCATCACATAGGCTATGAAGTTTTATGTTCTGAGGTATTTTCTCTCTCATGGTTATTGCTCTAGGACATAAGTCTTGTGGTGCCTCTTAAGATATAGTACTGTGTCATATTTCAAACTGAGCATACAGTTGGGATATACCAAGATAACATCATATGCAATAGCATTCCGGGTACTGGCATGAAGGGTAATGATAAGCAGGTACTACTTCTAATTAACCCTTTCATGACTAAGCCTATTTATGACATTTGGTGTTTACAAGTTAAAATCTGTATTTTTTGCTAGAAAATTACCTAGAACCCCCAAACATTATATATATTTTTTTAGCAGAGAATCTAGAGAATAAAATGACGATTGTTGTAATATTTTATGTCACACGGTATTTGTGCGGCGGTGTTTTAAACGCAACTTTTTGGGAAAAATGTACTTTAATGAATTTTAAAAAAATTAAAAAGTAAAGTTAGCCCAATTTTTTTGCATAATGTGAAAGATGCGCCGAGTAAATAGATACCAAGCATGTCACGCTTTATAATTGCACGCACTCGTGGAATGGCGTCAAACTACGGTACCTAAAAATCTCCATAGGCGACGCTTTAATTTTTTTTTACAGTTACCAGGTTATCGGAACAGAGGAGGTCTAGTGCTAGAATTATTGCTGTCGCTCTCGCGATCGCGGCGAACCTCACATGTGTGATTTGAACACCGTTTTCATACGCGGGCGCGACTTCCGTATGCGTTTTCTTTGTTGCGCAAGCATTTAAAAAATGTTTTTTTTTTTCTTATTTATTTTATTTATTTTTATAATATTAAATTGTGTTTTTTTTTAATTTACATTTTGATTACTTTTATTGCTGTCACAAGGAATGTAAACATCCCTAAGTAATAGGTGGTGACAGGTACTCTTTATGGAGAGATCAGTCTAAAAGAACCCCGGTCCCTCCTTTACACTTCAAAGTATTCAGATCGCCGAAAACGGCGATTCTGAATACTGTTTACT
The DNA here is from genome assembly GCA_029574335.1 of Rana kukunoris. Taxonomy (NCBI): domain Eukaryota; kingdom Metazoa; phylum Chordata; class Amphibia; order Anura; family Ranidae; genus Rana; species Rana kukunoris. The sequence continues at coordinate 345,637,744 of CM056049.1, read as the reverse complement.
AAATCCGGCGCCGTTGAAGCCGAGAAACCCGGAAGTGACGTCATGACGTCGCTTCCGCGTTTACACATTGCAGACTGAATCAAAGCCGCGTACGGCTTTCATTCAGTTGCGCCCGGACACATCGAGGATCGGGTCTCCCGGTGGGACGGGAAGAGCGGCGAGAGGCGGCGGGAGGGGGGGGATGTCCCCTCCCGCTCCTCCGGCATTTTTATTATGTTTGGATTTCAACGGTATGATGCCTGCAGCTGCGGGCAGGTATAACAAAAGCACGCATATCTGCGTCCTGTCGGCGTGAAAGGGTTACAACACAGAGGATACTGCATTCAATTACATGAAAATTCAACACTGAGTCTGTTTACATGTGGAGATATGCAAATTTCTAAGTACTCATACAAATCTATTGCAATTTGGATATGCAATTAGGACACGTGATATAATTTTGAACATCTTTCAAAATGCATTTATTAATTTCTATTACAGGCAGTAATGAAAATGAGTCTGTCGATGTACAGAAGCTATGAAAAATATTTACTAAAGATACTTACCAAAAGACAGTAAAGAGCTCCAATGTGTAGTGACCAATCACAAGACAACTTCAATGAGATTTTTATGTAATAAGAACAATAAAGGTTGATTTCTGCTTGGTTTATTCATTATCATTCCCAGCTCTTACTCACTGCCTTTTTCATAAAGATACTAAGGTTCTAACAGTCTAAAGCTTGCAACATCTTTCTACATGCCTACACTGCAAGTCAAGTAAATACAGACTTAAAAAAAAAATCACACAGACCCTTTTTCCTCCAATCAGCTGTCTCACAGTGTATGGCAAGAATGCACACCCACAGGTAAATCAGAAAGAGAAAATTCTAACAGGACGTGCACTTTCTAAACAGTATATAAAGCTGAAGACAGCAAATATACATGTAGAACTTGTATAGGAGGATTTGTTTCATCTCTGTGTATCATCTGAGGCTGTTCACTTCACTGGGTATATGTGACAGTTTACATCCACTTTAACGATGTTGTAACATTCCCCAGTACAGACTCCAAAATGTAGACGAAGTCTAGCTATGGGAAAATGAAACATTTCTTATAGGCATTTGTGAATGGGCAGAGCCAAAACCAACTGGAGTAAAATCTTGCCATTAGAGCCAGCAAGAGATATAAATTGATTCTCAACTACTGCTATCCGAAATTAAAATATCTGCTCTGCTCATATCCGCTGGTGACCCTGATAACATTAACAGCAAAAAAAACAAAAAAAAACAAAAAACAAGCAGTACTGCTTGCAACAGTGATTTCTACTCTTTACAAAGAGCAGTGATTTCATAAGACATTCCTTAAAGCAGAACAGAAACCAGTCTCAGCGACTGATAAATGTCATGTGATTAATGTCATCTTCTCCATGAATACATTTTCAGTATACGTAAGCAATACAAAATAGCTGATCATTTTTGCAATACTAGGAACCTTTATAAAGTAGGAAGTCTGTTCAGAAGCCTTGTACTGTGCAGCATAGCAACAAAAAACAAACAGAATGGCCCACAATCGCCAGTGCAACTGGAAGAAAAAGTGTTTATTTTGACCACAACATGCTCTAAAGCCCCGTACACATGATCGGACTCCATCGGAAATTCCGACCGTGTGTATGCCCTCATTGGACTTTTTTCATCGAAAATTCAGAGGGATTTTGTCGAAGTTTAGCTAGAGAACATGTTCTCTTTTACTCCGAATTCCATCAGAATTCCAACCGTGTGTATGGGGCATAAGGTTATTGCTTTAGTTTTCAATGTAAAAAAAAAAAAAAAATGACAGCTGGAATACGATTGGTTTCTATTGGAAGCTTAGAAATATTTGATATACCAATCCACACACCTTTACAAAGTATAGACAGCCACATGAACCATCCATAAATAAAAGTTACAATGATCTCAAAGCTTTCCTTAAAGGTAACCTTTATCAATATGTTATATCAGACTTAGCCTTTCATGGCTTCAATGCTTAGCTCTACTGCCCCTAAACAGACCATGGGTCACAGAATAGCTGCTTCCAATAGTAGCTCCTAAGAAAGGTCTTTGGTTTCTATCTGCCAATTGGCTGACAATTGAAATCAGTAAAACTCTTGGATTTTCTACAACTATGAGTATATATATATATATATATATATATATATATATATATATATATACACACACGTGACCTACCAGGATAGGTCTCCAGTATGCTGCTCAGTGACAACCCTGTCATAAGAAAAATCAGCTGCCCAGTATCTTTTGCTTTAGCTAATATATTAACTACCTTAAAGCCCAACTCTGGGAAACTTGGCAATTATTTCCCAGAGTTGGGCTTTTATCTAACAAAATGTAGAAACCTGCAAAACACCTAATCTGCAGATAATCTGTGCAGTTTCAGACGGTAAGATAGAATCCACCTCAAATTAAATAAATACACCCCCCACACACTAATATAAACAACAAGAGTACTCTGATTGTAGTTAGGAGTGACAAATCTTGGGGGCAACCTTCATCAATCATTACATTCACTGGCCCCTACTGACAACACGTTTATTTTCCCATTTCTTTTTATGCGTGCCAATGATTGGTATGCAGAGTTCATTTATTGAGGCACCTGCTTAGAAATCAAGTACAACCTCTGTACTGTAAAATCATCAATACTGTAGAGGTGTACTAAATAACTGAGAAACTATGAACTGTATCAGCACAGCAATAGCCCTTTGCTCCGGACTGATTGTGTGATATCCAGAATACTATTGCTGCGTTGATTGATGTTGATAAAAGAAGACTTTTCACAAGGCTCACCTTACTACAGAGAACTAACTCTTGCTTATAATATATTGTATTAGTAATTATTTAACACTTTATATATCTCCTTTTTCCTCTCATTTACTTATACTGCAAACAAATACATTGAACCCTGTATGAAACAGTAAATGGCTTACCTGTGCCCCGAAACCTATGTAAATTTGTCAAGAATTTGTGCAAGTCCTTCCCACTGGTGTCTTTGCGACTGTATAGCAGCAATTTCCGCGCATCCGAGAACAAGCGAGAAACTCTAAAGAATAAATAATCACAATGTCTGAATTAGGTCATGAAAAGTGAAAGATGAAATAATTACATAATAAATTGACACAAAATAATTTAGTGCTTTTGCTGTAAAAATTATGGATGAATTGCTCCAGAGTGTCTGTAGCTACAGAGGTTAGTAAGGGCCTGTCCTAAAGCCCAGTCACTGCTTCTTAGGAAAATGTAAATATTTGAATATCCATAGCATGGGGAAGTCACGTTGTAAATTGTAAACACATTGATCATTAGGTATATTAATATTTTATTATTTATTTGAACTGAACATATAGCTCACATCCTGTCCAACAATTACATATATGTAATTGCTGGGGTTTTATACTGTATCTACTTATATCAACAAGTCTTATGCAGTCTAGGGCTAAAGCTTCCCTCCAACCACTTTGCATATTATTTTATATAAACTGTGATTCTGTACTTGCCAAATATGCTGCAGAAATCTCCCTTCACTGAGTCTGGCTGTATTCATTTTAACTGTGGCAGCTGAAGCTGCTGCCTGTTCACTTCCTGAATTCACACAGAGGCACACCTCCAGCTCAGACACAAATTCTCACAAAAGTGATAGAGAGAGTTGTGCATGATGTCAAAAGCCTAGGCTTTTTACCAGACAAGAAACAGGAAGTGGGCTGTATAAGATATCTACAGACAGAAAAAAATGTTTTGCTATCCAAAGTTAAAACAAGGGCAGAAGATTTAATAGATGGAAAGTTGAAAAAATGACTAAAGGTTCGCTTTAAGAAATCTGTTTAAATGTGACACCTTGCACTGCATGCAGGATGACTCCTATTTACATTAGTTATATAGGTTGTCATGCTCAAGTCAGAGCAGCAGTCTAGGAGGTGTATCCTTGGCATACCTTTAAGCGGATCTCCACCCTAAAGTGAAGATCCGCTGAACGGAACCCTCCCCCCCTCCGGTGTCACATTTGACACCTTTCAGGGGGGAGGGGGGTGCAGATACCTATCTAAAGACAGGTATCTGCACCCACTACCGGCCCGCAGTCTCGGGCAAAAGTCGGGTTTTCCCATTGTGTGCTGGGAACTCTCGGCTCCCAGCACACAGCGGGAGCCAATCGGCGGGCGCAGCGCGACTCGCGCATGCGCCGTAGGGAACCGGGCAGTGAAGCCGCAGCGCTTCACCTCCTGGTTCCCTCACCGTGGATGGAGGGGGGAGCAGCAGGGTGACGAGCGATCGCTCGTCCTCTGCTGCGGACGCCGCTGGACTCCAGGACAGGTAAGTGTCCTATTTTTAAAAGTAAGCAGCTGCAGTATTTGTAGCTGCTGGATTTTAAAAAAACATTTTTAATGGGTCATCCGCTTTAAGCTTTTAAACAAACGTTTGTTTGAAAATTCTCATCAGTACATTAAATGACTTCACGAATGTCATTCGAAAGTACTTTACAATTTCATTTTTAATATTTGGTTTTGAAACAAATGTATTTTTCATCCTTGTCCTTCAAACGTTGTCACTGTGGTCAAAACAACATTGATTTGACCCCACTAATGATCTGAGCTAAAAAAATGTAACTTGTTTTTATAAATTCTTTATTTAAAAGAAAAGAGCATGTGGAAATACAGAGAACACACTAATGCATATCACAGTAAATTAGTCGAATCCCATAATAATCCCATACATAGAGCACAATGTATAGAGGAGAAATCTGCTATCAGAGGGAAGTCGCAGCACGTATCAAGGGAACAGGAGTCCTCCGCACCCCGCATGACAAGTTTTTGCGGCAATTGCAGTTTATTGTTGGAAATAGAAATTCGAGCCCGTTTGTGACCGGCTCTAAAAGGTACAGCACTTTATTGCTGACAATAAAGATAGATCCGAAAAAGCAAAAGAAAATTAAATAGAGAGCAGAGGGAAGGGGAGGAAGAAAAACAATACTTAAACTTTAACAAAAATCTTCTAGTGTATGGCCAGCTTAAATAAGTTGCTTGTTATGCACACGCTATCTCCGGCAACGAGTTCTGTACCTTCCCCATTCCCCTGCCACACTTGACTATACTTGTGTTCCATTGGTTTCCACCGTACATTCCTGTGTTATGACTTGTTCTTTGGAATATTGTTATGCATTTCACTGATTATATGTCTCCTCATATACGGCGGCTGCGTTCGCAGTACTGTGTCATATGCTGACTTACTGTGCGATATATCTCTTGTACTGAATTCATTTTCTTTAATAAACCATTTGAAACAAAAAAAAAAAAGTTGCTTGTTGATCTTTGCTGCATGTGTATGGCAAGATCTATTTCCCATAAAATAGAAATACAGCCTGGACAAGTAGAGGTGCCTCAGTCTTTTTTTGTACGGAGTAGGGAACTACAGAATACATACATTATGTCCTTGTTACTAATTCCTCTTTTATGTCAACTTTTTTTAAGAATCTTCAAAAGTGAATACTTTAACCACTTAGCAACCACCTCAAAAATAACGGCGGCAAGGTTAATCTTTTCTACTGCGCTCCCGCGCGCCCCCTGGGGCGCGCACACGGGAATCACCTAGAGGACCCGGCGGGTGTTATGTGGCGGCGGTTTATATCGCGCCGTCCAAACGGCGAGATCAGATGTAAACAGATAAGATTCCTCCCTCCTCTCTCTGCCAACAGTGTGAGAGGAGAGGGGAGGGAGCACATTAACAATGTAAATGTGTTTTGAGGTGTAATTTGTGGTATGCTTTTGAAGACAAGGAATTTTTTAGAGAGTTTTATTATTAGTTCCAATTATTACTATTACTATTAGCCCAAACTTAAAAAATAATATCTAAGGGTTGTAAAAGTTATGAAGAAAAATTTTGTATTTGAAGAAAAATCTAAATTTTCGTTCTTTTTTCAGGTAAAAACGCAGAGGTGATAAAATACCACCAAAAGAAAGCTTTAAGCTAGTGTGTTGTATGACATTGTTTCAAAATGGAGAGCACCGAAAGCTTCATTAAGTGGGTTTAAGTGCTTAAGTGGTTAAGTCAGTTAATCTTTTCCTTTGATTTCCAGATAAGATTGCCAACCACATTCAATGTAACTAAGACAAGGAATGTTTTTTATTAGTTCTCTTTACTATTAGCCCAAACTTAAAAGGGTTGTAAAAGTTATTTTTGTATTTTCTTTTCCTTTAAGTCTGTTGGTTCAACTTCTTTGATTTCCCTTCCTAATGTTTTTTCTTCCCTTCTCACTTCCCGTTCCTCCTCAGTAAGCTGCCAGAATGGCTCAGATGATGGTGGCAAGCTTACTGAGGAGAAACAGGAAGTGAGAAATTCAGACAAAGAAAAACATTTTTAGAAGGGAAATTGAAGGAAAAGGTAAGTGAACCAACAATGCACTAGCTTAAAGCGGAGTTCCACCCAGGAAAACAACATTTGCCCATATTGCTTAAAAAAATTAAATAAAAAAAAAAAGTGAAAAAAAAAATACTCACCCGAAATGCCTGTTGCTATGCGGAAGTCCGTAATCTACCTCTTCCACAGTTTGCTTTCTGGGAACTGTGTGTGTTCTCAGAGAGCAGCCGCCCATTCACAAGCCAGCGTGAGACTCACGCAGGCGCAGTAGGAAATGGGCAGTGAAGCCGTATGGCTTCACTGCCTGTTTCCCATAGTGTGAATGGCGGCGCGGGACCCGGAGCTTTAAAGGAACCTATTTAGAAAATAAAAAACAAACCTTTACAACCCCTTTAAATTTAAAGCCACTATAGATTTTCTAGACCTGGTCAAAAATTAAAATGTGGCCTCCTTTTAGCCATGGCAACCAAGACAACAGAACAGTTATTTCCTACTAATGAGATTGAGAAAAAAACTTCATAGAAAATAAGTCAGCCAATGTGGAATCCATGTGTACATCTTAACGGAAAAGAGTAACAAGTAGGAATGTGTAATGGCGTTTAACCAAATCATTACAAGGCATATAACTGTCCAGCTGAAAATGTTTTATTTCTCAAAACAAGTGAAGCTACATCTCCAACATTTGTTGTATCAGTTCTGATGGCAAACCACACCAACAATAATTTCTTCCAAATATAGATAGTTGTAGGTAGCGTTCTGTACAAGTTGAAAGAAGATTTTCAGATTTGACACTGTTCGCAGGAATGCTACACATTTTTTAGGGGTAATTACATCATCCAAAGACCAAATTATTTCTTAATATAGCCAACGGCTGACTGGCTTTACAATTACTTTACTAATTAGAAAATACTGAACAGAAGATTACCAAATCAGATATAGCCACACCAGTGAGACATTTTTGTCAGACAAGAGCAATTTCCACGCCCTAACATCTATAAACATTGTGCACTAGGAATAACTGTAGCAGACTAATGCTGGAAATAGAAGACTACTTCCTATTCACTATCATCATGCAAGTGATAGCAAATAAACATAACTTACATTGACCTATTGAAGTTTCCAACCACTCCCGGTGATTCCCCTGGTGTCGGATACCGGAAACATGGGTTATTGGCATTGCAGATAATCCCTTGCATCCATGGCAATGTCCCAGCAGATGGCATTGCCTTGTTTGGAAAATGACCTGTTGGCAAAACACAGAATAAGCACAAATAATAAATAATACATAATAACAATAAAAATTCCTAAAAAAATTTTAACATTTAAAAAATAAATAACCTCTCTTGGGAGCAGCTGTAAAGTAAATCAACATGTATGCTTGCCTAATGGTAACATAGCTGGAAGGGCTAGTGCTTCATTACTATGGAGTCTGCTGCAGGCCTTTGAAGCTGGAAAATGTTTGCATATTAAATATGACCCTGATGAAAATGTTATGCACATTAGCAAATGTTAACAGACATAAATTCAAGCTTCCCAAGAGGTCTGATCTGCTTTATACTCTGAAAAACTTGCATCTTGAATACAACTAACCAGCACAAATAACTTGTGTTCAATGTATGACGTTTATTCTGTAGGATAATGCAACTATAATCCAGACCAGGGGTCTCCAAACTTTTCAATACAAAGGTCTCATCGTATATATTTTACAAATATTCGCAGGCCAAAAAAGATCAGTTTGTAAATGAACATATCAAATGTGAATTCATGAATACATTTTACTTGGAGTTTCTTTGTAATCAGCAGATGATTAAGAAAAAACATTTTTTTATTTTTTTTATTTAAGGAATTTCAAATAAACTTACATCAGAGTCCCCATCAAAGTACCTTTTATATTGGAGTTCCTCTTACATCAGTTTCCCCCTTACATTAGAGGGCCGCCTAAAATCTTGCAGACCAAAAATGATGTCTGACACTCTCAGTATGATACATTTATTATGTTAAAGCGGTTGTAAACCGCTTATCAATTTTTTTTATTTTTTTTTAGAACCTGCAAGGCAAAAGACATAATGAGCTAATATGCACAGCATAATAGCTCATTGTGAAATACTTACCTCTGAACGAGGAAAGTAAAACTTACCTGGTCCACGCCGAGCGACATGTCATCTTGACTGGGCGTGTCTTCCGGGTATCGCTGCTCCAGCGCTGTGATTGGCTGGAGCGCCGATGACGTCACTTCTGTGCGTGCGCGCGGGAGATTGCAAATCGGCAGGGTCCGGCGGATGCCGGTCCTTTCACCTTGGATTCCCCCCTGCGCATGCGCCGCTGCAATCAGTGGCGCATTGCGAGGGGAATATCTCCTAAACCGTACAGGTTTAGGAGATATTATTTGTACCTACAGGTAAGCCTTATTATAGGCTTACCTGTAGGTAAAAGTGAAAAAGTGGAGTTTACAACCACTTTATTTTAATAGATGCTGTACTAATAACACACATTGTCACAGTCTTGCCTCAAGTTAACTATGTCTTAAGCTGGTCATACACGGAGCAAATTTTGTCCAGTTCATAATGAATCAGCCACTATGTGATTAGTGGACAGTCTTGTTGGCACAACAGCAGGAGATTATTTCATCCATGCTGTGTATGTCCAGCTTTAATATGCAGCCCAAAAGGCACCAGAATTTGACCACACTGCGCACTGCAGTTTAGAATCTAACAGTACTGGCTAGACACACCCTGTCTTTTGACAATGGGTGTGACCATTTCCATCTATATTAGCATATAGTACTGAAGTTGACCATACACTAATAGAATTTTTGTTCGAAAATAGATTTTCCTTTTTCATTATAAGTGATGAAAAAAAGGACAAGATGGACATTTTTTCTCAAGCATTCTAAAAATTGCATTCATTCTAGAATAAAGTACTTTTGAATGTCATTCATCCAATCTCTGTAGGCATTCTGGAATCTACCAATGAGATTTTTCATATGAATGTCCGTGAGAAAATCTACCAGTGTATGTCCAACTTAAGAAAAAAAATTGTAATTAAAGGCATGGCTGACATGACACCTTAAATGGGCTTCAAAATGTCTGCCTTAGGAGAACAGCACTTAATCCCAACCACACATCGCCCTTAAGAGTAGGCATCAATGTTGCCCAAACTCGCCACTGACGTCATGGGATTTTCTAAGCGCACGACACTGAGCAAGTGAGGCTCTACTTTTCCACAACCAAGCATTATCGGGTTTTAAAACTCTTCCGTTCATGACTCCATATTATACCTGCTTTCAAGATTGCTACCCTAATCACGTGATCAGTATATATTTTGCCAGGAAGGGGAAACATTTAGCTTTTGTACACTATAACCCAATTGATGACATTACAAAACACAGTGTGCCGTGTCCACTTTTAGTTGCAAAACAATGTGGATCACTCTAGATCAAACTTCCTATTGCAACAGCAGCTGGTAAACAGTATGCTGATTTTCGAAAAATTGGGTTTCTGAGAAAGTACATGAGTAACATGACTTTGTGTTCACAAACAAAATCTGCTCTCGGTACATGACACTTGGTCAAAGGTCTCAGATATTGCTTCAGGGTTATATTTAATTTTGTAGATCTTTTTAATTCCCGTTAACTACAAATGAACTCTAGGTGGTTTTACCAGTATTTGTGACAAATGGTGTGATGACCACCCCAAGCAAAAGGAGAACTTCACTAATTTTCTAGTAAGAGCTAAACACTAGAATCTGATTAGAGTTTGTGTTTATTCAATATTTCAAGAAAAAAAGGCTAAAACTATTTAAACTTATATTTTGGAACTGGATAGATAACAGCATCTCACAACGCTGTTGTTTTTTTTTTTTTTTCATGAGCTCATCAGCAAGTGTAGCTTGAAATCCAACTCAACCCACAATAAATGCTTCATTTTATAGTGGTGGAATGAGTCACCTGTTGGCTTGGCATATCTCTTGGGAACTCCAACGTGGAAATTTATTGACAGTTGTTTGTACCTTTAAACCCTAAAATTGCAACATAACTGTCACTGTCTTGCAGCTATAGGTCTCAATTTCTTTATGGCTTTTACCAATGGAGCTCCTTAGAAGCCAGCCTGTGATTAAATGTGCCAACAACTATCCAAAGCTGAAATATCTGTGGTTGGAGATGATCTATAACTTATACATACGTTTTAGGTGACGATCATTTGAAGTGAAGTTAAAAGTTTTGTCAAGGAGTAAAGCATGTTTATGTTGCATTTTAAATAACCTAACTTTTTTTTTTAATCAATCAAATATGTCCATGTACAGTATGTTGGAGAACTGATCGTAGTTTAGATTCATTAAATTATTGTTTTTAACAGACCATTTACATTGGTCACATTATGTCATGTTACATCAAAATCTTCAGTCAGTAGAGAAGTGCAGAATTGCTTGTTTGGGATCACTGGTACCCAAGCTGATCACTATGGGGGTTATTTATTAAAAGCAAATCCACTTTGCACTACAAGTGCACTTAGAAATTCAGTGGCTGCAGATCTGAGGGGTACATGCAAGAAAAATAAAAAACAGCATTTTTGCTTGTACATGATTGACTAATACAATCAGCAGAGATTCCCCTCATTTCACTGCGATTCCAAGTACACTTGTAGTGCAAAGTGGATTTCCCTTTCGTAAATAAACCCATGTGTATTTCCACCTTTACGTAGATGCAACAATCACTTAAAATTAATTTGTCATGAGAGAAAAATGGAGGCTGCTGTTGCTGACCTTCTTTTAAGAAAGTTGGTTCCCTGGATGTCATACTGATGCTTTTGTTCCAATTCTGAATCTTTGACAAGTGAACACGTATAGATATAAGGAATTCAGACGCTTTTCTGACACTAATTTACACTTGTTCCGGGTCAGACACTGTCAGATAAGGTTTTAAAAGGATGCCAGCAATGGCAACCCCAGTATTACATTATGATAGTAAATTTAAGGCATGTGGGGCCATCTTTAAGGAGGATTAAAGCATTTGTTACCCCAGCACTTCATATTCCTGAAATGTGCCTATGTACTTGTATGAGAAAGTATCCTGTTCTTTGTATTGCATCCTTTATGTTAAATCCCTGGTGTTCCTGCTAGTCCCCTTGCTTTCCTATTTAAAACTGACCACACTAAGCAGAAGAGTACACAGTGGTCAATTCTCTAGCGCTGCTGGGAACTTAGTATGCTCTCCTCCAATGACTTGTCCTGACATGCTCCTGCTGCACAGCTATTCATTGAGAAGATCAGTTTGATGCTGTTTCTCCTCCCCTAGCTCTTATGCAGCTGAGAACAGAGGGAATGTGATCACCTTTATAAAAAAAGGTATTTATAATGTTTTTTTTTTATATCTATACAAAAATATATTGCATTTAAATTCTATTTTAAACTGAATAGGTTGTTTTACAAGCTGATTGTTTACAATCACTTTAATTCAAATAGCTCAAAGTGTCCTCTCCAAACTATCCTCATACTGTCTACAAAATGACCACCTAAAAGATCAGAGTAACTATAAATCTGCCATCTGACAAATAAAGACACACAGCAATTAGATGCATTTGAAAGGCAGCTATGATTCTTAATATCATGCATCAAATTTCTTTCAAAGCTTTGAATGTGACTGGTGGGAGGCAGCAATTGTTCTTTATTGCACAGGCTGTTAACATAAGCCATGCTAGTGATGGACCTTTGAGCAATTTATTTTCCTTATAAACAGCAGATATCTGTTGATTGCACAGGTCAAAGTGACTGAGAACTGATAAAAATTGATGTATGAGTAAACAGAATATTCTCAGATTGAATTAGGCAAAAGTACACTCCAGTCAAAATTAAACCTTGTCATGTATGTAGGGAGCACAATACCTACTATTATTTATTTATTTTTCTTTATAAAAGTTTTGATGTAGTACTTCATCTTGCTGCATTTGTCGGTAATCTGATTAAAACCTCTGCCTATAATGCAGAAAATAATCTGAAATACACCTACTGCAGGCCCCTTTCTGTACTTCATATACAGAAATCTAATGTAAAAAAGCCTTTTCTAAAAAAGGTTTCTCACGACCACCAATCAGATTTAAACCTGCATTGGAAATTTAAGGCTCCATGCACACTGGGCAGTTCCCTTGGCAGAAAAAAAAAACGCTCATATACATGTGCGTTTAGGAGTGTTTAGTGGTTTTTATGTTAAAAAGCTACAATGAAGAATGCAAACCAGAAGGTTTTTTTTTTTCCCTGATTAGATTCCAGTTCTAGTGAATGACATAAAATGCAGAACAAAGTAAATTGAGTGAGCATTTGTCCATAAGACCTGCTCCGTAAAAATGATTTAAGGGAGTAATGGGGACATTTTGGATTACAGAAGGAATGGGGTCAAGAACCTCTGTAGCCTTTCTCTGAATCAACAGAACATTTTGATGTCGATTAACATAATCTCTATTTTACTTGCATTTTGCCATCATATAATCAGTTTGAATCAACCAAGGATTGACAGATGGTGGGAACTCTAGGCCAACATGTAAATACACTAATGTTGTACTGGAAGCAAATAATAACCTTTGTAAGCCATGAAACTAGCACCTTAGCTATGTTTGCTGAGTCGGCCATGGGGTTGATTTACTAAAAGTGATGGGTGTAAAATTTGGTGCAGCTCTGCATAGAAACCACTCAGCTTAACTAAACCACAAAGCTTAAAGAGGTTATATAATAACCTATAATAAGGCTTACCTATAGGTACAGTAAATATCTCCTAAACCTGCACCGTTTAGGAGATATTTAATTTAAACTGCGTCGATTATGTCACTGGCGCATGCGCTGTGAAGAAACACCCCCTCCTTTCCTTACTAGTAAGTGCCATTAATGGCGGCTGCGTGGGAGCCAGAATTTGCGGCCCCAGAAGGAAGAGGAGCAAACATGGTTGCGGCCTCCAGCGGGAACAGCACGGGCTTCGTTTGATGAATACTAGCATATTATGATTTTACTTCGCAGGGAACAAGGTTAGCTCAGAAAAAATGCAAATGGGAAATAACACCCTACACTCTTAAAGACCATGCTCTCCCCCGGTTCCCCGCTGCACATGACTGCAGTGACCAGTCAGTCAACTGCTCTTAGCCCTCCCATTGTGTCCTTAGGGAAAGAAGAATAGCATGGCTTTCAAACCCCAGGACCATACACCGGGATGCATAGACCAGGAAGGGTGGGTTCGAAGTGTACAGGGTGTTAGTTCACCTTTTTTTTTCTTTTTTTTTTTAAGGTTAACTAAACTTTCAAGAAATAAACATTTACATGTGCCCCTTTTTGCAAGAGTTATTGCTTACTGCTAAAAAGCTGATAACTAAACAATGGAACCAAGCTGGGGAGCTAATTTTACACAATGAAAAGGTTAAGATTTATAAAACACTTCCATATAAGAAATCGATCTATGACCACAGAGAAGCCTGAAAAAATAACAGAAGAATGTAGGTTATGAGGCAGGTGCAATCTTCTGCTTGCTGTCCATTAGGCACAGCTCCTACTTGAATTTGAACAGTTCTTCTTTAGATCTGATATATTCAGGTTGCAGTGCCATTTGCTCATTTGTGATCGCTTAAGTATAAGGGCACTACCAAGTTCTACACATCCCTATATTTGCTATATTTGGAGTGGCACATGACACTTTTTGTTTAGGTTTTCATAGTTTCTCAATCTAATATATAAAATGATTAGGGTCTTTCTATATTATTTGCACTTATTTACCAGGAATAGTCTGACTAGGTATTTCATTTAATTTGTCTTCAGTAATTTGATAACATGCCAATTGTCTACGCAATACATTCCTTCTGGTTATGCTAAATTGCATAGATCTTGTATTATTAATTCTTTTGACTGAATATATACAAAATAGGTTAATTTCGTTGTCAGCATTGATGTTGTTACTTTATGTCCAATTATGTCAATTTTAATAATAGTAAAAATTCTTGTGTTAGACCCCTTTCACACTAGCTGTCCGATCCGGTTCGCCTGTCAGTTTTTTAGGCAGACCCGACCGGATTCGGACCCTCTATTCTCCTCAGTGGAGCGGTGGGCGTAGGAAATGTCCGTCCAATACACTAAAAACAGACGGATGGGGATCTGTTCCCCTTCTGTCTAACAGATTGAATGGCAGTCGGGTGTAAATGGACAGGTGGTCTGTTTACATCTGACCGCCCATAGAAGAGAGCGGGCCGTATCTGTGGGACCAGCCATTCCCAGTAGGGATCTGTTCTGTGAGAAAGGGGACATCTGCTACTCTAGTGAGTAAAACCAGGGACATTAATTGCTTCATTAGGAACTACGAATGTCAACTGTCTCACTTTGCATTGAAAAAAAATTATCCAAATCAAAGGACATTTCACCCAGGTTCACACTGGGTACGATTTAGTTTGATTTGAGATGCGATTTCACATGTGAAATCGCATCTCAAATCGGCGACATTTGCTGGCAATGACACTGTCCTAATCGGTGCGACGCCGCATCTGCGGCACTGCACCGATTTCAAAAAGTAGTTCCTGTACTACTTTTTGCGATTTCAGGACGCACAGATGTCTCTTGAATCGCGGCTGAAATCGGGACTGCCAGCGGTAAATTACATAATATAAAAGTTATTCTAAGCTCACATTTTCCACTTAAAAAGAAATCAGCTACAGTAGAAAATGTTTCAGTAATGTTAACACATTTTAAAGGAGGGACAGCCTAAAATGACTGTTCAATAAATAACATTCAATGCAAGCCTTGAACGTGGCACACTGCAGGTGATTGTAACATAATAGCTTTTTGCACTGGGTCATGGTGTTACAAAGATCGAAAGCTGAACATTTTTGGTAGTCTGTCAAGGTTTAGTACCCTGAAATCTTTGTCCAGAGCCAGAGTCAACAAGAATTGCAAATCTCGCCTATGCACTGTAGAAAACAGCTAAAAGAACATTTTTAGACCAGTTTGAAGGACCAGCGACAGAGATCAAAGGATAATAATATATATAAAAATAAAAAAAACACATGTAACTTCTTCCGTAAATTACAGATACTGTAATACAATTTTACAAAATGTGCCTTTAATATATGAAACACTTTCAGCTGCTTACAGGAAAAGCCCAGAGCACCTGAAAAAGCATGTTTTGACGTGTCCTCAAATGAGTTACATTTACATTTACAACGTGTTACTAAAAATAAGCGTCAGTGGTTCATTTTACTGCATGAACAGTGTTAGCATGGGATGTTCTGCTATCAAACAAAAGATTTTTTTTTATACTCTGGAATCAAACTGGCAGAAAAAAATGTAAATAAAAAAACGATAAAAAAAAAATATAAAAAAAAGGGGACTGGCTTTAATATAATGAACAGTAAATAAAGCTATCCGCTTTGTTATGTAAAACCCCAGGAAAAGCACAATGATTACAGCAGAGTAGGTCATATGCTTTGACAAGTTAAAGTGTAAGTAAACCCCCCTATGGGAGTGTTACTGAAAGAGTTTTATGGATGGGTTTATTTCCGCTTTAAATGACCAGACTCTCCTCTGTGAAGCACATAGCTTTACCACTGATTTATAAATGGTTCACCTACATTTTCTGAAAACTCAAGAGCATTGGAATTGATTTACTAAAGGGCAAATGGAGTTTATCTTGCTAAGAGAAGTTTCCCTTAGCAGACTGAAGTTGCATTAACTTCAATTGTCCAATCATTTGAAAGCCAAAAATCCTGTTGGTTAAAAAATGTCTGTTGCATGCTGATTGGTTGACTGAAGTAAACATAGCTTCACCTGAAGCTCCCAAATAATTTAGAGGGACTGTCCCTCTTTTAGAACCAAATTTCTCTTTCCTCAGCTGTCCCTCTTTTTTTCTTATGTATCAGAATTCCAATAAAAAAGCTCTGTCACTTCATATAGATACAGTAAATATGGAAAACATTGCAATGTTATACAATCTTTAGAAAATGTCCTTTAGATCTGTCAAAATTATATGGTAGAAACCTCACTTAAACAGATTCCATCTGTAGCCATTACACAGACTCATACTACATCATTGTTTGCAGATCTAAAGAAGATTGTACAATCAAACTGCAAAGTATAAACCTACATATTTAACGATCTAATAATGTAAAATAAAAGTCGACATTTATTGACTGACAGATACATGACAAGGAAATATAGAGCAGATATGTATTTACAGTCGAGGCTGACGAAAAGTGGGTACCTTGTAAGGGCCTGGGCCTCATCAGTTCAATAGAGGGGCCTGGGCAGCTGACAAGCAAAAGGAAAGGGGGGTATGGATAGAAAAGGTGGTGGGGGTGGAATTTTCTGGAACTGATCCCCTGTAGTTCCCCCCCTGCAGCAGCTAAAAGCAAGTTTCCCCTCATCTCCCTCCTGCCAGCTTAGGGCTCCTGCAGGGGGGGGGGGGGGGAACCACACGGGATTGGTTCCAGTAAATGGCATCTCAACCGATGTCCAGGTTCCCCTTCCTTCACCTAGCCCCAAATGCACTCTGTGTTTGGGGCTGTAGGCATGCACCCACACTCTTGTCAAATTAGGATCTGTGGCTGTGTTTGTACAGCTGTTGCATCCTTTTAGCGCAATAGCATGACCACAGCACCCATGTGAATCAGCCCCAACATCCCATTCATATACAGAGCTTTATTTCTAAACTCAATACAATTTTATCTTTTTGATTTAGCAGATTTTGATTTTTGATTTTGTATTTGTGTCCTCCATTAATGATTTTAGTGTATTTTTTACACTACCTGTCAGGTAGGCTATATGGGGCCCTGTGATTTCTAACAGTGGTCCTGTTTACAGTTATCAATATCACAAGTTTATCACCATTTATAATATGCTTTATAACTTTCATTTTCGAACACATGACAATGCTGGAATTGTTTTACACTTTAATACTTACATTCATGTTGTTCATAGGGTGGATAGGAAAGTCGCACAGAGATCAGAATGAAGAAGATGAAGAGAGGCCAAGCTACCTCAACAAGCAGCTGCAGCTGTAAAAAAAAAAAAAAAAAAGTATATGAATTTATCATACTTATTATGTTATATATTATAGGTAACAAGGATTTTGTCAAGAAGAACAAAAAAAAAAATTGGTCAGGAAGAGGTTAATAAAAAAGGATTTTGTGAAGGAATTGCACAAATCATTTAACACAGAGGGGGCCCCACTTTTACTCAATTCCAAGAACTGCATCGTGTTCCCCGTAAGAAGGTTAACTGAACCAGTCCAATCTCTCTAGGGGGTCTTTTCAGGAAAAATAAAAGCTCTGTACATATGCAGGGCTACAGCCAATTTCATCTTAGGCCTTTTCACTGATGTGCCTTTGAGTGGCCCACGTCTCCTGGAAACTAAGTTAGACCCATCAAGTATGCCTTCCACAAGACAGCTCAGTAGAAAAAGTTTTATTCACATTCAGGAAGAGCTGCTAGAGGCTACGTGGGCTTATAAATTATTTTAATAAATCTCAAGTCTCATTTTATTCATCATCACCTTAAATTCCAAATAAAGTAACCTCAAACGATTGTTTAACTCCCTGTTTTCTTTGAATACAAACGAAATTCAGTTGTTTTAGTCTTTTATGCCTATAAGTATCCTAGATATTGTTTCTACAGTATACGTGACTTTATAAAATGTTAAATATTCTCCTTTTAAAGTGAACCTATTAAGATAGAAATATAGGGAGCTGACTGTTATCCTGATGATGGTATTCCTTCGAAGTGCAACAGTGAACTGGAAAAGGGAAAGAGCCTGAGAATACGGAAAAGCCTAAACTCATGTATTTAGGTTGTTCCAGGTCAGTAACTCACTAAGTACAGTAGTAAAGCCATGTTTAGGGTGACACACCTAGGGTCTCAATCTTAAAAAGCAAAGTATTAATAGAAAATGTCATATTTCCTTAATGGTTCCCACTAAACAATGCAGTTAAAATGTATTAAAAATATATATTTGTTAGGCTGCCTATACCACTTTGTGTTGAGTAGCTATATTATTACCATACATATAAAGCAGAGTTTAAAATATCTAGCTGTATTGTGCCAGGCTGAATGTCAAGATCAGACATGATAAATTGCAACCTTGCGTGAAGTCATGTTAACGTCACTAGTGAAATGCAAGCCTCTCGTTAAGCACTACTGACAAACCCAGGTTTCTGGTGGCTAGTGTTTAAAAGAATGCACTTTGTGGAGTTGTGATAGCAACCAAAAACCAATAAACTCTTTCTTTAGTTCAGTCCTTTGCCTGCTGGTCACTCAAAAGGTTGTCCTCCACATATTGGCCAAAACCCAATGTCCAAGTTTCTAATTCTCGATCTGTTTACACAATTCAAGAGAAAACACAAACCTGTTTTTTTCAAAGGGCAGGCAGGCTTCCTGGTAGGTAGCACTTACCAAACTTTCTGAAACTAGGCCAAATATACTGGAGCCAATTATCGTGTATCTAAAGCCAACACTTTTTGTTGAAATATGGATACAGTAAAGAATGGTTAAAACCTCATCAGGTTATTTTCCTGAGCCCTACAGTATTGGGGAAATTGTAATATATTTACTTTTACAGAGACACAACAGCATGTAAGTCTGAATGTGAGGTGAAATTACTTCCTAAACACCAGTCACTTGGGACAGCCATCTCCATTTAAAGATTTCTCCTCACCTTCTGTTTCAGTGACATCTGTAAAGTTTTGGCTTTCCCATCACATTTTGTTGCAGGAAAATCTTTGTGTTGTTGTCACAGGCGAATCTCTGTATCAGGGTCAAAGGCAGCAACAAGAAACATGCCTCATTCTGAGTTCTGACACTAAAGCTAAGTTCCACCCAAAAATGTAACGTTAGCTTTTCCAGTTACTCATCCCCTTTGGTGTCACATTTGGCACCTTTAAGGGGGGAGGAGATACCTGCAAAATACAGATCTCCACAGATTCCACAGCAATCTTGCCATGCCCACCCCCCCTCCTCCACCACCCTGCTGTCTTCTGGAAGACACATAGGTCCCAGAAAACAGCAGGGACCAGTGAGGATGTGCACTGCAACTCACACTTGCACAGGCTGTGAAGCTGCAAGGCTTCACTTCCTGATTCCCTTGCCGAAGATGCTGGCGCCTCCACCTGGGAGCCAAGGGACTGATCGGCTTTGGGTGAGGACATCACGGGCGCCCTGGACAGTTAAGTGTCCTAGTATTAAAAGTCAGTAGCTGCAATATTTGTAGCTGCTGACTTTAATTTATTTTTTCCGGCGGAATTCAACTTCAATGTATTCTAGATTGTAAGCTCTAACGAGTATTCTGTATTGAATTGTATTGTAACTGTACTGTCTGCCCTCATGTTGTAAAGCGCTACACAAACTGTTGCAACTATATAAATCCTGTGTAATAATATCAATAATAATAATGTATGTAGAAAATGAGGGAGACATTACCCAAAAACCCATGGGGTCAGGACCCATGTGTAACAAAAAGAGCTGCCCCAAACTCTCACATCAGAATGGAAAACATTCAGCAATACCCAAGTCTAACACCCTATCAAGTTTAAAAAGCCAAGACTACTTAAACAACTTAAACAACAAATACAGGGAGTGCAGAATTATTAGGCAAGTTGTATTTTTGAGGATTCATTTTATTATTGAACAACAACCATGTTCTCAATGAACCCAAAAAACTCATTAATATCAAAGCTGAATATTTTTGGAAGTAGTTTTTAGTTTGTTTTTAGTTTTAGCTATTTTAGGGAGATATCTGTGTGTGCAGGTGACTATTACTGTGCATAATTATTAGGCAACTTAACAAAAAACAAATATATACCCATTTCAATAATTTATTTTTACCAGTGAAACCAATATAACATCTCAACATTCAAAAATATACATTTCTGACATTCAAAAACAAAACAAAAACAAATCAGTGACCAATATAGCCACCTTTCTTTGCAAGGACACTCAAAAGCCTGCCATCCATGGATTCTGTCAGTGTTTTGATCTGTTCACCATCAACATTGCGTGCAGCAGCAACCGCAGCCTCCCAGACAATGTTCAGAGAGGTGTACTGTTTTCCCTCCTTGTAAATCTCACATTTGATGATGGACCACAGGTTCTCAATGGGGTTCAGATCAGGTGAACAAGGAGGCCATGTCATTAGTTTTTCTTCTTTTATACCCTTTTCTTGCCAGCCACGCTGTGGAGTACTTGGACGCGTGTGATGGAGTATTGTCCTGCATGAAAATCATGTTTTTCTTGAAGGATGCAGACTTCTTCCTGTACCACTGCTTGAAGAAGGTGTCTTCCAGAAACTGGCAGTAGGACTGGGAGTTGAGCTTGACACCATCCTCAACCCGAAAAGGCCCCACAAGCTCATCTGTGATGATACCAGCCCAAACCAGTACTCCACCTCCACCTTGCTGGCGTCTGAGTCGGACTGGAGCTCTCTGCCCTTTACCAATCCAGCCACGGGCCCATCCATCTGGCCCATCAAGACTCACTCTCATTTCATCAGTCCATAAAACCTTAGAAAAATCAGTCTTGAGATATTTCTTGGCCCAGTCTTGACGTTTCAGCTTGTGTGTCTTGTTCAGTGGTGGTCGTCTTTCAGCCTTTCTTACCTTGGCCATGTCTCTGAGTATTGCACACCTTGTGCTTTTGGGCACTCCAGTGATGTTGCAGCTCTGAAATATGGCCAAACTGGTGGCAAGTGGCATCTTGGCAGCTGCACGCTTGACTTTTCTCAGTTCATGGGCAGTTATTTTGCGCCTTGGTTTTTCCACACGCTTCTTGCGACCCTGTTGACTATTTTGAATGAAACGCTTGATTGTTCGATGATCACGCTTCAGAAGCTTTGCAATTTTAAAAGTGCTGCATCCCTCTGCAAGATATCTCACTATTTTTGACTTTTCTGAGCCTGTCAAGTCCTTCTTTTGACCCATTTTGCCAAAGGAAATGAAGTTGCCTAATAATTATGCACACCTGATATAGGGTGTTGATGTCATTAGACCACACCCCTTCTCATTACAGAGATGCACATCACCTAATATGCTTAATTGGTAGTAGGCTTTTGAGCCTATACAGCTTGGAGTAAGACAACATGCATAAAGAGGATGATGTGGTCAAAATACTCATTTGCCTAATAATTCTGCACTCCCTGTATTGCACCATACTGACACTACCAATGAGTACGAAAATATATCAATCCTATTTAAGAAATACCAATCAAGTTTTCACACTCCACCGTATTATGTTATGGTAATTCCAAATGAGTTAGTCTAAAATAAGGTCTTCTACTGTCAAATCTTTCTATAATTTATGTCTAGCCAGCCAATATTTTCTCAAATGTATTAAGAGACAGCCCATTGTATTTAACAATGTGTCATGATATGAGGCAAGAAAAGCTTTTATCTGAGTCAGGAGCTTTACTTATTGATTTCCCTTCAGTGGAGTACAAATGATGGCGTTTATGCTGTTTATGCTTTTGTATTTCAATGTAGGGTCTGCTAAAATAATCAGTATTAATCTACAAGTATTAATTGTGACTGAGAACAGATAAATAGAGTGGACTGGGTTTGCCTCATAAGGCAGAGAGTACACCCATAGTAATTAATCAATACATATGTTTTATCACTCTAGGTACAGTAATAAAAATGTATCTTTTATCATTCTAGGTACAGAAAAATGGAATCTGGTTTGTTGCTAATTACTTGGTACTTTCCAGGTATACAGTATGTATAAATCAATTGATCTTCCCCTTGCTCCCACATGACAGCGATACTGTTTAGCAGTTGACCACTCAAACGGCAGTGCTGTTACTTGGCAGTATGGATAGAGTCTTCATTGGTGTATAAGCTACAACTAGCTTATATAGGACATGTTCATTCCCAGTAATCAATACAGCAGTGGGCATAAAAGGTAACTGTAAGATGCTGCATAGACTTCCTTTAAAATTTAACCTTTAGATCATACCCAACCTTTTAAAGAGCAAGGGCCACAATGAGCGGAGCGGGTGGATGGCAGCCCACTCTTCTACTTTTTTTTTTGCGGATCAGATTGGAGGTAGGCGTTTGTAAACACGCACAAGTCCATTTACATCTGCCACTCCTTAGAGGTGAATGAAGGGTCCGATTGGGTCGGGTTGGCTGTGTGAAAGGGGCCTAAGGCTGATGCACGGTTGGTTGTTTACCTGCACCACAAGTGCAGCACAGTTCACCTGTGGCTTTCCTGCAGGCTAGCTGCACTTTGCCAAAGACTTCTATTATATCCTGTAGGTGTAGTGTAATTTTCAGAAAGCACACCAAACACACATGTAATAGAGGTCTATGGCTCAGTGCAGGTAATCAGTTTAAAAGCAGCCCAGTAACCACTGCAGAACAGATATGCCCATATATACACTGTGATTTTGGTAATAAACTTACTTTTAATAACAGTATTCTATGGTATTCCATCCCAGAGCAGGAGGTCGCGGGCCACATCAGAGGGCTCTGTGGGCCACATTTGGCCCCCGGGCCACTGGTTGGACACCCCTGCTTTAGATTTTCCCACCATGGTCAACTTTCTGCTCCTTCTGAGGAACATGAAGCTCTATGTTTGCTGAATGACCGTATACTGGTTAGATAGGGATCTCCAAACTATGTGCATCCAGCTGTTGTGGAACTACACGCCCCATGAGGCATTGTAAAACTCTGACATTCACAAACATGACTGGGCATGATGGGACTTGTAGTTCCTGAACAACTGAAGGCCCATAGTTTGGGGGACCCCTGGTTTAGAGTTAGCCAGATAGAAGAATCGGACCTGTAAAAAGATCAATACCCGCCAAACCATTTCTGTATGAAGATTAAGAGTTTTGATTTCTGATTTTTGACTTATGCACTACATTAGGAATTGCTATAGAAGCACTTTTGACTGATTAAATTCCCAAAGCAAACTCTTAAGCATTGTACTTTAAGAATCGACTAAGTTAACTAATGTTTTAAATGTTTATTTGAGGCAACTCATATGCAACGGAATACATAATCCTTTAACTTTTTACTGTAGATATATATCTATATATATATATATATATATATATATACATATTTTTATCTATAAAAAAGGTGTTATCTGGTTCAGAATATACTTTCTTTAGGAAAAAAAAGTATACAAAATTGACTGAAGTGCCATAAATCGGTGTAAAACATTAGTATGAGCGCAAAAACTTTACATAAATTTAAAAATATTGGTCATTTTCTAAAACATGTCGATTATACTTCCTTAAGAATCACAATGAATATTAGATGCTCACTCTTTCCTTTAGTCAGCAAGCTGGGTGCTTTTCCGAAGATGACCTCTGACCCAGTGTGTTCATGTTATATAGTCAACAATGATAATGAGCCAAGGCTCAGAAACATTTTGCTTGTTCAACTGCCCACTCAGCATGTATCATATTCAGGCCAAAAAGATAAAGTTGTCTGAAAAATGATGCAACTATGTAGGTGCACCTCTGAAACAGATGGCAAGCTGTGTCAAAGCTGAAAACAAAAAACTACACATACAAATAATTTTTTCACTAATTAAAAATATAATACCCTGCATACATTGTCAACTGCATTAGCTGGGTTCCAAACAAACATCAATGAATCTAGATATGAGCTAATTAAAATAATCAAATGTATTTTAAAATACAGATAGCAAACATACCTATTTCTGACCTAACATGCCTGTATAGCTGTGAAAGCGAAGGGTCAGCATTGTAAACCAATCAGGGTTCTACTGCAATACACAGTGCTGTCCATCCAACTCTGTGGGCTACATTACAGGAGGAGAGAGACGCTCCTGCTCTGTTATTGTCCATTTGCTGGCTGGGTCAGACTGTTTTGCTGAGCTGCAGTGCAATCTGCAGAAAGGTCTTAAGATAGGACCTGATTATATTGTCTTACAGGAGTGTCTGCATCCAAAGACATTTTATTGTATTTATGCATAATTCATCTTACCTAAAAATGAAAGTTATATCAAATTACCACATCTATAAAAAAAAAGCTAATCAATAATTTACTGACTGCATACCCTTGCATCATCGAAATGAATCCAGATTAGCAACATGAGTGATTTTTTTCTACATACAATACACAAAAAAATCACACAGATAAATATGTGGCCTTATTTAAAGTGGCGCATGTATAGTAACTGATGACAACCAATCTAACCAATCAGGATTCATATTTTAACAGTGGCAGTGAACTTAATTTAGGTGGTTAAACAGCATGTGACACACCGGATGCAAAGTATCAAGGGTAAGCATGCTGGGACATGCAGTTCTACAACAAGCTGAAAGTACATTTGGCTGACTTTGGGGTTAAGTCAATAGCAGATAGTAAAGCAATAAAAGTCTACTAATTCTAATTCATGACTCTGGGTGAACATATGTTATCCATATCTCTGCAAACACTTACAAAGACATTTTTATTATTATGTAACTGACAACTGTGAGTAGCAACATCTGCAGTTGTGTAAACCTAGTCTCAAGAATGCACTGTACAGAGAAATTAGGAAAGCCTGTGTGTGTTGTGTTAAGCAATGGAACATAATTAGTTTCTACTCTTATAAAATTGAGTTTGCATAACAATGGGGGTTATTTCCGAAAGGCAAATCCACTTTGCACTACAAGTGCAAACTACAAGTGCAAATTGCACTTGAAATTGCACTGAAAGCGCAGTCACTGTAGATCTGAGTGGGACATGCACGAAAAAATACAAAAAATAATTTTAGCTTGCACATGATTGGATGATAAAATCAGCAGAGCTTCCCCTTATTTAAGTTCTACCCCTCAGATTTACAGCCACTGCACTTCCAAGTGCACTTTCAGTGCAATTTCAAGTGCACTTTGCACTATAAGTGCAAAGTGGATTTGCCTTTTGTAAATAACCCCCAATGTCTGTAGAAAGCAACATATATAAAGGAATCAAATCTGTGATGAAGTGTTTACACCAGATGCATTGTCTTGCAATCATCTGCATTTTCCAGTGCAGGCAAAATGCAGGCAAATAAGAAAATACAATACAAAATATAAAATTCTATGGAATTTATCAAAATTGGATATGCCAAAATCTGGCGCCGCTGTGCATGACAACCAATCCCATTGTAAGGTGTAGCGCACCCGCAGTGTGAACAGTTACATAGAATTTATTTGAGAATAGTTGCCATGCGCTTTGATTGCCCTGGAAAAGCGCACCAGTGTAAAAGGGACCTAACAGAGCAAACTGAAGTAAGAAGCTGGCTGGTTGTTATGCACAACTGCTACAGGTTTTGTCTGCCCCATTACTTTCTATACCACTCACTCCCAGAAAAATTCTATGTTAAAAAAGCCCTGCATGCTGCATTTGGTTGCATTGAGTTTGCCATTAAAATTTGTGAAAACTGAGATCTTTCCAACATGCAATGCAAGTGAACACCGTTGTCAATGTGTGTTAATACAATGCACATACAATTATGAATGTTATAACAAAAACATTACAAAATACAAATAGATAATTAAGCAAAATAACATAACTAATTCTAAACAAATATGAAAGGACAGGTTAAAGACATGTATAAGAAGTCATAAACTTACAGTCTGCCTCCGTCGGTAGGTAAAGTTCTTCCAGAGAAGAAGTCCTAGTTGCGTACAGTAAGTCATCTTCCCCCTGAGAATGCACACTGCTTCACCTCTGCGGCTCTGGCAGAAGTTGTTGCAGAACCAAAGGCTTTAGGTTGCTCATTAACTGAAAAAGAGTCAGAAAGGGAAATGGCTATAAGCTTCCGGAGTTGAAGGGAAAAAAAAACCTGTTGCACGCTCTTATTTACTGTGAAGGACAGGTACATAACAATGATAGCTGCTAATATGGGCAATATATTCAAGTGTCCGATAATGACCTGATACTATGAAGCAATTCACGAGTCAATGAAAATATCTCTCACTTCAATGAATGTCTTTCTCGGGTGAACAATAGAGACATAACTGGCTTCTATACTTGACCATTACAGCATTCTAGACAGTCCCAGTGGATTGGTGCAAGATTCACATTATTGTGTCGATTTACTAAAATTGGAGAGTGCAAAATTCGGGGCAACTCTACATAGAAACCAATCAGCTTCCAGGTTGTCAAAGCTTAATTGAACAAGCTGAAGTTAGAAGCTAATTGGCTACCATGCACAGCTGCACTGGATTCACTTACCAGTTTTAGTAAATCAACCTCTACGTTTGTCATTAAGGACCTGCTTGATCCTAACATGGTCATGCATGGTTATATGATATCATGGCACTCTTAGGCCTCGTATTCCTCGACAGAATCCATCAAGAAACTTGGTGGCAGAGCTTTTTTGCAGAGGAAAACAGTTGTGTGTATGTTTTTCATCGTGAAAACTGTCGAGGAACTCGACAAGAAAATAAGAGAACAAGTTCTCTTTTTCCTCGTCGGGAGTCTCAATTTCCTCATCGTTTTCCTCATCGGGCTGGTTTTCGTCGAGAAACACGTTCGTGTGTATGCTTAAAAACCCTCGCACCTTCAGTAAAAGTAGCGTTTGTAATGGAGATAGCACATTCGTCACGCTGTAACAGACTGAAAAGTGCAAATAGTCTCTTACCAAACTTTTACTTAACACGCAGTAACATGAGATTAGCAAAAGCAGCCTGACGGTGAGGAATTCTCTCTGCCATCAAGCCTTAAAGTGATACTAAAGTTTTGCCTAAAAATAAAAAACATGTTACACTTAACTGCTCTGTGTAGTGGTTTTGCATAGATCCTCCTCTTCTCGAGTCCCTCTTTGTCTCTCCTGGCCCCTCCCCCCTGATGAGTGCCCCACAGCAAGCAGTTTGCTATGGGGGTACCCGAGTTGAGCCACAGCTCTGTGTGTCCATTCAGATACGGAGCCCCAGCTAGGCCCTTCCCCCTCTCTCCTCTTTAGCTCACTGACTTTGATTGACATCAGGTGGAGCCAATGGCGCTCCGCTGCTGTCTCAGCCAATAAGGAGGGGAGTCCTGGGCAGCCAAGTCTCTCCTGCTTTATCGTTGGATAGAGATGGGCTCAGGTAAGCATTATAAGGGCTGATGGAGGCTGCATTAAGAAAAAAAAAGTGATTGTAAAGGCAGAAGTTTTTTTTTATATTAATGCATTCTATAAATTAAGATAAAAAGCCTTCTGTGTGCAGCAGCCAGCCTCATATTTACCTAAGATCCATCTAGTTCCAGCGATGTTACAGGAGTGTCTCGGCTGCCCAGGACTCACCTCCTCATTGGCTGAGACAGCAGCGCGGCACATTGGCTCTACTTAATCAACTACTGTTAATCAAAGTCAGTCAGCCAATGAGGAGAGAAAGGGGGATGGGCTGGGCCACAGCTCCATGTCTGAATGGACACAGGGAGCTGTGGCTTGGGTGCCCCCATAGCAAGCTGCCTGCTGTGGGGGCACTCAGCAGGGGGGAGGGGCCAGGAGCGCCAGGGAGGGTCCAGAGAAGAGAAGGATCTGGGCTGCTCTGTGCAAAACCACTGCACGGAGCAGGTGAGTATGACATGTTTGTTATTTTTAACAAAAAAAACAAAAAACAAGCCTTTAGTTTCACTTTGATAGCTCAGCGGGAGTCAATCCCACATCTACATTGAGTGTGTGGATAGGGGAATTTGTCATTTTTTTTCATGCAACCCACTGGTTAAATGAAAAAAAATGACAAAGGCTCATGTATAGGCTGCCTTACACAAAAATGAAAATAATCAAAACAGTTGGAAGCAGATTGGTATGAACTGTTTGTATTTGTGGTTAAAAATGTGTATGGCCAGCATTAGAGTTTCTCAGAATAGGACCAGTCCTAGATCAGAGTTGCTTTAGAAAATGTTTGGTTTTATTCTGCTTTAATCATAGCCATTGCATAGATTAAGGCCCTATTTGGGCTGAAACACATACGTGTTTAAGCATACATGGAGATTTCACCCTGTCTCCAAGATAGTTACTAAAGCAATCCCGGAATTGAGTGCTGTTTCATATCTTATACATTTGATTACGGTGGACAGGAACCTTATCTGGAGCGTCAAATACCGTCACTATTCTTCATGAACTATTTGGTTAGGCGACGGTGAGCTTATTTTTTTTCAGAATTTACTACCCCTGGTAGATGCTCCTTGGCCTCAAGGCTGGTTGGACAGAACTACAAATCTTTTGGCTAAATAAAGTATAAAGTTAAAGTATATCAACATTGTATTTCATTGTCTGTCTGCTTTAACTAATGATTTATTTATTTTCAGTTCTTTCTTCTGGAAGAGAACAATTTTGTAGATTTATGGCATGTGTGAACCAAGTCTTGTATTTGGCCGCCATCTACTTGTTAGAATGATCACAGGGATCTTTGTTCAGGCCGCTCAGCCCAAAGCAACCCTCAATATTTTACAACAGGCATATAGACAGTAACAGCCAGTCCAGCAGACATGTTAGGACTGAACAAACACTGGTTGCTTTCTAATATCTATGTATGCAAGTAATTAAAACATTTGTGTTCTCTTCGATGTTCACCCAAAAGCCTGACAACCTAGTTTTTAAATCAGTTCTGAGACAATCTGGAAAAATTCCAGAACTATTTGGAGGGGGTTACCATGCTTTTTTTTTTTTTATTGACGTGCATTGTATATCTTACACAGATGCCCCTTTTGAGGCTCCCATAAAAGCTATTTTAACCACTTCAATACCCAGCCATAGACAATTGACGGCCTGGGATGGGATTTACCATCCTAAGTGGCCGTCAATTGACGGCCTGGGTATTGCAGGCGAATATCTGGACGATGCCTGCAGCCAGAGGCATCATCCAGATATCCATCTTCAGCCGGCGATTCTGCACAAAGTAAGAACGATCATAGCGGCGGTTCCGCCGCTTGATCGTTCTTACAGGCCGCGGGAGGGGACATCCCCCCCCTCCCGCCGCCATCCGGTGCTTCTTTTTCCGGGCTTACCTGTACCTTCGGGGGCCCGGAGAACGAATCGTCGGCGGCGGCAGGAAGCATAGAGATGACTGGTGACCAGATGGTCACCAGTCATCTCTATGACCGTCGGAGGACCCGGGCGCGATCTGATGACGTCACGCCCGGGTCCCCGTATGTAAACAAAGCCGCGATTGCGGCTGTAAGTCACCATTCATGAGATCGGTGAATTTTTTTTCACCGATCTCATGGTTTCCCAGCCTGGAGGTGAGATGTGAGGTCTTATTGACCCCACATCTCTCCATAAAGAGGACCTGTCACACACATTTCCTATTACAAGGGATGTTTACATTCCTTGTAATAGGAATAAAAGTGGAAAAAAAAAAAAAAAATGAAAAAAAGTGGAAAAATAAATAAAATATAAGTAAAAAAAGATAATAAAAGATAAAAAAAAAATGAAAACGCCCCTGTCCCCGATAGCTCGCGTGCAGAAGCGAACGCACACGCAAGTCCCGCCGACATATGTAAACGCCGTTTAAACCACACATGTGAGGTATCGCCGCGTGCGTTAGAGTGCCAGCAACTAATCTAGCACTAGATCTCCTCTGTAAATCTAAACTGTAACCTGTAAAAAATAAATAAAGCGTTGCCTATGGAGATTTTTAAGTACCGAAGTTTGGCGCCATTCCATGAGTGTGCGCATAATTAAAGCGTGACATGTTGGGTCTCTATTTACTCGGTGTAACATAATCTTTCACATAATACAAAAAAATTGGGGCTAACTTTAGTGTTTTGTTATTTTTTTAATTCATAAAACATTTTTTTTTACAAAAAAAAGCGTTTGAAAAATAATTGTGTAAATACCGTGCAAGATAAAACTTTGGAATGACCGTCATTTTATTCCCTAGGGTGTCTGCTAAAAAAAAACCATATATAATGTTTGGGGGTACTGTGTAATTTTCTAGCAAAAGAATGATGATTATTACATGTAGGAGAGAAGTGTCAGAATAGGCCCGGTATGGAGGTGGTATAAAAGCCTAGTATTGAAGCGGTTAAACACATTCAGCTAGAAGCTTAAAAAAGAGAACCCAGATTGACTGAATGGATTATATACTGTATACACACATATATATATATATATATATATATAACTGGATAGATTAAAAGCTCCCAGTTGGCCTAGCAGCATCTTGGAACCTGAACACATATACATTGTATTCATGACTAACCGAAGAAAGCCAACCTGGCATGCTCATATAAAACTGATCCTTTACAATAGATCAAAAAGTATTGTAAAGATGAAGGTGCTTAAAAGAGAAGTGCGAGATCTAAAATAACAAACATTCATACTCACCTAGATGGCTGCAGCATTGGATCGCTGCCTCTACACTGAGAACTGAGTGATCAAAGACTGCTGATCGCTCAGTTCTTGGGCTTTAGAGAGTTAGTGACTGTCATTCACTGGTTCTCTGCTCTGCCTCTCCACTCTCTGGAGCGCTGGGCTGTGGAGGGAGGGGGGGAGTGGCTGGCTCAGCCTCTCAGTGGCACGCTGAAAGGCTGAGCTAGCTGCTAGTCAGGCATCTAGGCGTATCTTGACATTATTATCGTCGGCTGAATAAGGGTCACAGGAGTGCAGAATGAAGTGCAATACTGTGACCCACAGGAGAAGTATAGCCAAAAGAACTTTGGCCATACTTATCCTTTAACCAATGTATGGGAACTAGTACTTTGTACCGTGAATATAATTTTGTAAAATCTATATGCATGTATATATTCTTTGTTGTAGCTTCTCTACTATTAAATCCAAAAAAATATATATTATTTACATTACATTTTGGGTGTGTTAAATTCAATATAACCCAGCTTTCTCAAACCTTTGTGGACTCAGACAAGTTAGGATAAAGATGGGATGCCACTAACAAAATGATAGCATGCCATTAACAGAATAGCCTATACAAGGTTTAAAAATAAGTGGTAAGAGAGGTGGACTTAATTTAGTAAAATAATGTGTAATATCCCCAGCAAGCAATTACAGTAAACTCTTTATTACTTTATTAAATAAGCCAGATAATACCGTCACTCTTAAAGCTGTTTGTACTCCGAAGACGCTTTCTGGTAGCAAAATATTTATTGTACCTTGTCATGTTATGTAGTCATAATGGTTCCATGGAAAAACAAGAGGGTGTTTACTAATTAGCAAAAAGTCTGCTATTGTATTCTCATTAGTGCCTAAAACAATAAACCAGTATTACCTCACTAAAAGAATAATGTCCTTAATCCCACCACACAAGTATACCCAACCTCACTATATACCTCATAATTATGCCAGCACTGACAGTAGATTACAGCCGATAGGAACGCAACATCCTTTTTATTTTTGCCCTCTTTGTAATAAATTTGCTATACAATAACAAAATTGTCACTGTCTAGGCAATAGTTTTGCACAGAGCAGTCCCTAACCTCCTATTCTCGGGTCCCCCACTTGTGCTTTTTCTCCCCCCCCCCCGAACTACTACTATGGGGGCACATGTGCACTCACTCCTGAGCTGGCTCTTTGTGTCCATAAAACACTGAGAGCGGGGCTTGGCCCCACTCCCTCCTCACTGGCTGTGATTGACAGCAGTAGGAGCTATTGGCTCCCGCTGCTGTGTCTGAGCCAACGAGGAGGGAGAATGCCTAGAGAGCCTCTGCTCACATGCACATCACTGGATCGAGATTGGGCTCAGGCAAGTGTAGTGGGGCTAACTGCATACAGACGTTTTTTTACCTGAATGCATAGAATATAATGCATTCAGGAAAAAAAAACCTTCTCCCTTTAGTACCACTTTAAGTAAATCCCTTTTCAGACAGTTGTGACTGAAACAAGTGTCCCCTCTAATCCCATTCTAGTAAAAAACCAACATGTTTTAATTTTACTTCACTTTCAGTCCCTTTGACAGTGATCAGGGCAAATAGAGAGGCCAAATCTACTTAGCGAGAGCACAGACAGAAATAAATACCTGGTTTTCATATACTATACTGACTGTGTAATTATGAAGTTAGCATTTTCATTTAACAAAAAATGAATGCAGGATATGGAAAGAGTCAGTCATGTTTGTACAAGTTCATGACATAGTTCCACTATCTATTCTCAGAATGCTCCCCAAGCACTCCCCTTTTCCCCTGAAGATATCCAAAGAACAGAAAGGCAGAAGGTCAGAGCACGTTTTTTAGTGTCAGAAAAACAGGCATCAATGTTTTATGGTTCACCGCAATCATAGAAATGTAGGCATGTAATATAGAAAGGAATGGGGAACCACATGTCATCTGTTCCTGAAGAAATCATAGTCATCTTCCATGGTCATCTTCCCTTTCTATTGTCAACAATGGCAATGGCCCTACATTTGGTATAGTATCCAGTGTATTTTTATTTCAATCAAACCTGCTCATCCAGCATTTCCTGAAATAATCACTGGCTTTTTAATGCAGGGATGGTGTCAACAAGCGGAAGGTGACAACATATATTTTGGCCATTACTAGTTCATGCAGTAACTCCTTTGGAATGCATCTTATAAAAATATGATAAGCAGAGATCGCTACATTAAATGAATTAGTCACTTAAAAACTTTGCACATATTAGTGCCTAACAAAACAATACTTTATCTACTTAACATGTCATTAAGAGAGACAACCCTTTACGGTTTATGCCATGATAAGCACATTTTAACGGACCATACCTTTGTTTAGAGCCATAACTATAACAGAAAAATGAATAATGGACCCTGATCTCCATATGGAAGGCAATTCCTCTGGTTATACAGAACACTAATGCCTCGTGACAGGAAAAGTGCAATGTGAGGTTTTTTTTTTTATCAGGAAAACCGGCTGTGTGTATGCTTCATCACATGTTTTCTGTTAGTTTTCCTGCCAAGAAAAGATTGAGAGCAGGATCTCAATTTTCGTGACAGGAAAAAATCCTATCGGGAATCGCGTTCGTTATGCAATTACGACGAGCAAAAAAACATGCTCAGAATCAAGCAGAAGAGCCAAACTACCTATTGAACTTCATTCATCTCCGCTCGTCGTATGTGTTGTACGTCACCGAGTTCTTGACGTTTAGAATTTCAGCCAAGATTTGAGTGACCGTGTGTATGCAACACAAGTTTGAGCTGTTTTCCTGCTGAAAAAAACCCCAGGTTTCCTGTTGTAAAAACTGATCATGTGTACGAGGCATAAGGCTTTATGTATACAGGATGTTTTTACAACCTCTCTTGAATGATTTAGCTTGACAGATAGTAACCCACATTTAAAACTTCTGTTTTTCCGTGTTTACATGCCGCGTTTAATTAGCAGCGTTTTTGTTTAGAAGTGTTTCTAATATATATATATTCAAAATAGCCAAAAATTGAAAATGGCTGTAAACGAAAGGCAGCTAAACTCGAATTACCGTGTTTAGCTGCATTTAGAAACATTTGGCGCTTGAAATGCCTCTAAACGCAGCTTCTGAACCCTTTTTTTGCATGAAACTACTGTAAATGATCCTGTGTACATGTACTGATAAGATAACATGGAGAAGAGTTCAGGAGCAGTGTACATCCGTTTTCCAGCAGCAGCAGTGTACATGAGGCCTATGTTTTCAAAGCAATTGTATAAGGCTCCATGTACATTAGCAGTTCCTAAACTTGAGTTTAGGAGCTTTTGGTGTTTTTTTTTTTGCCAAAGCTTCTAAACTCAACTCGATAAAAGCTGATGTTTCCATGTACACATAGGCTTTTTGGATCATTTAGGGGCTGCTGCGGTTAGGGGAGGTTCAACCTCCTCCAACCTCTCTCTTCTGAATGCAGAAGAATCACGTTCAGGATAGGAAAGTTTTGTAGGTAAAAATAGTAATGGTTTCCAAGCTGCCTATGCAGTCAATTCATCCAAATGATTTATCTATTACTACTGCTAAATGCATAAGGCCCCTTTCAGACTGGGGCGGGAGCCGCGGTGGCGGTATAGCGCCGCTAAAAATAGCGGTGCTGGGCCTATTACACCCCTCAGCGGCTTCCCAGAATTTTCCACACTCACTCAGACCTGTGCCCAAAGTGCCGGGGAGCTGTGGGATCGTTCTATCATGTCGTTTGGGACTGCCTGGCCATACAGGGGTACTGGGATGGAGTGGTGGCGGAAATTAAAGCTGCTACTGGACTTCAGGTACCACTGGACCCTAAAATTCTCCTTTTAGGTTTCACGGACTGCGTGACTCAATCCACACATGCTGGACTGCTACTTTTCTACCTCTGTTTCTACGCCAGGAAGGCGATGTTGTACCAGTGGAAGCTGGCGGCTCCCCCTACGGTGGCCCAATGGCTTGCGTTGGTGGACTCTGTCTTACCTCTTTACAGACTGACGTATATGGGCCGTAAGTGCCCCCAGAAATTTGATAGGATCTGGAAGTCATGGGTGATGGCTAGAGCGACCCCTGTTTAGTGACGCTGGTTAAGATGGATCTGGACACTGCGATGACCCTCACTGAGTAGCTACTCTCTGGTAATTCCTGACAATATTTGTTCTGCCCACCACCTCCCAAGTGTTTAGTGTATTGCCCACTCCGGCTGTGCCCTTCTAGTGATGGGATGCGGCCAGTTGTTTACCTGTACGCCACAAGAGACCGCAGAAGCCCAGGGCCCCTTCTGGGCCTTCGCAGCCTCTCACATCCCCCCCCCAATTAGGATCGATACTTCTTGCCCTGATGCCCGACACATGGGTAGATAGGGATTATCGTGCCCGACTGCACATCCTGACCCTGACAGGTTTTGATTTTTGATCTTTTGTATATCAACCAGTGTTTATCTTCGTAACTTTCCTTGTGTACAGCTCCTTTTTGTACTGAACCTCTACTGTACCATGGTATTGTTAATTCAACCTCTGTACTGTTTTTTTTTTTTTTAGCTGTTTATTTGTAACTTTTTTTTTTCTTGTTTGCTTTTCCTTTTTTATTAATAAAAACGTTTCTGTTAAAAAATAGCGGTGCTATACCGTCGGATTTGCCGTGGGATTCGGTCGCTAGCGATGCGGTATTAACCCCTGCTAGCGGTCGATAAAGGGTTAATACCGCCCGCAATACGCCTTAATAGAGGCGCATTGTGGGCAGTATTGCCGCGGTTTTCCATTGTTTTCAATGCATGCTGGGAGAAACTGTTCTACCTTTTCTCTTTTTTATTAATAAGGTGCCAGTGCAGTGAAAACTGTTATAATTTTTTCTTAATACAGTAGTATTCTATGATCACTGCTGTATTTGAATAGTTTATTCTGACAATGATCACAAAATATAAAATGTGAGAGTTTGTAAGTAGGAGAATATGTCTAATGTAACTTACTTATTTGATAAGATAACTTTATTTAACAGACATTAAATCAATATAGGACATTACTTCATGATGTATCTAATAGATACTGTAAATGTTACACATGAACTAAATGCACTTGTTTAAGCTGCTGCCTTATGTTACCAACTTCAGATTCTTTGTCTTCCTATAATGTTCACCCCAGGTGACCTTTCATACCTACCCTTTCAGACCAGCGGTGCTACTGAGTTACACGAATGTAAACGATATGCTGTTTATGGACATGGAATGTGAAGAGTTAACTTTCAAAAATACTTCTAAACGTACTTCATGCTAAAAGTACACTTGCCACTTTGCAAAGAAAGACACTGGAAGCTTAAGATGTATACAAGGTACAGTGTAACCTTGGATTACAAGCACAATCTGTTCCAGGAGAATGCTTGTAATCCAAAGCACTCGCATATCAAAGCAAGTTTCCCCATAGAAGTAAATAGAAATGAAGATAGTTTGTTCTGCATTGACTTCTATTGCATGCAATACCACATGTGCCCAGAGGTTAGGGGGGGGGGCGCCGGAGAGACCTGGAAATATTTGGAGACAGCTTGGTTGAACTCGAAACACTTGGAATGGAAAATGTCCGAGTGTTTGAGTATTTCCGAATGGCTCCGAACCGTTCCGAGTGTCACCGGTGCCCCCCAGCACCTCTGGCAAAATGCGGTACAGCACACCACAGACCAAGTCAGAATATAAAAAAAAAAAGTTGCTCGTCTTTCAAAACGCTCGTAAACCGTGTTACTCGTAAACCAAGGTTCCACTGTAAAACGAAAACTTTATTTGTATGATATGGCTAAAATAGGGATGGCTGGCCCCCTGATCAGATTTTTTAATGCTTTCTTTGTCACTGCTGGGGAAATGTATCGTCACTGTTAGCCCGGGTGATCACTGTCACAGAGACAAAAAGTGAAGGGAAACCAAAATTTTGAGTTGTCTCTAAGATTCCCAAGATTTGAAGGAAATCCTCCAAAGAGGAAACCTGTACTTGTGATAGCTCTCCTAGGTGGGGATTCTTCTCACTTTGAACAGATTTCCTCCTGCGTTGGCAGGACAGGAAGTGAATAGAAATCTCCTCAGTAGGGCAGAGGCTGCAAACACACACAAAAAAAGAAGCTGATAGGGCTTTAATCTTTGTATTCTGTACACTCCTGGATCTTATTGGCTTGCTGCTCCTCCCATCAATTTGTCTCTGACTGATCATGTATAGGAGGAAGAACCTCCCACCCATCTATTCAAGTACATTCGCAAACAATGTTTTTTTGATAATCAAACCGTTTTCTCTTTAATGTGTTTCAATGAATACCATTTTTGTACAGTGTCTCTCCTTCAGAGGACACAAACAAATTTGGCAAGGCACCGTGATTTATGAAGATTCTTTGCTGTTATTCTAGGTCTTTTATCCTATCAGTGCTGCACATTGCGCTCTTGTGTTTTGTGCGGGATGCCCACTCATAGGGAGGATAGAAACAGTACTGTGAGGTTGATTTACTAAAGTTGGAGAGGGCAACATCTGGTGCAACTCTGCATAGAAATAAATCAGCTTTAGGTTTAGTTGTTAAAGCTTAATTGAACAAGCTGAAGTTAGAAGCTGATTGGCTACTATGAAAAGCTGCACCAGATTTCTCATTCTCTAGTTTAAGTAAATCAACCCGGTATGCCCTTCATTTAAAGCCTATTTGTCTGTAGCTTTAGACTGAGAACAACCAGGCCCTAGAGGTGCCTTTGTAGCATTTTCCGGTTTTATGGATCAATACAGTTCTTTTAAAGGGGTTGTAAAGGTTCATTTTTATTTTCTAAATAGGTTCCTTTAAGCTAGTGAAGCTAGTGCATTGTTGGTTCACATACCCTTTCCTTCGATTTCCCTTCTAAATGTTTTTTTTTATTTGTTTGAATTTCCCACTTCCTGTAAGCTTGCCCCCATCACCCCCTGGGGGTTAGTCAGCCAGAACAGCTTACTGATGAGGAACAGGAAGTGAGAAATCCAAACAAAGAAAAAAAAACATTTAGAAGGGGAATCGCAGGAAAAAGTAAGTGAACCAACAATGCACTAGCTTAAAGGAACCTATTTAGAAAATAAAAACAGACCTTTACAACCCCTTTAAGATCCCAATGACCTTTCTTGTTAAGACTAGATTCTGTCAGTAACAAAAATCATTTTGTTGGGTGTTGTGCTTTCAAATTTATAAAGTACCATACTATAACCAGTTTTAATCTCATCTCTTCAGTTGGAATACCAATTACCCAATTTTTAAGATTATTTTAGAGGCTATTTATTCATCCTTTTCTATGCAAGACTATGACTGTAAAACCATTGGTATGATTAAGGATAATGAGAATGTTGTATGCTGTTAAAGAAGCCTCTTTTTTATTATATGGCTAAAGACGAGACTGCATTTTAGGGACCATTAAAACAGAAATCCTGATCATTTAAAACATTATTAGGATGTGAATTAAATTATAATTATTAGAAATACTATTATTGTAGCTTTGAAACCCAATCTTATCAAGATATCTTCTCTGAGCGTACACAGAAAATCAATGGCAGACTATAATCCTACATGTGAGACAACCTTTCTGTTCTATTTTGAGACTGCATATTGCTGTCCAGTAAGTACTTTTGCTGATCAATAGCAGTGTGCACTTACACAATGTTCATTTTGACCAAACAGCAAATTAAAGTGATCTTTTACATGTGGCCTCTGATCATAACAGCATCTTCAAACTAAGTACTGAGAAAATATACATGGAATGGCCAGTTCTTAAAGCGGCGTTTCACCCAAAAGTGGAACTTCCGCTGATCTGTTCCCCCCCCCCCCCTCCAGTGCCGTCCCTCAGAAGTTCAGCACCCCTCCTCTTTCCCCCTGCCACCAGGCCAATAAGAAAGCGCTGCGTGCTTCACGCATGCACAGTAGTTAAAGGCTTCACATTATGGCCAAGCTGGACAGATTAGTGTCCATAAATTAAAAGTCAGCAGCTACACACAGGGATAAGAAATTAGCGGACCTTCAGCTGTTGCAGAACTACAATTCCCATGAGGCATAGCAAGACTCTGACAGCCATAAGCATGACACCCAGAGGCAGCTGAAAGTCCTCTAATTGCATATCCCTGGGCTACAGTATTTGTAGCTGCTGATTTACATATTTTCCCCCAGGCTTTCCCTGAAACATTTTCACCTTTATTAGGTCTTTATTTCACATCTGTACATTTGACCTTGGCCTACCTTGTTATTTTACGCACTTGATTCTGGCCTTAAAGAGGATGTAAACCCAAGTCATGAAATTTGAGCTGGGCACATATATCTGCAGTGTTTTTATTATCTCTCTTCAAAGCACTATGTTCCACAGCTGTCTCCTGCTCCGTTCTTCTGTTATCAACATGATAACTTCTGACAAGTTCTCCGTCAACTGAGATAAAAGCAACCTGAAATTTGTGTCGTGGGAGGTTGCTTTAAATAGATTAGCACAGAGCTGCTTGATTCACAGAACAGCTCTGAGAGTCTTTGCATATAAGGAGAGGGGGTGTGTGCCTTTTTTCCAATCAACTGTGCTGTACAGGAAGAGAAAATCTCTTAAGACAATCTGAACTTTTAAAAAAAGTTAATAAAGATGAAGACAGCAGATATACATGTAAAACTTAGGTAGGGAGATTTGTTTTATCTCTGTGTATCATCTGAGGCTGTTCACATCACTAGGTATATGTGAGGGTTTACAATATAGAATAATGCTGTTATTGTCAAAGACTGTTTTACCATTACTCTTCTGTACCTTTTATCTGCCCTTTGTAGTGTGGTTGGGTTCCAAAAGGCTAAGGAGCCCTTGATATAAGAAATCCAGACTGACAAAAGTTGCTGGCAGATCTTTTTTAGGTTTTTGAAAATTGCATCTGAGGGTACATAGGTGAACTTTAGCACTTGGATAAGATTAACAACTTGAACTATGTCTTGGGTTATTGTCAAGTCAAAGGTTACTGCTTCACAGTTCTATTTAAACACTGTCCACCTACAGAAAGTGCCTTTCTGACACGTGTACGAATTTAATTACTTGGTTATTCTTCACCTGCAGTGATTATGATCTCTGTGAATCCATATGACTGAAGGTTACAGTCTGACTGGTTACTCTACTGAAGGTTAAAGTTTGACTGTCTACTATAGGTGGCAGCACACCACACTTTTTTTAAGAATTTGTGCTAAATATGTTCATTGGAACCTACCGTTTTCCAACATTTCTAAAAAAAAAAAAAAAAAGTATGTGTTTCCAACAACAAGCTTGATAAATATTAGGGTTGTCCCGATACCACTTTTTTAGGACAGAGTACAAGTACTGATACTTTTTTTCATGTACTCGCCGATACCGAATACCGATACTTTTTTTAAATGTCATGTGACAGTTTTCAAACCACAATACAGACTAAGGATATTTTCTTTAGATATATGAAGAACTCTAACTCAAGACATTATAAAAGAATAAAAATTAGTAAAAATGAATAAAAATGTTTTATTTTCTTGTCACGCAGTAGTAAAAAACTCAAAGAATTTTCACAGAACATGTTGATAAATACAAAAAAAGTATTCTATTTAGGTATCGGGAGCATTTGCGCGAGTACAAGTACTCCCGCAAATACTCGGTATCGGTCCCGATACCGATACTAGTAGGGTACTAATACTAATATCGGTATCTGGACAACCCTAATAAATATGATGACTGGTGATCTCAACATTTCCAACCACTTTCAAGCATTCTATTGGTGACTATTCTGAACTCCTATAATGCAAACCGTCAATTCCATTGGTTTTTACATACAAACACAATAAAGTGATCACATTCCCTCTGTTCCCAGCTGCATAAGAGCTGGGGAGCAGAAACAGCAGCACACTGATCTAACCAGTGAGTGGATGTGCAGGGGTGGGCACGTCAGGACAAGTCTGATCGTTGGAGGAGAGCACACCGAGTTCCCAGCATGGCTAGAGAACTGACCACGGTGTGTTCTCCTGCTTAGTGTGGTAAATTTTTATTAGGAAAGCAGAGGGACTGGCAGGAACGCCAGGGATTTCACACGAAAGAAGCAATACAAAGAGAACAAGATACTGGTGGAATGTAAATCCATTATCCAGAGCATTAAAGCAATATTAAAGCCTTGTTTTGTTTTTTAAATAACCAACATGTAATACGTACCTGCTATGTGCATGGGTTTTGCACAGAGCAGCCTGGATCCTTCTCTTCTCGGGTACCACGCCGGTGCTCCTGTATCCTCCCTCCTGCCGTGGCTTCACACAAAGAGCCGTGGCTTGGTCCCACCCCCTCTGTGTCCCAATTGGCGCACTGTCTGTGATTGACAAAAGTCCATCAGGCAAGGCTCTCATGGACATTGTTGGATCGAGAGGGGCTCAGGTAAGTGTTGGGGGGCTGCTGCACAAATATACGTTTTTAAGACTATAGGCATATGCAGGTTCTACCCTGTGATATTTCAAATCACAAAAATATCATTACAGTACAAAGAGCAAAATCAAATGACCAAAAGTAAATCATAAAAAAGGGACCTAGACTAAAGATTTGGACCCTGCTGTGACATTTAAATCTTCTTTAAAGCAGAAGTAAATCCATCAATTTAACAATTAAAAAAAACAGTTACATTCCTGGCACATTGGTTGTTCTCTCAACCAAACTGTCAAATCATCCAATGATCGGTGTCATAACTGATCACATGTGCAGCATCATGGCAGTTGTAGGGGCCAAGATGGCAGATTCCTTGGCTGAAAACGAATAGAGGGTTTACTTCCACTTAAAGTAGGTGCAGCTATTGCTGTGTAGCTTCTGCTATTTAAAAAAAAAAAAAAAATGTGATTCTCAGATCCTGCAGTGAATAAAACAGGACCTGACGAAGAAATCTACCATGTTTTTTAAAAAAATGCATTTTCAATCTGTCACATTAGCTAAGAAATGTAAAAATGTAAGTACTACATACATAGGTGTGTGCAGCCTATTGCAATAGGCTGTGTACCCCAAAGCTCAAACACACACTACTGATCACTCATGATATTCATTCAGAAATTATACCTGCCACTTCCCCCACTGATTCTAAAACATACCCACA
Organism: Rana kukunoris; assembly: GCA_029574335.1. NCBI lineage: Eukaryota > Metazoa > Chordata > Amphibia > Anura > Ranidae > Rana > Rana kukunoris. The sequence continues at coordinate 345,596,010 of CM056049.1, read as the reverse complement.
GCAACAGCCGGCGGGAGAGGAGAGGAGGGAAGCCAGAAGCGCTGCAGGTAAAAGGGGAGGAGCTAGGACACTAGGAGGAATTTGTGCTGCACAGGGTGCACACCTGGGCACACCCTGTGCGCATGCCTATGACTACATATATTGAGCACATATGTGTTACCTGAATGCATTGTATTCCTTACTTAGATTAATATGTTCTTTAAACAAATGACAGTTCTCTTCCCAGAATTCCGGCAAAGAGACATTTCTGATTTGTATACAATGTAGTATGAAAAAGCTGTGATGAGGGTTTCACAGAAATGCCATTAGGGAGGATATAGATAGCAGATCCCCAGAGGGCACTGGCCTGAATGGTTGCAACATTTCCAATAATCTTGATCCTCTGACTGAACTTCACAAATCTATTTTAGCTCAGTCAATATATCTTAAAAGCCGAATGATCTAAGACCTGAGGTTGATTTCAGAGGGACTTCATCTGGGTCATTAGTGCCTTCATATGCCAAGAAACCTGAGATTGTAAAGTATCTTTAAATACTGTTTAATTGTTGGTTTGTAAACATGATGCACTGGATTTTTTGGCAAGCATTCCATTACTCCTGGCAAGCCAGGTCTGTGTGACCTCACCGTGGCCAAAAAAAGAACCCAGACAGAACACTTAGACTTTTCCTACACCCTCTACAGTAATGAATTTCTAATAAAGATACTGTAAGCTAATTAAAGGAAACAGATACTGGGCTGGACTGGGCTTGGAAATTATTATTAAAGCCCAACTAAAGCTTCAGTTTAAATCAGGAAAATGCTTTTCAGGTGTTGAATAAAAAAAAAAAAGTGGGCAAAGTCTTAAGAGTTTTTTAAACTAGTCACAGCTTGAATATAAAAGCATGTTCCCTGCCAGCAGGCTGTAGAGAAAGATGGAAGCCTTCTATTTCAAAACGGTAGTCTTTCAACTGAGGTTTGATGCTGCTCCACCCCAGTCAGAGCTAGAGCTCTCCAATCAGCAGGTAGCATTAGCTCATATGGAACAAAGGTCCTACCTCTACAGCATGCTGGCAGGGGACAGGTTTATTTTATTTTTTAATTAGGCTGTGGCTGTTTTATTTGTTAAGGACATAGAATAAGACTTTACATATCTTTTATTCTACCTAAAAATAGTTCATTCCATGACTATATATTCTGTATACACACACACCAAAAAAGGTTTAACCCGGTAAAAGTGGGAAAAACGATTTGAGTGTCCATACATATTAACAAGCCAAACCTAAATGTGACCCCCCTACTAGAATAAAAAAGAGACCTTAAAGGGCTTGTAAAGTCAGAAGGATTTTTATCATAATGCATTCTATGCATTAAGATAAAAATCCTTCTGTGTGTAGCAGCCCCCCTCTGCCCCCCTAATACTTACCTATGCCACCTCTCTGTCCAGCAAGGTCCACGAGTGTCTCGGCCGTCCGAGACTCTCCCACCTGATTGGCTGAGACACAGTAGTGGTGCCAGTGGCTCCGGATGCTGTTAATCAAAGTCAGTTAGCCAATCAGGAGAAAGAGGGGGTGGGACCGAACCGCAGCTCAGTGTCTGAATGGACACAGGGAGCTGCAGCTCGTCACAGGTGCCCCAAGCAACTTACTGTGGGGGCACTCAACGGGAGGGAAGGGCTAGGATCACAGAAGAGAAGGATCCGGGCTGCTCTGTTCAAATCCACTAGACTGGGCAAGTATGACAAATTTGTTATTTTTATTTTAAAAAAAAGAGACTTTAAAGTGATGCTAAACTAAAATTTTCTTAACCCCAAAAAGTTGCTTCTATTGCTCTATTGCAGTGTTTTTCAACTCCAGTCCTCAAGGCACACCAACAGGTCATGTTTTTAGGATTTCCCTCAGATGAAATGGCTGTGGTGATTACTAAGGCAGTGAAAGTGATCAAATCACCTGTGCAAAATAATGGAAAGCCTGAAAACATGACCTGTTGGTGTGCCTTGAGGACTGGAGTTGAAAAACACTGCTCTATTGTCTATTGCTCTACTGTCATATAGACATTATATGGCTTGTAGAACAGACCTACAAAAGTCATGATATGTGATTTATTCTTGAAACATAGTTGTAATTAAGTTGTATAATTAAAATTAATAGTAAAAACCCTTTTATGGTATATCTAAGCCAAAACCCATTCATTATTTTATACACATCTAGACTGCATACAATGTTTCCAAATCTTTTATTACTAACTTAATAGCTTGTTAACTTACAACACTCAACAGATCTTATTAAGGAATTTACTCTGTATCGCCACCTATTATCCATAGCCAGTACTGCAGCATTTTTTTACGGATTTTCTTCACAAGCTGAATTTTACCTGAAGGGAATTCCAGTCACTTACATTTACCCCCTAAAATTAGTATGACCGGCATCATTACTATGTGCAAACTAAAATCACCTGGTACACATAAAACTGCAATCTAACAAAATATAAGTTTCAGAATTATTTTCATCTATATTATCTAAAGAGCCAACATCTGTTTAGCCAGTCAATAATTTACTCTTAGATTTGTTGACTATTCATATGCTATTCCGAAAGTTATGTATTAAAAAATAAAATAAAAATAAAAATATTAAAGACTTTACACTTGTGATTAAGTGAATGGGCACTTGACATCCAGTGCTTATAACCCCTATATATACATATATACATATATATTGCAGGCAAATGGCATGTAATGCTAAATACTTGCTCTTAAACAAATGAATGTTTCAGTTTTAAGTGGAAAAGTATGAATCTAGCCGTCTAACACTTATAACACTACCAGAGAAACTTCATCACAGTAACACTTTATTCAACCACAAGATCACAAATTAGCTGCCATTATTAAGCAATTATTGTTGAACTATTTCTATTTAAGACAAATCTATTTTAGATCAACTCTGCACTAGGTTGCCCTATAGATATTTTACCTGGCGAATTCAGGTAGATTTCGGCCCGTAAGGTAGGGTGGCGTAGTGTATTTCTCGCGGCAGAATCGAAATGCGCGATTAGGGGGCGTGAAGCATTTAAATTAGGCGCGTCCCCGCGGTGATCGAACTGTGCATGCTCCGTTCAGAAATTTCCCGCCGTGCATTGCGCAAAATTACGTCAGGTTTTTTTTGGAGTAGCGTCGTTTACGTACATTCCTATTCCTGGGCGACTTACGCAAAAACAAAAAACAAAAAAATTGAAATTTGACGCGGGAACGACGGCCATACTTAACATGGGCCGTCTAACGTTAGACCAGATAATAGCTTCCCTAACTTTACGCAGCAAAAAGCTGACTACAGATGCCGAAAGAGAATGCGACGGGCGATCGTAACTTCGTGGATTGCCGGAAAAAGCTAATTTGCATACCCCGACGCTGAAAACTACGCGAACTCCACCCAGCGGGCGGAAAAAGATTGCAGCGTAGATCCGACAGCGTACGAAGACGTGAGCCTGTCGGATCGAAGCCCGAAGCCGCCGTATCATGGTTTGAGGATTCAAACTAATGATACGACGCGGGTAATTTGAAATTACTCCGGTCTATCAGGAGATACACCAGAGTAATGGCTCTGTGAATCTGGCCCTCTGTTTTTAGTAGAGTTGGCCTTTACTGTCAATTAAAGTAGAGTTTCCTCCAAAACATCCCCCCCCCCCTGCCACATTTGGTAGGTCAATTTTGTTGAAACTAGGTACCCATTTCCACTTCAGAAGTTTTCCTCTTCCCCTCCCTACCCACAGTTTTCTCAAACACATCGCGAGTCCCAGTAGACTGCGGGATCATTCACAAGAAAGAATAGTGCAGTTTACTCATGCACAATGGGAAGCCGGCTAGTGAAGAACTAGGCCGGTTGAGGACGGTGTTGGATCTCTAGACTGGTAGGTCCCGTAAATTAAAAGTCATTAAAAGTCAGTTTTTTTTTTCAGAGTAGAGAACCTCTTTAAACTGCATATTTTACTATAAAGTAACAAGGAAAGGGATGTGAACCCATTGGAATTAACTGGCTTTCTGCAGTAATTTGCCATAAATGTGATCTGATTCACATCAAGTCACAACAATAGACACACACAATGTGCTTAAGCTTAAAACACACAAAAATTTAAATTTCTTATGTCTTTATTGAACACACTCATTAAACATTAAGAGTGCTGCAGGAAAAAGTACCATAAGTGAAGCCTTGGATTTAATAGCTGGTTGAACCTCCTCTGACAACAATGTGCTTTTGGTAGCCCTGTATCAGACCTGCACGACATTCAGGAGGAATTTTTGACCATTCCTCCTTACAAAACTGCTTCAGCTCAAACACATTTGTAGGATATCTGTTGTCAATGGCTATCTTGAAGTCATTCCACAGCATCACTATGGGATTAATGTCTGGGCCACTTCAAAAGCCACATTTTCTTTCTCTGAAGCCAGTCTGTGGTGGATTTACTTAGATGCTTAGGGTCATTGTCCTGCTGCATCACCTAACTTCTACTCAGCATCATCTGATAGCACTGGACTGATGAAAAATAAGGATTGGTTCTGATGGATATTAATCTCTTTGGATTAGGTAAATCTCTGAGGATAGCAGTGTGTTCCTGGTTCAGGTCTTATGTTGCTACCTCCCTGATCATGATGAACATTATCACTCAACAGATGGTCAGCTTTTGGATTTGTAGTAAGGAGCACCTAATACAAATGTGCATTTCATTTACAAAAACTTTACATTTTTTATTAGTTAGGGGCATCAGATATAACTATCACGTTTCAGGGGAAAAAACAATAAAAGTTAGGATACCTGTCTCCTAAAATACTTTGGGTGCCTTTGGACACCCACATTGACTTAATAGATTTTTGTAATTGTGACAGCTCCATAGCAGTTTATGCACAGGGACGTAGGAAAGAAACAATGAAGTGGTTAAACCTTAATAAAATGTACTCCAAACCTAAAGTCACCAATAGACAGAGTCAGTGTTGATTGGGGAATCCCTCCCACTGAGCCATTGTGTTCTCCTTGATCGTTCAGTTGGTTACATTCAACCTGCCCATACATGGTTCGAATCTCGGCCAGTCCCTGCTGAACCCACCGAGATTCGAACAGTCTAAAGCCTCATACACACGATGCCTTCCATCTGACTTTTTCGTGGATTTTGGTCCGAATGGGTGTTGGCCGTGAACTTGTTCTGCATACACACGGCAGGACATTTTCAGCCAACTTTCACCAAATCACGTGTTTTTTCAGCTCTTTACCGCCACCATTTGGGCAACTTCTGCTATTGTTGTCTGAACTTTAGCATTGGTTCTGAGCATGCATGTTTTTACTTTAGACTTTAGTCTAATAGACGTGTGTACACACGATTGGATTATCTTCCATCACACATTTGTTGCCGAAAAGTTTGAGAGCATTCACAGTGAACATTTGGTGAAAAACGGAAAAAAAATTGTCTGATGGAGCATACACACGGTCGGATTGTGCAATCAAACACGTCCGTCGGACTGCTGTTGTCAAAAAGTCAGATCGTGTGTATGGACCTTATGCCCGACTTAAGTCTTCAGTAGTATTCAACTCACCATAACAGTTAAAAGTGTACCACAAATATGCCTTTAGAATCATTTTTGTGCTATAGTTCTGCCTGTGTTCAATGGAAAGACCCAGTCCCAGTTAGGTAAATGGATCTTTTAGGTGACCAAGTTTATTGGGCCAGGAAATAACAAGTTTAGGAAATGTAGAATTCCACTTTACCAGCCTTGTGAATGGAAACTAGGACCAACTGTTTTTTTGACTACAGTCTTAGTAGTAGTTTGACTTTAATAAATGTATTAATTATCTTTAGTTACATAAAAAAATTAAATTATATATATATATATATATATATATATATATATATATATATATCAGTCTCTTTAGGGTTTCTTCTTTCTTTTTCAGAGTTCGGAATATGTAAACATCTAACTGCCGTTAATGTTAAAAACCATAATTAAAGCTGTATCCAAATGTGCTTAATTAAAAATAAGGACAGTTGTTGCTGCTGATGAATCCATACTTCTGCCAACATCTACAGTACAATAGGTATGTATCACGTTGTAAAGACTGACAGTAATACTGTAATAATGTGCTGTTTTTAACGCATTGACCAACTGCAAATGCCAAATTGTATGTTCTACATCCACCATTCCTAAAAATGACCGTGGCCTATCGATGTAAAGTTGGCAATAGGTGGATATTGAATTATGTTGGATAGTACTATTTGCTGACATATGACTTCATCTATTGTTACCCCATGCAATCTGGAAGTTCAGAATATAGGCACATGTATCACTTGACTGCTATGTGACACAAACCAATGGCACAATCAATGGACATATGATGACTGTATAAACTAGCATGCATGGTCATTGCCCGATCACAGTCATTATCCCATCTGTACCATAACCCCTTTAATCAGACAGCAGCTGCAGGATTTGTTCTTCATTTGCACATGGCTGATTCCTGGCAAATTAACCCTTCCCTCTTGACTGGCGCAATGCAAGTGCCTCCACGCATCAGGCCTTCTACCAGAGATCACGTGTAATAAAATAACTATAAAAGGATGCTTTTAGGCCTAATAGTCATAATCAGTCCAATGTAAGCACTTAGTTATCTAGCACATGGAAACAAATACTCCAAATGCATTCCCACAATTGTTCAGAAATGGCTAAATCTATTAAGGAAAGTGAATTCAGATAATGGTTTTAAAAAGTTATAAGTCAGAGAAATATCAAGAATTCCAGCAACATCCAGGGTTTCCTCTCATTCTGAAAAACATCCTTTGTGTTATTGGCTCTGTACATGTTATGAGCTCAACAATGGGTCGCACATTCTTTCTATGTGATAGTTCTATGCTGGTTTCTCTTCTACAAACGCCATATACCATTTCTGTGGATTATTCCAATTCCATATAGTTCTCAAGCATATGTTTAACATTAGCATTCCAATCAAATTTATTCCAATCAAATTTAACCGATGCAATAGATATGTTGTCTGACAAGCACCAATTATTCCTTCAAAGAGAGGCTTTCATGTACACCGACATTAATAAAAATAAAAATGTGCAGTGATCAGCTGCTCCAAAACTCTATGTTAGAAATGAATAAATGAAATGAATGACTCCTGACATATTCCAGACATCACTTACAGGCACCTATCACACACATTAATTTGCACATAGGAGTATAGTGCTACCTGCCAGTGCATAGTATACGATCACAAAGGACAGTTTTGAGGGTCTAGTACAGTGGTGTCCAAACTGCGGACTGGGGGTCGAGTGTGGCCCTTTGCTTGCTTTTATCTGGCCCTTGAAGCATATCCCTCCCATTGATATGAGACACTATTCTGCCAACTGACACCAATAGTAGGGCACCATTTCTCCCACTGACACCAACAGTGGGGCACTATTCCTCCCACTAATACCAAATGTGGTGATTGTTTCTTTGCATTGATGCCACAAAACTTATGTTGGCCATAGTCCGGCCCCCCCAAAAGTATGAACAACTATAAAACTGGCCCTTCTGTTTCAAAAGTTTGGAGACCCCTGGTCTAGTATAAAAGGGTGATGAGAAGTTTGGACATTTTTAACCAATTCTTTATTCTCAATGAAATATCAAGCATTTGATCATTAATTCCCTGTTAACATCTGTATCATGCTTACCTGCCATGTGCAAACAGCGGCCCCAATTTTCTTTCTTCTGGGTTAGACCTGCCAGTGCTCCAGGCTCCTCCTCTTCTGAAAGTGCCCCCTGTGGAAAGGCTCGCTCATGAGCCACCTTGTCTGCATCCATTGATATAGACCGGACAGCTTGTCCCCACCCCCTGCTCCCTCGTCACAGCAATTTATTGATGGCTCCTGCTGCTATCAATCTGCCCAGTGAGGACTTATTGTGCCTAACTCTGGATCGGGCTCAGGTAAGAATAAATGGGGGGGGAGGATCCTGTAGCACAGAAGAACCCCTTTAAAGAAGAGCTTCACCCAAAAGAAATTCAGCTTTAGGGCCTCTTCCTCCACTCCTGGTGAAGAAACTGCACTTTTGGGAGAGCACTTTCTGCTCCGATTGCCTAGACGATCAGAAGCAAAACTTCTTCTCCCCCTTCCTCCAGTCTTCTGGGACATGGGACAGGTCCCAGAGGACTACAGGACCATTCATAAAGGCGCAGTGCCACTCACACATGCACAGTGGGCACCAGGCTGTGAAGTGGCAAGCTGTCCCATAGTTAACATCCAGGTGCAGAGGATAGATAACAGGAAGGGAGAACAGCTGAGGTGAGGACATCGCTGGATTGTAGGACAGGTGTGTGGCTGCTGACCTTTTTACACAGGAGACTCTTTAAGTTTGAATGGGCTGTCAACGCATGGCGATTGCTCAAAAAAAATAAACGTGACCTTTTTTCTTTTTTTTTTAACACATTGTACCAAAACACACAGCATGTGCATTGTGGTGCATAGTTGGTCATGCCCTGGGATACCACTCTAAATGAAAGGCACTGCCATGCAACAGGCAAAATGTTTGCATGTTCCAATAACGCATAGTAAATTGCGTTGTACTACAACGCAAAGTTCTAAAGAGGGAGTATTGAATGATAACAGCAAAATAAACCTGTGTTTACCCAAATCATTCAATCACGTACAAGGCAAAATTACATTTTTTTTTCATTATTTCCCCGGATAAGGTATTTAAAACGGGCATTTTTCGAAGCAAATTAATCCCCATATGCAGTTTTAATCCAGACACATTTTGTTAGATCTCATTCTGCAATCTTGGTGCTTTGCCATAAACTTAATGTATAGTTAAGGGTCAAGCACAAAAAAAAACACTTGCCCAAGGCAGAGAAAAAAAATTGCAGCCTCAGCAATTTATGCTGGTAAGAAGAACTTTTACATTATTCTGAGTAATTAAACCCTGTAATTTCCCGTTAAAGTAATAATGCAACTGAAATGACAGCTGCCTTATGCTGTTTTTTTTTTTTTAACCAAAAGAACATGCAAAAAAGTCCTAGTCTAAATAAGAGCTTATGTATATTCAGTGGCATTTTCAGTACATCACATTGTTCCTTGCTTTGTTACTGATCTATGTATGCAAAATGGATTCTGCATTATTGCTTTACTTCTTTATTGGGTGATTACATGTTTACTGACTCATATTGATTAGCCAGTTGTATCCAGATTGTTCAGATTCAGTTCCCCAAATGAAGAATGTCCCACTTTTTGCTCAATCTGTCAAGTACCCTACTGAAAGGTTACTGCCGGTCATTGTTCGGCCATCTCCCTCTCTCTACAGCTCCAACGCCTGGCTTATGTGAGAAGTGACCCTTAATCGCAGGAGCTGCAGATGAATGAGGATCATAGAAGATATGAATAATGTCTAACCCCAAATCAGTGTTATGTAACAGGAAGAATGGCATTTTTCAGGATCGCCTAAACAGAGGCTGTGAACAGAGCCGCTGTGGAACTACAAATCCCAACAGTCCCAAGACAGTAGTTCTATGGCACTGAAAGAGTCTTAACTTGCATGTATGCCATACGGTGTAGCTGCATGATATACAAATGACTAACATCTGTAGCTAGTATGAAGTATGGGAGGGGGAGATTGTGTAACCTTGTAACAAAATATGTCTACAGCAGCCGTTCCGAACCTTCTTACACTAAAGGAGGAGAAATAATTTCAGATCTCAGGGAACCCCTGCTAAAATAAATGAATTGGGGACCCAGGGAAAAAATATTGCCCTGTTTACATTGGTGGTCAGTGGAAAAAATGCCCCCTTATAGTGGTGGTCAGTGGGAAGAAAGTGCCTTACTGGGGTGGTCAGTGGGAAAAAATATCTCTAAGGTGGTCAGTGGAAATAATGCCCCTTATATTGGTGGTCAGTGGGAGAAGTGGTTCTTATTGTGGTGGTCAGTGGAAAGAATGCCCTTATATTGGTGGTCAGTGGGAGGAATGCTACTTATTGCGGTGGTCGCTGGGAAGAATGTCCCAATATAGTGGTGGTCAATGGAAAAAATGCCCCTTATAGTGGTGAACGGTGGAAAGAGTGTGCCTTATAGTGGTGGTCAGTGGAAAGAGTGTGCCTTATAGTGGTGGATAGTGGAAAGAGTGTGCCTTATAGTGGTGGTCAGTGGAAAGAATGGGCCTTATAGTGGTGGTCAGTGGGAAAAAATATCCCTAAGGTGGTCAGTGAAAAGAATGCCCCTTATATTGGTGATCATTGGGAAGAATGCTCCTTATAGCGGTGATCAGTGGAAAGAATGCCCATTATAGTGTTGATCAGTGGAAAGAATGTGCCTTATAGTGGTGGTCAATGAGAAGAGTGTCCTATATAGTGGTGGTCATTAGGAAAATTACCCTTACATTGGTGGTCAGTGGAAAAAATGCCCCTTATAGTGGTGGTCAGCGGGAAGAATGTGCCTTACGGTAGTGGTCAGTGGGAAAAAATATTCCATAGGTGGTCAGTGCAAAGAATGTCCCTTATATTGGTGGTCAGTGGAAAAAAATGCACCTTGTAGCGGTGGTCAGTGGGAAGAGTGCCCCTTATAGTGGTGGCTAGAAATAAATATGCCCCTAATGGTGGTGGTCAGTGCGAATAATTTTCCTTTCACACTGGGTCGCTTTGCAGGCGCTATAATGCTAAAAATAGCGCCTGCAAAGCGTCCTGAAATGGCTGCTGCTGTCTCCAGTGTGAAAACCCCGAGAGCTTTCACACTGGTGCGGTGCGCTAGCAGGATGGTAAAAAAAGTCCATCTTTGGAGCGGTGAAGGAGCTGTGTATATACGGCTCCGCCACATTAAAATCAATGGGCACCGTGGCTATACCGCCGGCAAAACGTCTCTGCAGAGGCACTTTGCTGTGGTTTTAACCCTTTCTCTGCCGCTAGCGGGGAGTAAAAGTGGCCCGCTAGTGACCGAATAGCGCCATGAAACTTACGATAAAGCGCCGCTAAAAATATTGGCGCTTTACCGCTGGTAAAAAAGGGGCCTTATAGCAGTGGTCAGTGGGAAGAATGCCTGTTATAGTGGTGGACAGTGAGAAGAATGCCCCTAATAGTGGTGGTCAGTGTGAATAATGTCCCTTATAGCAGTAGGAAAAATGCCCCTTACATTGATATCCAGTGGAAAGAATGCCCCCTTTATATTGGAGAATGCCCCTTATTGTGGTGGTCAGAGAGAAGAATGCCACTAATAGTGGTGGTCAGTGCGAATAATGTCCCTTATAGCAGTAGGAAAAATGCCCCTTACATTGATATCCAGTGTTAAGAATGCCCCTTTATATTGGAGAATGCCCCTTATTGTGGTGGTCAGAGAGAAGAATGCCCCTAATAGTGGTGGTCAGTGCGAATAATGTCCCTTATAGCAGTAGGAAAAATGCCCCTTACATTGATATCCAGTGTTAAGAATGCCCCTTTATATTGGAGAATGCCCCTTATAGTGGTGGTCAGAGAGAAGAATGCCCCTAATAGTGGTGATTAATACGAATAATATCCCTTATAGCAGTAGGAAAAATGCCCCTTACATTGATATCCAGTTGGAAGAATGCCCCCTTTATATTGGAGAATGCCCCTTATAGTGGTGGTCAGAGAGAAGAATGCCCCTAATAGCAGTGATCAATGCGAATAATGCCCCTTATAGCAGTAGGAAAAATGCCCCTTACATTGATATCCAGTGGGAAGAATACCCCCTTTATATTGGAGAATGCCCCTTATAGTGGTGGTCAGAGAGAAGAATGCCCCTAATAGTGGTGATTAATACGAATAATGTCCCTTATAGCAGTAGGAAAAATGCCCCTTACATTGATATCCAGTGGAAAGAATGCCCCCTTTATATTGGAGAATGCCCCTTATAGTGGTGGTCAGAGAGAAGAATGCCCCTAATAGTGGTGATTAATACGAATAATGTCCCTTATAGCAGTAGGAAAAATGCCCCTTACATTGATATCCAGTGGAAAGAATGCCCCCTTTATATTGGAGAATGCCCCTTATTGTGGTGGTCAGAGAGAAGAATGCCACTAATAGTGGTGGTCAGTGCGAATAATGTCCCTTATAGCAGTAGGAAAAATGCCCCTTACATTGATATCCAGTGGGAAGAATACCCCCTTTATATTGGAGAATGCCCCTTATTGTGGTGGTCAGAGAGAAGAATGCCACTAATAGTGGTGGTCAGTGCGAATAATGTCCCTTATAGCAGTAGGAAAAATGCCCCTTACATTGATATCCAGTGTTAAGAATGCCCCTTTATATTGGAGAATGCCCCTTATAGTGGTGGTCAGAGAGAAGAATGCCCCTAATAGCAGTGATCAATGCGAATAATGCCCCTTATAGCAGTAGGAAAAATGCCCCTTACATTGATATCCAGTGGGAAGAATGCCCCCTTTACATTGGAGGTCAGTAGAAAGATGCCCCCTTACAGTGGTGGTCAATGGGGAAAAAAGCCCCTTATAATGGAGGTCAGTGGAAAGAATGGAGCCTACAGTAATGGCCAGAATGCCAACCTTAAAGACAGCTAAAAAAATGTGTTGTCATACTGATGGCTCGGCCAAGTGGTGTTGACCCCAGAACTATGCAGGCACCATCACATAGGAGGTCAATCAGCCACAGCTCAAGGAACCCCTAGCAACCTCTGGAGGAACCCTAGGCTTCCACGGCACCCAGGCTGAGGATGGCTGATCTACAGCTTCGAAAAACAACCAGTTTACTGTTGTAGAAAGGTCGTTCAGCCCATGAATTCCTCTTATCGTGACATGAAAAGAAGTGGTGTAGTGCAATGTTTATTCTTCTATGTGATATTTTACAAACGTACTGTACAGTATTGCATTTTGCCTATGTATGCTGTTGCTGGTTGGAGTAAATAGATGCCAAACAAAAAATGTTGCTTTTCCTTGTAAACAACAACAATAAAGTATCTCAGCTTGCTCGGTAGCTTATATAATAGTGAAGAAGTATAAAAAGGAAATAGGGGAGTCTCGGTTTGAGAAGCCTGGGAGAATGAAGAAGAAAGATTCGCTAGTGGGGTCAATTCTTAGATCCAAAGCCAGGCTATAAGACGACAAAAAGAGTAAGTTTAGCGTCCGATCTCCTATTCTTCATGATATCCTTTCGATCGAATAGTGGCCATACATGCTTCTATTTTATTACCCTGTAGATGTTCAAATCGATCAAAACAATTGACGAGATCACACAGCTATAATTCCCTTCCGATTGATTTAGACTCAGCTTAGATTTTTTTTCAATCGAACTAAGTCGATCGGACAGGGTGAAAAATGACCGAACATATTGAATCAATCGGTCATTTCGATCAAGTGGTGAAAAACATTGAGAACTTAGTATTATCCAACTATTCGGATTTCTTGTGAGTGTCATATTCATTGATTTCGTAGTTGACTATCAAATTGATCGAAAAAATAATTTGGTTGTTTATGGCGTACAATAGAGAAGACAAGTTGCGAGATGGCCTTCCCATCGCACACAACCCTCCTTTGTCACCAGGTAGCCAAGCTGGCACATCCTCAGCCCATCTGATGACCTTGGCCGGGTCACAGACCTGCTGGGCACCACAATCAGACCATGCAAGGTGACATCTGCCAGGTGTCACTCAGCAACCAGACACAAAAAAGCGACAGATGGGGAGCAGAAGAAGAAGAAGTCATCAATGATTGAAATCCCTCTTAGTAAATGCAATCTTCTTCTTCTAAGAAATCCTGGAGATGTGCCATGGCTTTGGATGAGTTGGAAAATCAGGGCGACTTACCTTGTTAGTGGGTTCCGATCGCGGGTGAGCTCATGAGATCCCCTGTTTAGAGGAGTCCCGAGTCTCTCCAGTCCGGACAAAGCTCCTGTGATGCTCTCTCCTCGGTGTGCTGAGATGCTATATGTTTGTCAGTCTCCCCTCAGCACACTATCCCCCCTCCTCCTCCTCTCTTTCTCTCTCTGCCTCCGACAGTAAAAAAAAAAAGGCAGGCAGTGGTTTTTTAACCCGGAGTTCCTTTTATAGATAGGAGGCTGTGCAGTACACCAGGGGTTACTATCGGTCACAGCTGTCCTGCTCAAGTCTGTTTATATGGCTCAGCGCTGGGCTGCCAGCACGTGTAGACAGGCCCCGCCTCTTAAAAGGGCAATCCACTCCATGGCTCCTATATCTGGGGGAGCTCAGCTTGTTATTGCTTAGAAGACTCCATTTTACCCCCCACTTCATTCATTCGTTAAGCACAGATATTTAATTTACAAAGGATAATCTATAGAGGATTCTATATTCTATTCTTTACAGTTTGCTGCTAGTGAGGTCACCCTGTGTAATGTAGTGATGCCATTCCCGTTCTGTCTGATGCTCCTCTATAGGACTTCGCTGTTCAATAACAAATGACGTCACCTTTTCTCAAGCTTTTCAGGCATACATTGTAAAGGGCTGTAGACTGAACTACAGTATAGGACTACACTGCAATGATATATTGCTGAGCATGCGCTTTTCATACGGATATTCGAATATACACTCACCGGACACTTTATTAGGTACACCTTGTATGGCAGTAGGGTGACCACATTTCCAAACTGCTATTCAGGGACACCCCACGCCCCCTTCCTAAAATGTATATAAAAAAAAAAAAATATTTTTTTCTTTTTTTGTGACCCCCATAGATTTCACTGGTTCATCCTGAGACCTGTAATTCTTCACTGGTTGGGAGAGGGTCACATATTCAGCTCTGAGGGGTTCATGGTGGGACCTGTAGTCCTTCACATTTGGGGGGTCACATCCCCCCAAACGTGAAGGACTACAAGTTCCAGCATGAACTCCTAATATCCAAAGATGTGACCCCCAAATTTTAAGGAATACAACACCCAGCATGTACCCCTGAGATCTAAGGGTGTGATCCCATAGATTTCACAGGTTTATGCTGGGACCTGTAGTTCTTCACTATTTGGGGGGCGGGGTTCTCACATCTTCAGCTCTGGGGGGGGGGTCATGTGGGACCTGGCCCCCCCCCCCCCCCCAAAGTAAAGGACTACCAATCCCAGCATGAACCCCTGATATCTGAAGATGTGACCCCCCCCCGCACACAAATTTGAAACTCCCAGCATGAACCCGTGAGATCTAAGGATGTGATCCCATATATTTCGCAAATCTATGCTGGGACCTGTAGTTCTTCACTATTTTGGGGGCGGGGGGTTGCATCTTCAGCTCTGAGGGGTTCATGCTGGGACCTGTAGTTTGTCACTAGTTGGGGGGTGTCACATCTTAAGCTCTGAGGGATTCATGCTGGGACCTGTGTCAGTTACATTCCAGGACATTGTATTGTCCTAGTGTGAAGGTGCCCGGGACAGACCTGCAGAATGCGGGACTGTCCCGGGCAATCCGGGACACGTGGTCACCCTATATGGCAGTGATAATCTTGGCAGCAAATTTCCATTTTGTTTTAGTCTTAAGTCCCTGTACACACAATCGGAGTTGTGTGATGACAGGCTGTTGTCGGAAAATCCAAGCGTTTGTACACATCATCGGACAATTGTCGGATTTTCTGACGGGGGTTGTGCGATGACAGGCTGTTGTCGGATAATCCAATCGTTTGTACGCACCATCGGACAATTGTCAGATTTTCCGATGGGAGTTGTGTGATGACAGGCTGTTGTCGGATAATCCAAGCGTTTGTACCCCCCATCGGAAAAATTGTCAGATTTTCCGACGTGAGTTGTGTGATGACAGGCTGTTGTCGGATAATCCAAGCGTTTGTACCCCCCATCGGAAAAATTGTCAGATTTTCCGACGTGAGTTGTGTGATGACAGGCTGTTGTCGGATAATCCAAGCGTTTGTATGCACCATCGGACAATTGTCAGATTTTCCGACGGGAGTTGTGTGATGACAGGCTGTTGTCGGATAATCCAACCGTTAGGATGCTCCATCGGACAATTTTCCACGGACAAATGTTGGATAGCATGCTTCTCAATTTTCTGACAAAAATGTGTGTTGTCGGATTATCCGATTGTGTGTACAGAAGTCCATCGGACAAAAATCCAAAGTACAGACACACATGCTCAGGAGCAATTGTGTAATGAAAGGCTTTTGTCGCAAAATCCGACCGTTTGTACGCTCCATCGGACAATTGTTGTTGGATTTTCCAACAATAAATGTTGGATAGCATGCTTTTAAATTTTCCGACAACAAATGTGTGTTGTCGGATTATCCGATTGTGTGTACAGAAGTTCATCGGACAAAAATCCAAAGTACAAACACGCATGCTAACCATAACACAACATTAGCAGAAGTTGCCCAAAGGGTGGCGCTAAAGAGCTGAACAACCACATAGTTTAGTATTTGTTGGCCAACAATTCTTTGCCGCTTGTATGCAAGACAAGTTCACAACCAACGCCCTTCAGACAAAAGTCCTACGCTTTGTCCGATTGAAATCCGATCATGTGTACCAGGCTTTAGTCTTAAGCCCTGTACACACGGGCGAGAATCCCGTTGAAAAAAACCTGTCGGTTTTCTCGACGGGATTCCTGGCAAGATGTTCTTGCCAAGCCCTATGTACAGACACTCATTCAAGAAAAACGCAATTTTTAGGCATTTGCGTTTAACAGCGTTTCTTTGAAAGCCAAAAAATGGATTCAGACTAGGGTTGTCCCGATACCGATACCAGTATCGGTATCGGGACCGATACCGAGTATTTGCGGGAGTACTTGTACTCCCGCAAATACCCCCGATACCAGAATAGAATACTCGACCCCCTCCCCTCCCCGCCGCCGCCGCTCCCGCCGCCGCAACGCACCATTGCCGCATCCCCGCCGCTTAGTTAATACAGGCGGGGAAGATAACAGCTTTCATTTCAATAGCTGTATCGTTTCCCGCGGCGCCGCACATAGACGCTCCCCCTTGCTCGTGATTGGACAGATCGCGAGCAAGGGGGAGTGTCTATACGCGGCGCGGCAGGAAACGATACAGCTATTCAAATGAAAGCTGTTATCTTCCCCGCCTGTATTAACTAAGCGGCGGCAGCGGCGATGCAGGATGTAGGTATGTGGGAACTGGCTGCAAATATGGGGCTGACATAGCTGCATATATGGGGGTGATATAGCTGTATATATGGGGGTGACATAGCTGCATATATGGGGGTGACATAGCTGCATATATGGGGGTGACATGGCTGCATATATGGGGGTGACATATATGCAGCTATGTCACCCCCATATATGCAGCTATGTCACCCCCATATATGCAGCCATGTCACCCCCATATATGCAGCCATGTCACCCCCATATATGCAGCCATGTCACCCCCATATATGCAGCTATGCTTCAGGTCATACGCTCGATCTTATTTTCAGACAAGATCTGGAAATAAAAATCGTGGAAAATGAACCATTGCCATGGACAGATCACCATGCAATTAAATTCATTATTTCCGAATTCCCCCCTTAACAAAAACATCAAATCCAGTGACAACACACTGGACCAGATGTCAGAAGAAGCTCCACTCTGAACTCTTCAAAGCCACGTTAGGGGAAAAAATAAACACAATTCAGCCGCACCAAACAGCGGAAGAAACACTGGAGGCCATAAACACAGCACTATTGCAATCAGCTGACTTGATAACGCCGAAACGAAAGACCAAGATCAGGAAAAATAACTCCAGCTGGTTCAACAACCAGCTGGCGTTACTGAAGCAAGAGCGCAGAAGGGCAGAAGCAGCCTGGAAAAGAAACTCTTCAGATGAGAACCTCTCGATCTACAAGGCAATAACCATAAAATACTACAAGCAAATCTTCGAAGCCAAGAAAAACTATTTTTCTGAGGCTATCAACGGTGCCCTAAACCGCCCCCGCGAACTCTTCAAGCTGGTCACTCAGACCATGAATCCAGGATGTCTTGAAGCCCCCAACTTGGATACACAAGAATTTTGCGATGAGTTATCCGATTGCTTCATTAACAAAATTGAGGCAATCCGGCAAAGCATTCAGCAAAACAATTGCTCTCCCAGCCCCCCCCGTAGTTATTTACACAGCACCGGCAGTAATTCACCACAGTTAGGTGAGTTCACGCTGGAACCCATCTCCATTCAGACCACAAAAAATATCATCGGCACTCTGCGCAACAGCACTGCGCCAAATGATATTATCCCCACCAAACTGCTGAAGGAATGCGCCGACATCCTGGCACCTCCTGTCACGCAGCTTATCAACCAATCCTTCAGGGAGGGCATAATGCCCTCCCAGCTGAAGAAGGGCTTCATTCAACCCATCTTGAAGAAAGCCACCCTGGATCCTAAGGATCCACGCAACTGGCGCCCCATAACAGGCCTAAATGTTCTCTCCAAGGTAATGGAGAAAGCAGTGGTACAGCAGCTGCAACAGCATCTAGATACCCACAACTTACTCGACCCATTTCAATCAGGATTCCGTCCCGGACACGGGACGGAAACAGCATTGCTTAAGATATGGGACGACGTTCTTGAGGCCGAAGGACGAAGGAGAATCTTCTCTTCTGGTTCTGCTGGACCTAAGCGCAGCCTTTGATACAGTAGATCACAAGCTGTTATTGACTCGACTGGCCAAAATAGCCAAAGTCGCAGAAAGCGATCTATCTTGGTTCTCCTCTTTTTTGGAAAACCGATCGCAAATAGTGAAGCTAGGACCCTTCACTTCTGAACAACACACATTATCGTGCGGGGTCCCTCAAGGAACTCCCCTATCGCCAATGTTATTCAACATCTATGTGCGTCCTCTTTTCGAAATAATCAGCAGCCAAAAACTGCTCTATCATTCATATGCAGACGACACGCAACTGTACTTCCGCATTTGTAATAAAAAGGATCACCACCTCAATCTAGAGACTTGTCTCTCTTTGATAGAGGACTGGATGACAAAGAGTTATCTCAAACTCAACGGAGCGAAAACAGAACTTCTTCTGTTTCACGCCAAGCGTAGGAATCAATCGGCAACAACCTGGATCCCCCCGCCCATTCTGGGCAAAATCATCACCCCTAGCGCCAAAGTCAAAAGTCTTGGGGTCATCTTTGACTCCGACATGACAATGAACGCACAAATAGGGTCAGTAGTCAGCGGATCTCACTATCTGCTGCGCCTACTACGCAGACTCACGCCTTTTATTCCCAAGAAAGACATAGCGGTCGTGGTGGGAGCGATTGTAAACTCCAGACTGGACTATGCAAATGCCCTTTACCTCGGACTCCCCAAGTACCAAATCGCTCGTCTTCAAGTCGTTCAAAATACGGCCACCAGACTTGTGACTGGGAAAAAACCCTGGGAATCAATCTCACCTTCACTGAGATCCCTTCACTGGCTAAAGACAGAATCACCTTTAAAGCTCTCTGTCTAACGCATAGATGTATCCATGGGAATGCTCCCCATTATCTATGCGAAAAATTAAAAGTTCACAATCCCAATCGTATTCTACGATCCACCAATCAAAATCGGCTTCAGATACCGAAAGCCAGATACAAGTCCAAAGGAGACAGGAGATTCGCTGTCCAAGGTCCCAGACTATGGAACGCCTTACCAGCCAGCATTCGGCTGGAGGAGAACTACTTAGTTTTCAGGAGAAAGATTAAGACTCATCTCTTTTGATCTCAAAGGAGACAGGAACAACAAGCGCCCAGAGGCAATTAAGTTTGCATGTGCTGCGCTATATAAGTTTTTCATTCATTCATTCATTCATTCATTCATTAATATATGGGGGTGACATGGCTGCATATATGGGGGATATGGAGGTGACATAGCTGCATATATGGGGGTGACATGGCTGCATATATGGGGGTGACATGGTTGCATATTTGGGGGTGACATAGCTGCATATATGGGGGTGACATGGCTGCATATATGGGGGATATGGAGGTGACATAGCTGCATATATGGGGGATATGGAGGTGACATCGCTGCATATATGTGGGTGACATGGCTGCATATGTGTAGGGACATGGCTGCATATGTGTGGGGACATGGCTGCATTTGTGGGGGGACATGGCTGCATTTGTGGACACGGCTGCATTTGTGGACACATTTAAAAAAAAAAAAAGTATCGGTATTCGGTATCGGCGACTACTTGAAAAAAAGTATCGGTACTTGTACTCGGTCCTAAAAAAGTGGTATCGGGACAACCCTAATTCAGACGCAGAAGATTTCCATGTTTCAGACGCCAAACGCGACTAAAGGCGGTAACCCGTGTTTAGCAGTGTTTCGTTTATAGGCATTTTTCATTTTTGGCCATTTAAAAAAAAGAAGTATCTGTTTTTTAAACGCAAATGCGGCAAAACGCCACTAAACGCGGCATGTAAACACAGCAAACGTTGAAAACATGCGTTACTATCTGTCAAATTTTTTGATTTAGGTCGTTGTAAAAACATCCCGTGTGTTTTGACTAAAATGCAATGTTTTTTGTCATCTCAATTGTTTTAATTTTAGTCGTATTTTAGCCATCTTGATTGTTTTAGTCGTATTTTAGTTGACTAAATTATCACTGCTTGCTAGTACTTTTGCCTTCAGAACTGCCTAAATTCTTCCTGGCAAAGATTCAACAAGATGTTGGAAACATTCCTCCGAGATTTTGGTCCATAGTGACATGATGGCATTACACAGTTGCTGCAGATTTGTCAGCTGCACATCCATGATGCAAATCTCCCTTTCCGCCATATCCCAAAGGTGCTCTATTAAATTGAGATCTGGTGACTGTGGAAGCCATTGGAGTACAGTGAACACATTGTCATGTTCAAGAAACCAGTGGTGAGATGATTTGAGCTTTGTGAAGGTACATTATCCTGATCAGAAGTTGGGCACACTGTAGTCATAAAGGGATGGACATGGTCAGCAACAATACTCAGGTAGGTTGTGGCATTTTATTTTCGCCGTATAAGACACACTTTTTATACGGTATGCTAAATTGGTACTAAGGGGTCCAAGGTGTGCCAAGAAAATATCCCCCCACACCATTACACTACCACCACCCTGAACCATTGATACAAGGCAGGATGGATCCATGCTTTCATGTTGTTTACACCAAATTCTGACCCTCCCATCTGAATGTCGAGGCTGAAATCGAGACTCATTAGGCCAGGCAACGTTTTCCCACTCTTCTATTGTGAAATTTTGATGAGACTGTGTGAATTGTAGCCTCAGTCTCCTGTTCTTACCTGGCAGAAGTGGCAGACAGTGTAGTCTTCTGCTGCTGTAGCCCATCTGCTTCAAGGTTCAAGGTGTGCGTTCAGAGATGGTATTCTGTATACCTTGGTTATAACAAGTGATTATTTGAGTTTCTGTTGCCTTTCTAATGCCGCGTACACACGGTCGTTTTTTGCGATGAAAAAAAAAACGACGTTTTCTGTGAAGTAAAAAACTACGTTTTTGAAACGTCACTTTTCAAAGACAATTTTGCATACACACTATCGTTTTTTCACAAAAAGCGAGGTTACGTTCACCACTCTTTTCCATTGAAGCTCGCTTCATAACTAGCTTCTGGGCATGCGCGGGTTGAAAAACGTTGTTTTAAAAGACGTTTTTGCTACACACGGTGACTTTTTGTGAAACAAAAAACGACGTTTTAAAAAACGACACAAAAAATTCAAGCATGTTGGAATTTTTTTTTGGTCGTTTTTTTGAAGACAAAAAACGACGTTTTGCCCACACACGATCAATTTAAATGACGTTTTAAAAAACGTCGTTTTTTTTCATCGCAAAAAACGACCGTGTGTACGCGGCATAACATCTTAAACCAGATGCCAATTCTTCTCTGACCTCTGACATCAACAAAGCATTTTCGAGGTTTGCCGAGGCCAGCCAAAGTGTCCTTTGGTCTTTTCAGTCGTTTCCGAGGCTCTCCGGTGCCCCTTGCCTCTGGCCGCATGCGGTATTGCATCCCATTCATCCCATTGAAGTCAATGCAGAATAAACTATTTTCATTTCCATTGAATGGGAAAACTCGCTTTGATATCCGAGTACTTTGAATTACTTTGAATTACGAGCATTCTTCCACTGTACATTTTTTTGCAAATCTCTAAGGCCTATTTACCTTACCCTCCTGCCAACTGCTCATGGTAAATAACAAACATACGTTGTTAGCTTGCTTCTGGGTTTGTGATTTCAGTCAATGTTTTCTCTGGAAACCTTCTGACACACTGAGATCTGTGACAGCACACATTACACTTGTTAGGCACACACTTAACCCATTGATTTCCCCTCGACCAGATGGTCCCCAGCCATCTCTATGACCCTCGGAGGCAGGAAGTGATGTCATATTGTCACTACCGGCGCTGGCAGATGTAAATGTAAGTCAGGCTGGAGCTTCCTTTTAGGTTTTTTTTTTGCTGGAAAGCCTGAGATCAATTTGTATTTTTTTTTATCTCAGCCTTTTCAGCATAGAGTAGAGATCTGGGGACTTATAGACCCCAGATCTCTCCAAAAAGAGGACCTGTCATGCCCTATTCCTATTACAAGGGATGTTTACATTCCTTGTAATAGCAATAAAAGTATTAAAAAAATAAAATAAACAATAAAAACAATTAGTGCTGTGCAAATTAACTTTTAATTAATCGATTAATCTTTAATTTTTTTGATCGATCAAAATCTTTTTGATCAATTAAAATTCTTTTGATTGGTGCTCACCTCTCCGCCAGCTTCTGGGCCTTCAGGGAGTTCTGTCGGAGATCCAGTGACGTCACGAACACCGGCGGGGCTTGCCGTGTCCATCTGAAGGGCTCCTTTGCTGTGCTTTCATATGTGCATGTCGGCGGAACCTTACTATCCGCCACATGCAAGGGCTGTTACACTTCCCTCTATCACTTCCCTCTATCAACCTGGGATTCTACAACCATCCACTGGGAGTTGTGATAGTAACCGCCACGGGACATCTACATGCAGACGGACTGATGTTAACCCCTCCTCATCTGGATTCAGCAGTGGTATCGTTGTACACATTTTTATACCAGTATCATACTTAGCTACATGTTTTTATAACTGCTTTTGCTACCGTTTGGTATTACTGTACCATTTTTACAGTTTATGTAGCTACATCGATTTTATCTCCAGTTCACTATGTATTTGGTTACCTATTTGAAGACTATAAATGTTTTCATGCTATTCCCATAGAGCACTGCCTTTGTGTGTTTTTTATATCCTGCTATCCATTTTTCCAGTGGTTGGGAGCTACATTGGGAATCAGCCTGCAAGGAGATCAGCTAAAAGTAGTTGGATCTGTAGGTGCGTTATAATTAATCTAAATTAGTCGATTAATCGATAAAAAAAAAAAAAAGATTAATCGAACACAAAAATTTTGATCAGTAACAGCCCTAAAAAAAATGTAAGCGCCCCCATCCCCTCATGCATAAGCAAAAGCACACCTAGGTAGACCTTGCATATGTAATTGGTGTTCAAACCATACATGTGAGTTATCACCACGTTAGAGTGAGAGCAATAATTCTAGCCCAAGACCTCCTCTGTAACTGTAAGCTGGTAGACTGTAAAAACAAAAAAAAAACGTGGCCCATGAAGATTGTTAAGTGTCTGTTGCCATTTTACAAGCGTTCGCAATTTTAAAGTGTGACATGTTAGGTATCTATTAACTCAGCGTAACAACATATTTCACATTATGTGAAAAAAATTGGGGTAAATTTTTTTTTTTTCATGAAAGTGTTTTTTAAAAAAAAAGAGTTTAAAAAATGTCTGCGCAAATACTGTTTGACATAAAAATTGCAACAACCACCATTTTATTCCCTAAGTTCTCTGTTATAAAAATATAATGTTTGGGGGGTTCTAAGTAATTTCCTGGCAAAAAAAAAAAAAAAATGTTCTATATAAAAGAGAAATGTCAGAATTGGCCAGGTTGGCAAGTGGTAACCAGAACTAAACAACTGTTGCCTTATAAGAAGTTTATAAATAATCTCCATTAGCAACTGGGAACCTTTGTGTGTGTGTATATATATATATATATATATATATATATATATATATAATATATATATATATATATATTTTTATAATAAGAAACAAGGATTAGTTTGTATGAAATATTGTTGTTGGTAATGGGTTTATATAGCCAGCTGTACACATATGACAGGCTTTAGATTAAGAACCTAATTCATTTAACAGTTTCTTTTTGATCTGCAGGAATGTTAGGTGTGTGTGATATAGGAGATTTTCAGCTATTTACCCGTCGTAAATTCAAATGCAAGGAAGAGATACCATCTGAGTTTAATACTGTAGTAAAGACCTGACAGGGCCAAGTTCATTAGCTAGATAAAGACCTTGTAGTCCGCTGTGTTAAAGCGGAGTTCCACCCAATTTTGAGAGGTGGTCTTAAAGGAAAGACCACCTCTCCACCCCCTTTAAAAAAAAAAAATATTTCTCCCTTTTTTTTAAAGTATTACGTGCACTTCTAATCCAGCCAGGACGTGGCCCAGGACATCACGTCCTTTTCTGCGGCAAGCCCCCCCCCCCCCCGTTGTTTTCTGTGTGTGTCCCAGAAGACAAGCTGGCCATTCACAAAGCGCCACTCGCGTGCGCAATCAGAAACCAGCAGTGAGGCCTTAGTTGGAATGGCAGCTCCTGCTCCCGATCTGATGGACTGATCGGCCTCGGGGGGGGGGGGGGGGCGACATCGCGGGCTCCCTGGACAGGTAAGTGTCCCTATTAACCACTTAAGACCCGGACCATTATGCAGGTTAAGGACCTTGCCCCTTATTGTGATTCCGCACTGCATCACTTTAACTGACAATTGCGCGGTCCTGCGATGTGGCTTCCAAACAAAATTAATGTCCTTTTTTTCCCACAAATATAGCTTTCTTTTGGTGGTATTTGATCACCTCTGCAATTTTTATTTTTTGCGCTAAAAACAAAAGTAGTGCGACAATTTTGAAAAAAATGCAATATTTTTTACTTTTTTCTATAACATATTCTTTTACCAATTTTTGGTAAAAAAAATTAACTGCTTGTGGACCCTGCACTGTATATATACGTCCTAACTTTAAAGATGGATATCTCAGCAGCTGCTGCCATTAACCAAGGTATCCATCTTTAGTGTGCAGGGTCCTTTAAACGATAACGGCGGTCTCCACGGCGGATTTGCCACGAGATTGCTGTAATCGGTGGCGGGAGAGGGGCCCCCCCACTCCTGCCGCTCTCCCGCACCCTCCGCCGCTTACCGTTGCTGTCGGTAGCGGCAGAGGCGATCGGGTCCGTTTGGCAGCTGACTGGGGATGCGAGTGAGGGAAGCTGGGCGGAAGTGACGTCAAAACGTCAGTCCCGCCCAGCATCTTAAAGAAACATTTTTTTGGTTTACCTTTTTTTCAAATGCCTTTTTTTTTTTTTCTTTTTGCTTTTTTTGCATTTAAGTCTAAATATGAGATCTGAGGTCTTTTTGACCCCAGATCTCATATTTAAGAGGACCTGTCATGCTTTTTTCTATTACAAGGGATGTTTACATTCCTTGTAATAGGAATAAAAGTGATCAATTTTTTTTTTCAGTGTAAAAAATAAGAAAATAAATAAGAAAACCAAAAAAAATTGTTTAAAGCGCCCCGTCCCGATGAGCTCGCGCGCAGAAGCGAACGCATACGCGAGTAGCGCCTGCATATGAAAACGGTGTTCAAACCACAAAAGTGACACGACCGCAATCGTTAGAGCGAGAGCAATACTTATAGCCCTAGACCTCCTCTGTAACTCAAAAGATGCAACCTATAGAATTTTTTAAATGTCGCCTATTGAGATTTTTAAGGATAAAAGTTTGACGCCATGCCACGAGCGGGCGCAATTATTTTTAAGCGTGACATGTTGCGTAACATTATCTTTCACAATATATAAAAAAAATGGGCCAAATTTTCCAAAAAAAGTGCACTTGTAAGACCGCTGCGCAAATACGGTGTGACAAAAAGTATTGCAATGACCACTATTTTATTCTCTAGGGTGTTGTTAGAAAAAAAAAATATATATATATATATATATATATATATAATGTTTGGGGGTTTAAAGTAATTTTCTAGCAGAAAAAAACTGTTTTAGTCTTGAAAACACCAAATCTGAAAAACACCTAAGGTCCTTAAGTGGTTAATTGGTTTGCGCAAAAGTTATATCGTTTACAAAATAAGGGATAGTTTTATGGCATTTTTATTAATATTTTTTTTTTTTTACTAGTAAAGGTGGTGATCAGTGATTTTTTTTGTGACTGCAACTTTATGGTGGACAAATCGGACACTTTTGACACATTTTTGGGACCATTGTAATTTTCCCAGTGAAAAGTGCTATAAAAATGCACTGATTACTGTGAAAATGACAATGGCAGTGAAGGGGTTAACCACTAGGTGACGCTAAGGGGTTAAGTGTGCCCTACGGGAGTGCTTCTTACTGTAGGGGGTGTGGCTGTAGGCGTGACATCACTGATCGTCATTCCCTATATCAGGGAACAGACGATCAGTGTCACTGCCACAGAGAAGAATGGGGAAGGTGTGTTTCACACACTTCTCCCCGTTCTTCAGCTCCTGTGACTGATCGCGGGATGCCACCGGCGATCGGGGTCCACGGGTCTCGCAGACTTGGTCACGGAGCTTCAGACCGGGTCGCGTGTGGGCGCGATCCACGGCTGGGCTCTTAATGGCGACGTACAGGTACGTGCTTGTGCCCAGCCATGCTATTCTGCCGACGTTTATGTGCAGGAGGCGGTCCTTAAGTGGTTAAAAGTCGGCAGCTACAGTATTTGTAGCTGCCGACTTTAACCAACCCTTTATCCATGTCAAAGAAACGTTTAATATGCAGAGAATATTTTTCTGATCTGTTCAGGAATGGACAATTTGCCCTGGCTATGATCTTGCATAGTTAAGTGCCCCATTCAAGAGAAGGTGATGACCTTCTCTTTAATTAATGTTTCTTCTAACTAATTACAGTGGAACCTCGTATTGCGAGTAACGCGTTTAACAAGCGTTTCGCAATACAAGCTTTTTTTTTCTTCAAAAGTGTCTTGCAAAATGAGCAGGATTCAAGCCTCTGTGCAGTACTGCATTTGGCCAGAGGTGCGGGGGCACCGGTGACACTTGGAGCTGTTCGGCAATACTTGGAAATACCTGTTTCCTGAGCCTTTCCGAGGGTTTCCGACTGCATCCGAGTATTTCCGAGTCTCTCCGGTGCCCGCCCCACCTCTAGCCACATGCGGTATTGTCAAGGTGAAACAAATTATCTTCGTTTCCATTGACTTCTATGGTGAAACTCGCTTTGATATGCGAGTGCTTTGGATTACAAGCATTCTATTGGAATGAATTATGCTTGGAATAAAAGGTTCCACTGTATTTCTCCAAGAGAGGAGGTGCTAGTGAGGGGCTGAGCTATGCTAAATTAAGAGGAAGGGGAAATTGTTCAATCTTTGAGTAGATACGCCAAGAGGGAGAAGAAAAGTAACATAGGCTGCCATTGCATCTCCATAGACTAACATAGGCTGCCTGCATCTCCATGGACTAACATAGGCTGCCTGCATCTCCATGGCCTATCATAGGCTGCCTGCATCTCCATGGCCTATCATAGGCTGCCTGCATCTCCATGGACTAACATAGGCTGCCTGCATCTCCATGGACTAACATACGCTGCTTGCATCTCCATGGACTAACAGAGGCTGCCTGCATCTCCATTGACTATCATAGGCTGCCTGCATTTCCATGGACTAACATAGGCTGCCTGCATCTCCATGGACTAACATAGGCTGCCTGCATCTCCATGTAATAACATAGGCTGCCTGCATCTCCATGGACTAACAGAGGCTGCCTGCGTTTCCATTGACTAACATAGGCTGCCTGCATCTCCATGGACTAACATAGGCTGCCTAAATCTCCATGGACTAACATAGGCTGCCTGCATCTCCATTGACTATCATAGGCTGCCTGCATCTCCATGTAATAACATAGGCTGCCTGCATCTCCATGGACTAACAGAGGCTGCCTGCTTCTCCATTCACTAACATAGGCTGCCTGCATCTCCATGGACTAACAGAGGCTGCCTGCTTCTCCATTGACTAACATAGGCTGCCTGCATCTCCATGGACTAACAGAGGCTGCCTGCATCTCCATGGACTAACATAGGCTGCCTGCATCTCCATGGACTAACAGAGGCTGCCTGCATCTCCATGGACTAACATAGGCTGCCTGCATCTCCATTGACTATAAAAGGCTGCCTGCATCTCCATGTACTAACATAGGCTGCCTGCATCTCCATTGACTATCATAGGCTGCCTGCATCTCCATGGACTAACATAGGCTGCCTGCATCTCCATGGACTAACATAGGCTGCCTGCATCTCTATTGAATAACATAGGCTGCCTGCATCTCCATTGACTAACATAGGCTGCCTGCATCTCCATTGACTATCATAGGCTGCCTGCATCTCCATGGACTAACATAGGCTGCCTGTATCTCCATGGACTAACATAGGCTGCCTGCATCTCCATGGACTAACATAGGCTGCCTGTATCTCCATGGACTAACATAGGCTGCCTGCATCTCAATGGACTAACATAGGCTGCCTGCATCTCCATGGACTAACATAGGCTGCCTGCATCTCCATGGACTAACATAGGCTGCCTGCATCTCCATGGCCTATCATAGGCTGCCTGCATCTCCATGGACTAACATAGGCTGCCTGCATCTCCATGGACTAACATACGCTGCTTGCATCTCCATGGACTAACAGAGGCTGCCTGCATCTCCATTGACTATCATAGGCTGCCTGAATCTCCATGGACTAACATAGGCTGCCTGCATCTCCATTGACTATCACAGGCTGCCTGCATCTCCATGTAATAACATAGGCTTCCTGCATCTCCATTGACTATCATAGGCTGCCTGCATCTCCATGTAATAACATAGGCTTCCTGCTTCTCCATTGACTAACATAGGCTGCCTGCATCTCCATGGACTAACAGAGGCTGCCTGCTTCTCCATTGACTAACAGAGGCTGCCTGCATCTCCATGGACTAACATAGGCTGCCTGCATCTCCATGGACTAACAGAGGCTGCCTGCATCTCCATGGACTAACATAGGCTGCCTGCATCTCCATGGACTAACAGAGGCTGCCTGCTTCTCCATTGACTAACATAGGCTGCCTGCATCTCCATGGACTAACAGAGGCTGCCTGCATCTCCAAGGACTAACATAGGCTGCCTGTATCTCCATTGACTATCATAGGCTGCCTGCATCTCCATGGACTAACATAGGCTGCCTGCATCTCCATTGACTATCATAGGCTGCCTGCATCTCCATGGACTAACATAGGCTGCCTGCATCTCCATTGACTATCATAGGCTGCCTGCATCTCCATGGACTAACATAGGCTGCCTGCATCTCTATTGAATAACATAGGCTGCCTGCATCTCCATTGACTAACATAGGCTGCCTGCATCTCCATTGACTATCATAGGCTGCCTGCATCTCCATGGACTACCATAGGCTGCCTGCATCTCCATGGACTAACATAGGCTGCCTGCATCTCCATTGACTATCATAGGCTGCCTGCATCTCCATGGACTAACATAGGCTGCCTGCATCTCCATGGACTAACATAGGCTGCCTGCATCTCCATGGACTAACAGAGGCTGCCTGCTTCTCGATTGACTAACATAGGCTGCCTGCATCTCCATGGACTAACAGAGGCTGCCTGCATCTCCATGGACTAACATAGGCTGCCTGCATCTCCATGGACTAACAGAGGCTGCCTGCATCTCCATTTACTAACATAGGCTGCCTGCATTTCCATGGACTAACATAGGCTGCCTGCATCTCCATGGACTAACAGAGGCTGCCTGCTTCTCCATTGACTAACATAGGCTGCCTGCATCTCCATGGACTAACAGAGGCTGCCTGCATCTCCATGGACTAACATAGGCTGCCTGCATCTCCATTGACTATCATAGGCTGCCTGCATCTCCATGGACTAACATAGGCTGCCTGCATCTCCATTGACTATCATAGGCTGCCTGCATCTCCATTGACTATCATAGGCTGCCTGCATCT
Source organism: Rana kukunoris (assembly GCA_029574335.1). Classification (NCBI taxonomy): domain Eukaryota; kingdom Metazoa; phylum Chordata; class Amphibia; order Anura; family Ranidae; genus Rana; species Rana kukunoris. The sequence goes on along the minus strand of CM056049.1, from coordinate 345,566,029 downwards.
CTATGTAATAACATAGGCTTCCTGCATCTCCATGGACTAACAGAGGCTGCCTGCTTCTCCATTGACTAACATAGGCTGCCTGCATCTCCATGGACTAACAGAGGCTGCCTGCTTCTCCATTGACTAACAGAGGCTGCCTGCATCTCCATGGACTAACATAGGCTGCCTGCATCTCCATGGACTAACAGAGGCTGCCTGCATCTCCATGGACTAACATAGGCTGCCTGCATCTCCATGGACTAACAGAGGCTGCCTGCTTCTCCATTGACTAACATAGGCTGCCTGCATCTCCATGGACTAACAGAGGCTGCCTGCATCTCCAAGGACTAACATAGGCTGCCTGCATCTCCATTGACTATCATAGGCTGCCTGCATCTCCATGGACTAACATAGGCTGCCTGCATCTCCATTGACTATCATAGGCTGCCTGCATCTCCATGGACTAACATAGGCTGCCTGCATCTCCATGGACTAACATAGGCTGCCTGCATCTCTATCGAATAACATAGGCTGCCTGCATCTCCATTGACTAACATAGGCTGCCTGCATCTCCATTGACTATCATAGGCTGCCTGCATCTCCATGGACTAACATAGGCTGCTTGCATCTCCATGGACTAACATAGGCTGCCTGCATCTCCATGGACTAACATAGGCTGCCTGCATCTCCATGGACTAACATAGGCTGCTTGCATCTCCATGTACTAACATAGGCTGCCTGCATCTCCATGGACTAACATAGGCTGCCTGCATCTCCATTGACTATCATGGGCTGCCTGCATCTCCATGGACTAACATAGGCTGCTTGCATCTCCATGTACTAACATAGGCTGCCTGCATCTCCATGGACTAACAGAGGCTGCCTGCTTCTCCATTGACTAACATAGGCTGCCTGCATCTCCATGGTCTAACAGAGGCTGCCTGCATCTCCATGGACTAACATAGGCTGCCTGCATCTCCATTGACTATCATAGGCTGCCTGCATCTCCATGTACTAACATAGGCTGCCTGCATCTCCATGGACTAACAGAGGCTGCCTGCTTCTCCATTGACTAACATAGGCTGCCTGCATCTCCATGGACTAACAGAGGCTGCCTGCTTCTCCATTGACTAACATAGGCTGCCTGCATCTCCATGGACTAACAGAGGCTGCCTGCATCTATATGGACTAACATAGGCTGCCTGCATCTCCATGGACTAACAGAGGTTGCCTGCATCTCCATGGACTAACATAGGCTGCCTGCATCTCCATGGACTAACATAGGCTGCCTGCATCTCCATGGACTAACAGAGGCTGCCTGCTTCTCCATTGACTAACATAGGCTGCCTGCATCTCCATGGACTAACAGAGGCTGCCTGCATCTCCAAGGACTAACATAGGCTGCCTGTATCTCCATTGACTATCATAGGCTGCCTGCATCTCCATGGACTAACATAGGCTGCCTGCATCTCCATTGACTATCATAGGCTGCCTGCATCTCCATGGACTAACATAGGCTGCCTGCATCTCCATTGACTATCATAGGCTGCCTGCATCTCCATGGACTAACATAGGCTGCCTGCATCTCTATTGAATAACATAGGCTGCCTGCATCTCCATTGACTAACATAGGCTGCCTGCATCTCCATTGACTATCATAGGCTGCCTGCATCTCCATGGACTAACATAGGCTGCCTGCATCTCCATGGACTAACATAGGCTGCCTGCATCTCCATTGACTATCATAGGCTGCCTGCATCTCCATGGACTAACATAGGCTGCCTGCATCTCCATGGACTAACATAGGCTGCCTGCATCTCCATGGACTAACAGAGGCTGCCTGCTTCTCGATTGACTAACATAGGCTGCCTGCATCTCCATGGACTAACAGAGGCTGCCTGCATCTCCATGGACTAACATAGGCTGCCTGCATCTCCATGGACTAACAGAGGCTGCCTGCATCTCCATTTACTAACATAGGCTGCCTGCATTTCCATGGACTAACATAGGCTGCCTGCATCTCCATGGACTAACAGAGGCTGCCTGCTTCTCCATTGACTAACATAGGCTGCCTGCATCTCCATGGACTAACAGAGGCTGCCTGCATCTCCATGGACTAACATAGGCTGCCTGCATCTCCATTGACTATCATAGGCTGCCTGCATCTCCATGGACTAACATAGGCTGCCTGCATCTCCATTGACTATCATAGGCTGCCTGCATCTCCATTGACTAGCATAGGCTGCCTGCATCTCCATGTAATAACATAGGCTTCCTGCATCTCCATGGACTAACAGAGGCTGCCTGCTTCTCCATTGACTAACATAGGCTGCCTGCATCTCCATGGACTAACAGAGGCTGCCTGCTTCTCCATTGACTAACAGAGGCTGCCTGCATCTCCATGGACTAACATAGGCTGCCTGCATCTCCATGGACTAACAGAGGCTGCCTGCATCTCCATGGACTAACATAGGCTGCCTGCATCTCCATGGACTAACAGAGGCTGCCTGCTTCTCCATTGACTAACATAGGCTGCCTGCATCTCCATGGACTAACAGAGGCTGCCTGCATCTCCAAGGACTAACATAGGCTGCCTGCATCTCCATTGACTATCATAGGCTGCCTGCATCTCCATGGACTAACATAGGCTGCCTGCATCTCCATGGACTAACATAGGCTGCCTGCATCTCCATGGACTAACATAGGCTGCCTGCATCTCTATCGAATAACATAGGCTGCCTGCATCTCCATTGACTAACATAGGCTGCCTGCATCTCCATTGACTATCATAGGCTGCCTGTATCTCCATGGACTAACATAGGCTTCCTGCATCTCCATGGACTAACATAGGCTGCCTGCATCTCTATTGAATAACATAGGCTGCCTGCATCTCCATTGACTAACATAGGCTGCCTGCATCTCCATTGACTATCATAGGCTGCCTGCATCTCCATGGACTAACATAGGCTGCTTGCATCTCCATGGACTAACATAGGCTGCCTGCATCTCCATGGACTAACATAGGCTGCCTGCATCTCCATGGACTAACATAGGCTGCCTGCATCTCCATGGACTAACAGAGGCTGCCTGCTTCTCCATTGACTAACATAGGCTGCCTGCATCTCCATGGTCTAACAGAGGCTGCCTGCATCTCCATGGACTAACATAGGCTGCCTGCATCTCCATTGACTATCATAGGCTGCCTGCATCTCCATGTACTAACATAGGCTGCCTGCATCTCCATGGACTAACAGAGGCTGCCTGCTTCTCCATTGACTAACATAGGCTGTCTGCATCTCCATGGACTAACAGAGGCTGCCTGCTTCTCCATTGACTAACATAGGCTGCCTGCATCTCCATGGACTAACAGAGGCTGCCTGCATCTATATGGACTAACATAGGCTGCCTGCATCTCCATGGACTAACAGAGGTTGCCTGCATCTCCATGGACTAACATAGGCTGCCTGCATCTCCATTGACTATCATAGGCTGCCTGCATCTCCATGGACTAACAGAGTCTGCCTGCATCTCCATGGACTAACATAGGCTGCCTGCATCTCCATTGACTATCATAGGCTGCCTACATCTCCATGTAATAACATAGGCTGCCTGCGTTTCCATTGACTAACATAGGTTGCCTGCATCTCCATGGACTAACATAGGCTGCCTGAATCTCCATGGACTAACATAGGCTGCCTGCATCTCCATTGACTATCATAGGCTGCCTGCATCTCCATGTAATAACATAGGCTGCCTGCATCTCCATGAACTAACATAGGCTGCCTGCTTCTCCATTGACTAACATAGGCTGCCTGCATCTCCATGGACTAACAGAGGCTGCCTGCATCTCCAAGGACTAACATAGGCTGCCTGCATCTCCATTGACTATCATAGGCTGCCTGCATCTCCATGGACTAACATAGGCTGCCTGCATCTCCATTGACTATCATAGGCTGCCTGCATCTCCATGGACTAACATAGGCTGCCTGCATCTCCATTGACTAACATAGGCTGCCTGCATCTCTATTGAATAACATAGGCTGCCTGCATCTCCATTGACTAACATAGGCTGCCTGCATCTCCATTGACTATCATAGGGCTGCCTGCATCTCCATGGACTAACATAGGCTGCCTGCATCTCCATGGACTAACATAGGCTGCCTGCATCTCTATTGAATAACATAGGCTGCCTGCATCTCCATTGACTAACATAGGCTGCCTGCATCTCCATTGACTATCATAGGCTGCCTGCATCTCCATGGACTAACATAGGCTGCCTGCATCTCCATGGACTAACATAGGCTGCCTGCATCTCCATGGACTAACATAGGCTGCCTGCATCTCCATGGACTAACATAGGCTGCCTGCATCTCCATGGACTAACAGAGGCTGCCTGCTTCTCCATTGACTAACATAGGCTGCCTGCATCTCCATGGACTAACAGAGGCTGCCTGCATCTCCATGGACTAACATAGGCTGCTTGCATCTCCATTGACTATCATAGGCTGCCTGCATCTCCATGTACTAACATAGGCTGCCTGCATCTCCATGGACTAACAGAGGCTGCCTGCTTCTCCATTGACTAACATAGGCTGCCTGCATCTCCATGGACTAACAGAGGCTGCCTGCTTCTCCATTGACTAACATAGGCTGCCTGCATCTCCATGGACTAACAGAGGCTGCCTGCATCTATATGGACTAACATAGGCTGCCTGCATCTCCATGGACTAACAGAGGTTGCCTGCATCTCCATGGACTAACATAGGCTGCCTGCATCTCCATGGACTAACATAGGCTGCCTGCATCTCCATGGACTAACAGAGGCTGCCTGCTTCTCCATTGACTAACATAGGCTGCCTGCATCTCCATGGACTAACAGAGGCTGCCTGCATCTCCAAGGACTAACATAGGCTGCCTGTATCTCCATTGACTATCATAGGCTGCCTGCATCTCCATGGACTAACATAGGCTGCCTGCATCTCCATTGACTATCATAGGCTGCCTGCATCTCCATGGACTAACATAGGCTGCCTGCATCTCCATTGACTATCATAGGCTGCCTGCATCTCCATGGACTAACATAGGCTGCCTGCATCTCTATTGAATAACATAGGCTGCCTGCATCTCCATTGACTAACATAGGCTGCCTGCATCTCCATTGACTATCATAGGCTGCCTGCATCTCCATGGACTAACATAGGCTGCCTGCATCTCCATGGACTAACATAGGCTGCCTGCATCTCCATTGACTATCATAGGCTGCCTGCATCTCCATGGACTAACATAGGCTGCCTGCATCTCCATGGACTAACATAGGCTGCCTGCATCTCCATGGACTAACAGAGGCTGCCTGCTTCTCGATTGACTAACATAGGCTGCCTGCATCTCCATGGACTAACAGAGGCTGCCTGCATCTCCATGGACTAACATAGGCTGCCTGCATCTCCATGGACTAACAGAGGCTGCCTGCATCTCCATTTACTAACATAGGCTGCCTGCATTTCCATGGACTAACATAGGCTGCCTGCATCTCCATGGACTAACAGAGGCTGCCTGCTTCTCCATTGACTAACATAGGCTGCCTGCATCTCCATGGACTAACAGAGGCTGCCTGCATCTCCATGGACTAACATAGGCTGCCTGCATCTCCATTGACTATCATAGGCTGCCTGCATCTCCATGGACTAACATAGGCTGCCTGCATCTCCATTGACTATCATAGGCTGCCTGCATCTCCATTGACTAGCATAGGCTGCCTGCATCTCCATGTAATAACATAGGCTTCCTGCATCTCCATGGACTAACAGAGGCTGCCTGCTTCTCCATTGACTAACATAGGCTGCCTGCATCTCCATGGACTAACAGAGGCTGCCTGCTTCTCCATTGACTAACAGAGGCTGCCTGCATCTCCATGGACTAACATAGGCTGCCTGCATCTCCATGGACTAACAGAGGCTGCCTGCATCTCCATGGACTAACATAGGCTGCCTGCATCTCCATGGACTAACAGAGGCTGCCTGCTTCTCCATTGACTAACATAGGCTGCCTGCATCTCCATGGACTAACAGAGGCTGCCTGCATCTCCAAGGACTAACATAGGCTGCCTGCATCTCCATTGACTATCATAGGCTGCCTGCATCTCCATGGACTAACATAGGCTGCCTGCATCTCCATGGACTAACATAGGCTGCCTGCATCTCCATGGACTAACATAGGCTGCCTGCATCTCTATCGAATAACATAGGCTGCCTGCATCTCCATTGACTAACATAGGCTGCCTGCATCTCCATTGACTATCATAGGCTGCCTGCATCTCCATGGACTAACATAGGCTGCCTGCATCTCCATGGACTAACATAGGCTGCCTGCATCTCTATTGAATAACATAGGCTGCCTGCATCTCCATTGACTAACATAGGCTGCCTGCATCTCCATTGACTATCATAGGCTGCCTGCATCTCCATGGACTAACATAGGCTGCTTGCATCTCCATGGACTAACATAGGCTGCCTGCATCTCCATGGACTAACATAGGCTGCCTGCATCTCCATGGACTAACATAGGCTGCCTGCATCTCCATGGACTAACAGAGGCTGCCTGCTTCTCCATTGACTAACATAGGCTGCCTGCATCTCCATGGTCTAACAGAGGCTGCCTGCATCTCCATGGACTAACATAGGCTGCCTGCATCTCCATTGACTATCATAGGCTGCCTGCATCTCCATGTACTAACATAGGCTGCCTGCATCTCCATGGACTAACAGAGGCTGCCTGCTTCTCCATTGACTAACATAGGCTGCCTGCATCTCCATGGACTAACAGAGGCTGCCTGCTTCTCCATTGACTAACAGAGGCTGCCTGCATCTCCATGGACTAACATAGGCTGCCTGCATCTCCATGGACTAACAGAGGCTGCCTGCATCTCCATGGACTAACATAGGCTGCCTGCATCTCCATGGACTAACAGAGGCTGCCTGCTTCTCCATTGACTAACATAGGCTGCCTGCATCTCCATGGACTAACAGAGGCTGCCTGCATCTCCAAGGACTAACATAGGCTGCCTGCATCTCCATTGACTATCATAGGCTGCCTGCATCTCCATGGACTAACATAGGCTGCCTGCATCTCCATTGACTATCATAGGCTGCCTGCATCTCCATGGACTAACATAGGCTGCCTGCATCTCCATGGACTAACATAGGCTGCCTGCATCTCTATCGAATAACATAGGCTGCCTGCATCTCCATTGACTAACATAGGCTGCCTGCATCTCCATTGACTATCATAGGCTGCCTGCATCTCCATGGACTAACATAGGCTGCTTGCATCTCCATGGACTAACATAGGCTGCCTGCATCTCCATGGACTAACATAGGCTGCCTGCATCTCCATGGACTAACATAGGCTGCTTGCATCTCCATGTACTAACATAGGCTGCCTGCATCTCCATGGACTAACATAGGCTGCCTGCATCTCCATTGACTATCATGGGCTGCCTGCATCTCCATGGACTAACATAGGCTGCTTGCATCTCCATGTACTAACATAGGCTGCCTGCATCTCCATGGACTAACAGAGGCTGCCTGCTTCTCCATTGACTAACATAGGCTGCCTGCATCTCCATGGTCTAACAGAGGCTGCCTGCATCTCCGTGGACTAACATAGGCTGCCTGCATCTCCATTGACTATCATAGGCTGCCTGCATCTCCATGTACTAACATAGGCTGCCTGCATCTCCATGGACTAACAGAGGCTGCCTGCTTCTCCATTGACTAACATAGGCTGCCTGCATCTCCATGGACTAACAGAGGCTGCCTGCTTCTCCATTGACTAACATAGGCTGCCTGCATCTCCATGGACTAACAGAGGCTGCCTGCATCTATATGGACTAACATAGGCTGCCTGCATCTCCATGGACTAACAGAGGTTGCCTGCATCTCCATGGACTAACATAGGCTGCCTGCATCTCCATGGACTAACATAGGCTGCCTGCATCTCCATGGACTAACCGAGGCTGCCTGCATCTCCATGGACTAACATAGGCTGCCTGCATCTCCATGGACTAACATAGGCTGCCTGCATCTCCATGGACTAACAGAGGCTGCCTGCTTCTCCATTGACTAACATAGGCTGCCTGCATCTCCATGGTCTAACAGAGGCTGCCTGCATCTCCATGGACTAACATAGGCTGCCTGCATCTCCATTGACTATCATAGGCTGCCTGCATCTCCATGGACTAACATAGGCTGCCTGCATCTCTATTGAATAACATAGGCTGCCTGCATCTCCATTGACTAACATAGGCTGCCTGCATCTCCATTGACTATCATAGGCTGCCTGCATCTCCATGGACTAACATAGGCTGCCTGCATCTCCATGGACTAACATAGGCTGCCTGCATCTCCATTGACTATCATAGGCTGCCTGCATCTCCATGGACTAACATAGGCTGCCTGCATCTCCATGGACTAACAGAGGCTGCCTGCATCTCCATGGACTAACAGAGGCTGCCTGCTTCTCGATTGACTAACATAGGCTGCCTGCATCTCCATGGACTAACAGAGGCTGCCTGCATCTCCATGGACTAACATAGGCTGCCTGCATCTCCATGGACTAACAGAGGCTGCCTGCATCTCCATTTACTAACATAGGCTGCCTGCATTTCCATGGACTAACATAGGCTGCCTGCATCTCCATGGACTAACAGAGGCTGCCTGCTTCTCCATTGACTAACATAGGCTGCCTGCATCTCCATGGACTAACAGAGGCTGCCTGCATCTCCATGGACTAACATAGGCTGCCTGCATCTCCATTGACTATCATAGGCTGCCTGCATCTCCATGGACTAACATAGGCTGCCTGCATCTCCATTGACTATCATAGGCTGCCTGCATCTCCATTGACTAGCATAGGCTGCCTGCATCTCCATGTAATAACATAGGCTTCCTGCATCTCCATGGACTAACAGAGGCTGCCTGCTTCTCCATTGACTAACATAGGCTGCCTGCATCTCCATGGACTAACAGAGGCTGCCTGCTTCTCCATTGACTAACAGAGGCTGCCTGCATCTCCATGGACTAACATAGGCTGCCTGCATCTCCATGGACTAACAGAGGCTGCCTGCATCTCCATGGACTAACATAGGCTGCCTGCATCTCCATGGACTAACAGAGGCTGCCTGCTTCTCCATTGACTAACATAGGCTGCCTGCATCTCCATGGACTAACAGAGGCTGCCTGCATCTCCAAGGACTAACATAGGCTGCCTGCATCTCCATTGACTATCATAGGCTGCCTGCATCTCCATGGACTAACATAGGCTGCCTGCATCTCCATGGACTAACATAGGCTGCCTGCATCTCCATGGACTAACATAGGCTGCCTGCATCTCTATCGAATAACATAGGCTGCCTGCATCTCCATTGACTAACATAGGCTGCCTGCATCTCCATTGACTATCATAGGCTGCCTGCATCTCCATGGACTAACATAGGCTGCTGCCTGCATCTCCATGGACTAACATAGGCTGCCTGCATCTCTATTGAATAACATAGGCTGCCTGCATCTCCATTGACTAACATAGGCTGCCTGCATCTCCATTGACTATCATAGGCTGCCTGCATCTCCATGGACTAACATAGGCTGCTTGCATCTCCATGGACTAACATAGGCTGCCTGCATCTCCATGGACTAACATAGGCTGCCTGCATCTCCATGGACTAACATAGGCTGCCTGCATCTCCATGGACTAACAGAGGCTGCCTGCTTCTCCATTGACTAACATAGGCTGCCTGCATCTCCATGGTCTAACAGAGGCTGCCTGCATCTCCATGGACTAACATAGGCTGCCTGCATCTCCATTGACTATCATAGGCTGCCTGCATCTCCATGTACTAACATAGGCTGCCTGCATCTCCATGGACTAACAGAGGCTGCCTGCTTCTCCATTGACTAACATAGGCTGTCTGCATCTCCATGGACTAACAGAGGCTGCCTGCTTCTCCATTGACTAACATAGGCTGCCTGCATCTCCATGGACTAACAGAGGCTGCCTGCATCTATATGGACTAACATAGGCTGCCTGCATCTCCATGGACTAACAGAGGTTGCCTGCATCTCCATGGACTAACATAGGCTGCCTGCATCTCCATTGACTATCATAGGCTGCCTGCATCTCCATGGACTAACAGAGTCTGCCTGCATCTCCATGGACTAACATAGGCTGCCTGCATCTCCATTGACTATCATAGGCTGCCTACATCTCCATGTAATAACATAGGCTGCCTGCGTTTCCATTGACTAACATAGGTTGCCTGCATCTCCATGGACTAACATAGGCTGCCTGAATCTCCATGGACTAACATAGGCTGCCTGCATCTCCATTGACTATCATAGGCTGCCTGCATCTCCATGTAATAACATAGGCTGCCTGCATCTCCATGAACTAACATAGGCTGCCTGCTTCTCCATTGACTAACATAGGCTGCCTGCATCTCCATGGACTAACAGAGGCTGCCTGCATCTCCAAGGACTAACATAGGCTGCCTGCATCTCCATTGACTATCATAGGCTGCCTGCATCTCCATGGACTAACATAGGCTGCCTGCATCTCCATTGACTATCATAGGCTGCCTGCATCTCCATGGACTAACATAGGCTGCCTGCATCTCCATGGACTAACATAGGCTGCCTGCATCTCTATTGAATAACATAGGCTGCCTGCATCTCCATTGACTAACATAGGCTGCCTGCATCTCCATTGACTATCATAGGCTGCCTGCATCTCCATGGACTAACATAGGCTGCCTGCATCTCCATGGACTAACATAGGCTGCCTGCATCTCTATTGAATAACATAGGCTGCCTGCATCTCCATTGACTAACATAGGCTGCCTGCATCTCCATTGACTATCATAGGCTGCCTGCATCTCCATGGACTAACATAGGTGTAACGGAACTATGTATTCTGCCTGTACATCTATAATAATCATGCAGTGGTATATTATGAGGTGTGAACATCCTCTGTCTGTAAAGATGTAGATTAGAACTGAATCAGCCTGTCTCTGGAAACCTCTCTTTAGTATGCTAATTCACCTCTCTATTCCCAAAGGTTAATTGATCTATTGTGTGTGTGAAAGACCTGTGTTTATCCTTAAGAGATTGTATATTGTATTCCAAATTAGCAGTATCCGGCCAGTTGTATTGAAATAGCATGTCACTTATGTTCAGAAGAACTGTCAGGCTTTGCGGAGCCGAAATGTTTAGCTACGGAGGGGATTATCTGTGATTGAATTGTATTTGAGAAAGGAATGTGGCTTCTTTAGCCTGGTGACAGTGTGTCTAACTTGAGGCCCCCCCTGTGGAGGGAGGGGGCGGAGAGTTCCATTGTTCCTTGATTATTCACAAGTTTGTAACTAAGATATAAACCAAGAAATTCTACCATTAAAGTTAGTCTACTGGACCCTTCAAACGTAGCCTGTCTCGTTTATGGAAGGGAATGCAATGGGATTTATTCTGTGCCTCTTACAACTGGACCTGACTCTCCCTCTGGATCTCGTGGATGGGCTTATACTGGACTTACTTATATAGCAACTTGCCAGGGAAAAGGACGTCGTCAGCGGCTGATACCCTCTCCCTACTTGGGTAGCCGTTACATTGGTTGGCAGCGGTGGGATGGTCCTTTTATCCAAGGAGCAAGTTCTGAATGGAGTCTCAGTATGCCAGGCTGAAAAGAACCACACTAAAAGACTTATTGGAGAGTCGTGGTAGGAGTGCCAGTAACAGACCACGGAGGGAGCTGATAGGTGACCTGCTGGAGCTGGACCAAATGGATGTATCCATGGAAGGAGCGGAGCCCCTAGCACCTGTCAGTGAGGAAGATGTAATTACGGATATTGTACAGCGGAGATTATCCTTGTATCCAGAAACATCCACGGAACTAATAAACCAGCTGTTCCGGGAAGCAAGAGAAGATCCAAACCAAGAGGGGACAAGAACTGGAACTGGTAAGAGCTAGACAGCCCATTACACACGCAGCTCCTACTTCCCCACCCGCTGCTACAGGAAAGAAAATACCGTTCACTGCATTTAAAGCTTTTGTAGAAAGTGAGGAGGAAATAGATGGATATTTGGCGGATTTTGAGAGGCAGTGCTCACTACACCAGGTACCACCAGACCAATGGGTCACTATTTTGTCTGGAAAATTGTCGGGCAAAGCCAATGAAGCTTTTCGGGCTCTTGCTCCAGAGGATATTTTACAATATCAGCAAGTGAAAAAGGCGCTGTTAACCCGATATGCCGTAACTCCAGAAACCTACCGCCGCCGCTTCCGGGGGAATCCAAGAAGAAGGCTGTGGACTCCCACATGGAATGGGCCAACCAGTTACAAAGGGTGGCATCCCATTGGGTCCAAGGGTGCAAGGCCAACACCGGGAAGAAAGTATTGCAGCTATTCCTAATGGAACATTTCTTCCAAGACCTGGCCGCAGACATACAGGACTGGGTACGAGATCACCGTCCCGCTAACTTAAACGAGGCGGCGCGGCTAGCAGATGAGTACACGGAAACAAGGAAAGTAAGCCAGGGTACTACACGCCTGGCTCATAAGGTAGAACCGTGTACTCCAACCGACACCCCACGCCCAGAGTTTCGCGCTCCAGTCCCACCAGGACCACCACGTCCTCAGGGGCCTAACAACTACCCCCCGGATTCGTCTAGGGTGACGTGCCATCACTGCAGCAACACGGGACATATTGCTCGTTTTTGTCCCTTTGAGAGCTACAAATAACAACTGGAGACGCCCAACACCCAACACAGAGGTCACTCTATCACGGCCCTCTGCGGCCCACTGCCTAGAGACTGAGGTGGGCCCTGAGGAATGTCTGGGAATTTTGTATGAGGCAGACCCAATACAAGCGGCCTCTCCAGATAACCGTCAGCATCACCGTCAGGAGGTACGGGTGAATGGACAAGTAGCACAAGGCCTAAGAGATACCGAGGCTACTATCGCTCTGATTCAAAAGCAACCAGGGCACAAAAAGTCAGACTGTTCATTAAATGTACCCAGGCAGTCACAGTCATGGAGACAGCCAGAAAGGGGGAACCCCCACACATCCATGCCTGCGGCCCACGGCGTTGGGGAGGTAGAACATTGGGGTGTTCTGCATGAGGCAGATCCGATACAAGCAGCTAATCAGGACAACAGGCAGCAACACAGGCAGACTGTCTGGGTCAATGGAAAGGCAGCCAACGGGTTACGCGATACGGGGGCCACGATGACACTGCTACAGAAGAAACTCATCCCAGAGAGCCAGCACACCGGAGACACCGTAGCCGTAAGAGTAGCAGGAGGCACCGTCTTCCGGCTACCCGTTGCCCGGGTTCATCTGGATTGGGGGGTTGGTTCGGGACATGTGAAAGTGGGGGTGATGAAGGATTTGCCAGCAGATGTCCTACTGGGGAATGATTTGGCCCCCCTTGTTTCTGCGTACGTCCCGATGTGCCCCGCTGAAGCCTACACAGTGACTAACTGTGCCCCAACCTGCGTTGCTGGAACCAACTTGCTTGCTGCTGAGACCCGGTAAGACTACCTTCCCCGACATGTACTGTAGATCCGGCCCAATATCACAGTCTAAAATGGGAATGTGACAAGTTGGCCAGTGAGAAATCGGAGATGCAACGACACTACGTCATGTATTATGAGATGTCCCGTGGCTTGAACATTGAAATGCACAAACAGGCTGAAATTGTCAGAAGGTTAAATAGGATTTGCGCTCAGGTGGTGCCTTATCTTTCCCAAGAGCATCAGCAACAGGTCCTGGGAGCCATTGAGAGAGCAAAGCAAGTGACTGTTCCAGAACTGAATTCCATTATTCACCTTCACCATCAGCTACCGACCTGGCAGATTTAATGGCAATGCCGATGGACTGTCCAGGCAAACTGAACTATTACCCTAACAGCAGACCGGACATCCCCAAGTTGACCCGAAAAGGATCAATCCGGGTCTGCCGGAGTGTTCCACAAAAGGGGAGCAGTGTAACGGAACTATGTATTCTGCCTGTACATCTATAATAATCATGCAGTGGTATATTATGAGGTGTGAACATCCTCTGTCTGTAAAGATGTAGATTAGAACTGAATCAGCCTGTCTCTGGAAACCTCTCTTTAGTATGCTAATTCACCTCTCTATTCCCAAAGGTTAATTGATCTATTGTGTGTGTGAAAGACCTGTGTTTATCCTTAAGAGATTGTATATTGTATTCCAAATTAGCAGTATCCGGCCAGTTGTATTGAAATAGCATGTCACTTATGTTCAGAAGAACTGTCAGGCTTTGCGGAGCCGAAATGTTTAGCTACGGAGGGGATTATCTGTGATTGAATTGTATTTGAGAAAGGAATGTGGCTTCTTTAGCCTGGTGACAGTGTGTCTAACTTGAGGCCCCCCCTGTGGAGGGAGGGGGCGGAGAGTTCCATTGTTCCTTGATTATTCACAAGTTTGTAACTAAGGCTGCCTGTATATAAACCAAGAAATTCTACCATTAAAGTTAGTCTACTGGACCCTTCAAACGTAGCCTGTCTCGTTTATGGAAGGGAATGCAATGGGATTTATTCTGTGCCTCTTACAACTGGACCTGACTCTCCCTCTGGATCTCGTGGATGGGCTTATACTGGACTTACTTATATAGCAACTTGCCAGGGAAAAGGACGTCGTCAGCGGCTGATACCCTCTCCCTACTTGGGTAGCCGTTACAATAGGCTGCCTGCATCTCCATGGACTAACATAGGCTGCCTGCATCTCCATGGACTAACATAGGCTGCCTGCATCTCCATGGACTAACATAGGCTGCCTGCATCTCCATGGACTAACAGAGGCTGCCTGCTTCTCCATTGACTAACATAGGCTGCCTGCATCTCCATGGACTAACAGAGGCTGCCTGCATCTCCATGGACTAACATAGGCTGCTTGCATCTCCATTGACTATCATAGGCTGCCTGCATCTCCAATGTACTAACATAGGCTGCCTGCATCTCCATGGACTAACAGAGGCTGCCTGCTTCTCCATTGACTAACATAGGCTGCCTGCATCTCCATGGACTAACAGAGGCTGCCTGCTTCTCCATTGACTAACATAGGCTGCCTGCATCTCCATGGACTAACAGAGGCTGCCTGCATCTATATGGACTAACATAGGCTGCCTGCATCTCCATGGACTAACAGAGGTTGCCTGCATCTCCATGGACTAACATAGGCTGCCTGCATCTCCATGGACTAACATAGGCTGCCTGCATCTCCATGGACTAACAGAGGCTGCCTGCTTCTCCATTGACTAACATAGGCTGCCTGCATCTCCATGGACTAACAGAGGCTGCCTGCATCTCCAAGGACTAACATAGGCTGCCTGTATCTCCATTGACTATCATAGGCTGCCTGCATCTCCATGGACTAACATAGGCTGCCTGCATCTCCATTGGACTATCATAGGCTGCCTGCATCTCCATGGACTAACATAGGCTGCCTGCATCTCCATTGACTATCATAGGCTGCCTGCATCTCCATGGACTAACATAGGCTGCCTGCATCTCTATTGAATAACATAGGCTGCCTGCATCTCCATTGACTAACATAGGCTGCCTGCATCTCCATTGACTATCATAGGCTGCCTGCATCTCCATGGACTAACATAGGCTGCCTGCATCTCCATGGACTAACATAGGCTGCCTGCATCTCCATTGACTATCATAGGCTGCCTGCATCTCCATGGACTAACATAGGCTGCCTGCATCTCCATGGACTAACATAGGCTGCCTGCATCTCCATGGACTAACAGAGGCTGCCTGCTTCTCGATTGACTAACATAGGCTGCCTGCATCTCCATGGACTAACAGAGGCTGCCTGCATCTCCATGGACTAACATAGGCTGCCTGCATCTCCATGGACTAACAGAGGCTGCCTGCATCTCCATTTACTAACATAGGCTGCCTGCATTTCCATGGACTAACATAGGCTGCCTGCATCTCCATGGACTAACAGAGGCTGCCTGCTTCTCCATTGACTAACATAGGCTGCCTGCATCTCCATGGACTAACAGAGGCTGCCTGCATCTCCATGGACTAACATAGGCTGCCTGCATCTCCATTGACTATCATAGGCTGCCTGCATCTCCATGGACTAACATAGGCTGCCTGCATCTCCATTGACTATCATAGGCTGCCTGCATCTCCATTGACTAGCATAGGCTGCCTGCATCTCCATGTAATAACATAGGCTTCCTGCATCTCCATGGACTAACAGAGGCTGCCTGCTTCTCCATTGACTAACATAGGCTGCCTGCATCTCCATGGACTAACAGAGGCTGCCTGCTTCTCCATTGACTAACAGAGGCTGCCTGCATCTCCATGGACTAACATAGGCTGCCTGCATCTCCATGGACTAACAGAGGCTGCCTGCATCTCCATGGACTAACATAGGCTGCCTGCATCTCCATGGACTAACAG
Source organism: Rana kukunoris (assembly GCA_029574335.1). Taxonomy (NCBI): domain Eukaryota; kingdom Metazoa; phylum Chordata; class Amphibia; order Anura; family Ranidae; genus Rana; species Rana kukunoris. The sequence goes on along the minus strand of CM056049.1, from coordinate 345,549,557 downwards.
AGGCTGCCTGCTTCTCCATTGACTAACATAGGCTGCCTGCATCTCCATGGACTAACATAGGCTGCCTGCATCTCCATTGACTATCATAGGCTGCCTGCATCTCCATGGACTAACATAGGCTGCCTGCATCTCCAAGGACTAACATAGGCTGCCTGCATCTCCATTGACTATCATAGGCTGCCTGCATCTCCATGGACTAACATAGGCTGCCTGCATCTCCATGGACTAACATAGGCTGCCTGCATCTCCATGGACTAACATAGGCTGCCTGCATCTCCATCGTATACATAGGCTGCCTGCATCTCCATTGACTAACATAGGCTGCCTGCATCTCCATTGACTATCATAGGCTGCCTGCATCTCCATGGACTAACATAGGCTGCCTGCATCTCCATGGACTAACATAGGCTGCCTGCATCTCTATTGAATAACATAGGCTGCCTGCATCTCCATTGACTAACATAGGCTGCCTGCATCTCCATTGACTATCATAGGCTGCCTGCATCTCCATGGACTAACATAGGCTGCTTGCATCTCCATGGACTAACATAGGCTGCCTGCATCTCCATGGACTAACATAGGCTGCCTGCATCTCCATGGACTAACATAGGCTGCCTGCATCTCCATGGACTAACAGAGGCTGCCTGCTTCTCCATTGACTAACATAGGCTGCCTGCATCTCCATGGTCTAACAGAGGCTGCCTGCATCTCCATGGACTATCATAGGCTGCCTGCATCTCCATTGACTATCATAGGCTGCCTGCATCTCCATGTACTAACATAGGCTGCCTGCATCTCCATGGACTAACATAGGCTGCCTGCTTCTCCATTGACTAACATAGGCTGTCTGCATCTCCATGGACTAACAGAGGCTGCCTGCTTCTCATTGACTAACATAGGCTGCCTGCATCTCCATGGACTAACAGAGGCTGCCTGCATCTATATGGACTAACATAGGCTGCCTGCATCTCCATGGACTAACAGAGGCTGCCTGCATCTCCATGGACTAACATAGGCTGCCTGCATCTCCATTGACTATCATAGGCTGCCTGCATCTCCATGGACTAACAGAGTCTGCCTGCATCTCCATGGACTAACATAGGCTGCCTGCATCTCCATTGACTATCATAGGCTGCCTACATCTCCATGTAATAACATAGGCTGCCTGCGTTTCCTCCATGACTAACATAGGTTGCCTGCATCTCCATGGACTAACATAGGCTGCCTGAATCTCCATGGACTAACATAGGCTGCCTGCATCTCCATTGACTATCATAGGCTGCCTGCATCTCCATGTCATAACATAGGCTGCCTGCATCTCCATGAACTAACATAGGCTGCCTGCTTCTCCATTGACTAACATAGGCTGCCTGCATCTCCATGGACTAACAGAGGCTGCCTGCATCTCCAAGGACTAACATAGGCTGCCTGCATCTCCATTGACTATCATAGGCTGCCTGCATCTCCATGGACTAACATAGGCTGCCTGCATCTCCATTGACTATCATAGGCTGCCTGCATCTCCATGGACTAACATAGGCTGCCTGCATCTCCATGGACTAACATAGGCTGCCTGCATCTCTATTGAATAACATAGGCTGCCTGCATCTCCATTGACTAACATAGGCTGCCTGCATCTCCATTGACTATCATAGGCTGCCTGCATCTCCATGGACTAACATAGGCTGCCTGCATCTCCATGGACTAACATAGGCTGCCTGCATCTCTATTGAATAACATAGGCTGCCTGCATCTCCATTGACTAACATAGGCTGCCTGCATCTCCATTGACTATCATAGGCTGCCTGCATCTCCATGGACTAACATAGGCTGCCTGCATCTCCATGGACTAACATAGGCTGCCTGCATCTCCATGGACTAACATAGGCTGCCTGCATCTCCATGGACTAACATAGGCTGCCTGCATCTCCATGGACTAACATAGGCTGCCTGCATCTCCATTGACTAACATAGGCTGCCTGCATCTCCATGGACTAACAGAGGCTGCCTGCATCTCCATGGACTAACATAGGCTGCTTGCATCTCCATTGACTATCATAGGCTGCCTGCATCTCCATGTACTAACATAGGCTGCCTGCATCTCCATGGACTAACAGAGGCTGCCTGCTTCTCCATTGACTAACATAGGCTGTCTGCATCTCCATGGACTAACAGAGGCTGCCTGCTTCTCCATTGACTAACATAGGCTGCCTGCATCTCCATGGACTAACAGAGGCTGCCTGCATCTCCATGGACTAACAGTGGTTGCCTGCATCTCCATGGACTAACATAGGCTGCCTGCATCTCCATTGACTATCATAGGCTGCCTGCATCTCCATGGACTAACAGAGTCTGCCTGCATCTCCATGGACTTACATAGGCTGCCTGCATCTCCATTGACTATCATAGGCTGCCTGCATCTCCATGTAATAACATAGGCTGCCTGCATCTTCATGGACTAACAGAGGCTGCCTGCTTCTCCATTGACTAACATAGGCTGCCTGCATCTCCATGGACTAACAGAGGCTGCCTGCTTCTCCATTGACTAACATAGGCTGCCTGCATCTCCATGGACTAACAGAGGCTGCCTGCATCTCCATGGACTAACATAGGCTGTCTGCATCTCCATGGACTAACAAAGGCTGCCTGCATCTCCATGGACTAACATAGGCTGCCTGCATCTCCATTGACTATGAAAGGCTGCCTGCATCTCCATGTACTAACATAGGCTGCCTGCATTTCCATGGACTAACATAGGCTGCCTGCATCTCCATGGACTAACAGAGGCTGCCTGCTTCTTCATTGACTAACATAGGCTGCCTGCATCTCCATGGACTAACAGAGGCTGCCTGCATCTCTATGGACTAACATAGGCTGCCTGCATCTCCATTGACTATCATAGGCTGCCTGCATCTCCATGGACTAACATAGGCTGCCTGCATCTCCATTGACTAACATAGGCTGCCTGCATCTCCATGGACTAACATAGGCTGCCTGCATCTCCATGGACTAACATAGGCTGCCTGCATCTCCATGGACTAACATAGGCTGCCTGCATCTCCATGGACTATCATAGGCTGCCTGCATCTCCATGGACTAACATAGGCTGCCTGCATCTCCATGGACTAACATACGCTGCTTGCATCTCCATGGACTAACATAGGCTGCCTGCATCTCCATTGACTATCATAGGCTGCCTGAATCTCCATGGACTAACAGAGGTTGCCTGCATCTCCATTGACTAACATAGGCTGCTTGCATCTCCATTGACTATCATAGGCTGCCTGCATCTCCATGGACTAACATAGGCTGCCTGCATCTCCATTGACTAACATAGGCTGCCTGCATCTCCATGGACTAACATAGGCTGCCTGCATCTCTATTGAATAACATAGGCTGCCTGCATCTCCATTGACTAACATAGGCTGCCTGCATCTCCATTGACTATCATAGGCTGCCTGCATCTCCATGGACTAACATAGGCTGCCTGCATCTCCATGGACTAACATAGGCTGCCTGCATCTCCATTGACTATCATAGGCTGCCTGCATCTCCATGGACTAACATAGGCTGCCTGCATCTCCATGGACTAACATAGGCTGCCTGCATCTCCATGGACTAACAGAGGCTGCCTGCTTCTCCATTGACTAACATAGGCTGCCTGCATCTCCATGGACTAACAGAGGCTGCCTGCATCTCCATGGACTAACATAGGCTGCCTGCATCTCCATTGACTATCATAGGCTGCCTGCATCTCCATTTACTAACATAGGCTGCCTGCATTTCCATGGACTAACATAGGCTGCCTGCATCTCCATGGACTAACAGAGGCTGCCTGCTTCTCCATTGACTAACATAGGCTGCCTGCATCTCCATGGACTAACAGAGGCTGCCTGCATCTCCATGGACTAACATAGGCTGCCTGCATCTCCATTGACTATCATAGGCTGCCTGCATCTCCATGTACTAACATAGGCTGCCTGCATTTCCATGGACTAACATAGGCTGCCTGCATCTCCATGGACTAACAGAGGCTGCCTGCTTCTCCATTGACTAACATAGGCTGCCTGCATCTCCATGGACTAACAGAGGCTGCCTGCATCTCCATGGACTAACATAGGCTGCCTGCATCTCCATTGACTATCATAGGCTGCCTGCATCTCCATGGACTAACATAGGCTGCCTGCATCTCCATTGACTATCATAGGCTGCCTGCATCTCCATGGACTAACATAGGCTGCCTGCATCTCCATGGACTAACATAGGCTGCCTGCATCTCTATTGAATAACATAGGCTGCCTGCATCTCCATTGACTAACATAGGCTGCCTGCATCTCCATTGACTATCATAGGCTGCCTGCATCTCCATGGACTAACATAGGCTGCCTGCATCTCCATGGACTAACATAGGCTGCCTGCATCTCCATGGACTAACATAGACTGCCTGCATCTCCATGGACTAACAGAGGCTGCCTGCTTCTCCATTGACTAACATAGGCTGCCTGCATCTCCATGGACTAACATAGGCTGCCTGCATCTCCATGGACTAACATAGGCTGCCTGCATCTCCATTGACTATCATAGACTGCCTGCATCTCCATGTACTAACATAGGCTGCCTGCATTCCATGGACTAACATAGGCTGCCTGCATCTCCATGGACTAACATAGGCTGCCTGCTTCTCCATTGACTAACATAGGCTGCCTGCATCTCCATGGACTAACAGAGGCTGCCTGCTTCTCCATTGACTAACATAGGCTGCCTGCATCTCCATGGACTAACAGAGGCTGCCTGCATCTATATGGACTAACATAGGCTGCCTGCATCTCCATGGACTAACAGAGGTTGCCTGCATCTCCATGGACTAACATAGGCTGCCTGCATCTCCATTGACTATCATAGGCTGCCTGCATCTCCATGGACTAACATAGGCTGCCTGCATCTCCATTGACTATCATAGGCTGCCTGCATCTCCATGAATTACATAGGCTGCCTGCATCTCCATGGACTAACATAGGCTGCCTGCATCTCCATGGCCTATCATAGGCTGCCTGCATCTCCATGGACTAACATAGGCTGCCTGCATCTCCATGGACTAACATACGCTGCTTGCATCTCCATGGACTAACAGAGGCTGCCTGCACCTCCATTGACTATCATAGGCTGCCTGAATCTCCATGGACTAACAGAGGTTGCCTGCATCTCCATTGACTAACATAGGCTGCCTGCATCTCCATTGACTATCATAGGCTGCCTGCATCTCCATGGACTAACATAGGCTGCCTGCATCTCCATTGACTATCATAGGCTGCCTGCATCTCCATGGACTAACATAGGCTGCCTGCATCTCATTTGAATAACATAGGCTGCCTGCATCTCCATTGACTAACATAGGCTGCCTGCATCTCCATTGACTATCATAGGCTGCCTGCATCTCCATGGACTAACATAGGCTGCCTGCATCTCCATGGACTAACATAGGCTGCCTGCATCTCCATTGACTATCATAGGCTGCCTGCATCTCCATGGACTAACATAGGCTGCCTGCATCTCCATGGACTAACATAGGCTGCCTGCATCTCCATGGACTAACAGAGGCTGCCTGCTTCTCCATGACTAACATAGGCTGCCTGCATCTCCATGGACTAACAGAGGCTGCCTGCATCTCCATGGACTAACATAGGCTGCCTGCATCTCCATGGACTAACATAGGCTGCCTGCATCTCCATGTACTAACATAGGCTGCCTGCATTTCCATGGACTAACATAGGCTGCCTGCATCTCCATGGACTAACAGAGGCTGCCTGCTTCTCCATTGACTAACATAGGCTGCCTGCATCTCCATGGACTAACAGAGGCTGCCTGCATCTCCATGGACTAACATAGGCTGCCTGCATCTCCATTGACTATCATAGGCTGCCTGCATCTCCATGGACTAACATAGGCTGCCTGCATCTCCATTGACTATCATAGGCTGCCTGCATCTCCATGGACTAACATAGGCTGCCTGCATCTCCATGGACTAACATAGGCTGCCTGCATCTCTATTGAATAACATAGGCTGCCTGCATCTCCATTGACTATCATAGGCTGCCTGCATCTCCATGGACTAACATAGGCTGCCTGCATCTCCATGGACTAACATAGGCTGCCTGCATCTCCATGGACTAACATAGACTGCCTGCATCTCCATGGACTAACAGAGGCTGCCTGCTTCTCCATTGACTAACATAGGCTGCGTGCATCTCCATGGACTAACAGAGGCTGCCTGCATCTCCATGGACTAACATAGGCTGCCTGCATCTCCATTGACTATCATAGACTGCCTGCATCTCCATGTACTAACATAGGCTGCCTGCATTTCCATGGACGAACATAGGCTGCCTGCATCTCCATGGACTAACAGAGGCTGCCTGCTTCTCCATTGACTAACATAGGCTGCCTGCATCTCCATGGACTAACAGAGGCTGCCTGCTTCTCCATTGACTAACATAGGCTGCCTGCATCTCCATGGACTAACAGAGGCTGCCTGCATCTATATGGACTAACATAGGCTGCCTGCATCTCCATGGACTAACAGAGGTTGCCTGCATCTCCATGGACTAACATAGGCTGCCTGCATCTCCATTGACTATCATAGGCTGCCTGCATCTCCATGGACTAACATAGGCTGCCTGCATCTCCATTGACTATCATAGGCTGCCTGCATCTCCATTGAATTACATAGGCTGCCTGCATCTCCATGGACTAACATAGGCTGCCTGCATCTCCATGGCCTATCATAGGCTGCCTGCATCTCCATGGACTAACATAGGCTGCCTGCATCTCCATGGACTAACATACGCTGCTTGCATCTCCATGGACTAACAGAGGCTGCCTGCACCTCCATTGACTATCATAGGCTGCCTGAATCTCCATGGACTAACAGAGGTTGCCTGCATCTCCATTGACTAACATAGGCTGCCTGCATCTCCATTGACTATCATAGGCTGCCTGCATCTCCATGGACTAACATAGCTGCCTGCATCTCCATTGACTATCATAGGCTGCCTGCATCTCCATGGACTAACATAGGCTGCCTGCATCTCATTTGAATAACATAGGCTGCCTGCATCTCCATGACTAACATAGGCTGCCTGCATCTCCATTGACTATCATAGGCTGCCTGCATCTCCATGGACTAACATAGGCTGCCTGCATCTCCATGGACTAACATAGGCTGCCTGCATCTCCATTGACTATCATAGGCTGCCTGCATCTCCATGGACTAACATAGGCTGCCTGCATCTCCATGGACTAACATAGGCTGCCTGCATCTCCATGGACTAACAGAGGCTGCCTGCTTCTCCATTGACTAACATAGGCTGCCTGCATCTCCATGGACTAACAGAGGCTGCCTGCATCTCCATGGACTAACATAGGCTGCCTGCATCTCCATTGACTATCATAGGCTGCCTGCATCTCCATGTACTAACATAGGCTGCCTGCATTTCCATGGACTAACATAGGCTGCCTGCATCTCCATGGACTAACAGAGGCTGCCTGCTTCTCCATTGACTAACATAGGCTGCCTGCATCTCCATGGACTAACAGAGGCTGCCTGCATCTCCATGGACTAACATAGGCTGCCTGCATCTCCATTGACTATCATAGGCTGCCTGCATCTCCATGGACTAACATAGGCTGCCTGCATCTCCATTGACTATCATAGGCTGCCTGCATCTCCATGGACTAACATAGGCTGCCTGCATCTCCATGGACTAACATAGGCTGCCTGCATCTCTATTGAATAACATAGGCTGCCTGCATCTCCATTGACTAACATAGGCTGCCTGCATCTCCATTGACTATCATAGGCTGCCTGCATCTCCATGGACTAACATAGGCTGCCTGCATCTCCATGGACTAACATAGGCTGCCTGCATCTCCATGGACTTACATAGACTGCCTGCATCTCCATGGACTAACAGAGGCTGCCTGCTTCTCCATTGACTAACATAGGCTGCCTGCATCTCCATGGACTAACAGAGGCTGCCTGCATCTCCATGGACTAACATAGGCTGCCTGCATCTCCATTGACTATCATAGACTGCCTGCATCTCCATGTACTAACATAGGCTGCCTGCATTTACATGGACGAACATAGGCTGCCTGCATCTCCATGGACTAACAGAGGCTGCCTGCTTCTCCATTGACTAACATAGGCTGCCTGCATCTCCATGGACTAACAGAGGCTGCCTGCTTCTCCATTGACTAACATACGCTGCCTGTATCTCCATGGACTAACAGAGGCTGCCTGCATCTATATGGACTAACATAGGCTGCCTGCATCTCCATGGACTAACAGAGGTTGCCTGCATCTCCATGGACTAACATAGGCTGCCTGCATCTCCATTGACTATCATAGGCTGCCTGCATCTCCATGGACTAACATGGGCTGCCTGCATCTCCATTGACTATCATAGGCTGCCTGCATCTCCATTGAATAACATAGGCTGCCTGCATCTCCATGGACTAACATAGGCTGCCTGCATCTCCATTGACTATCATAGGCTGCCTGCATCTCCATGGACTAACATAGGCTGCCTGCATCTCCATTGACTAACATAGGCTGCCTGCATCTCCATTGACTATCATAGGCTGCCTGCATCTCCATGGACTAACAGAGGCTGCCTGCATCTCCATGGCCTATCATAGGCTGCCTGCATCTCCATGGACTAACATAGGCTGCCTGCATCTCCATGGACTAACATAGGCTGCCTGCATCTCCATTGACTATCATAGGCTGCCTGCATCTCCATGGACTAACATAGGCTGCCTGCATCTCCATTGACTAACATAGGCTGCCTGCATCTCCATTGAATAACATAGGCTGCCTGTACGCAGCTCCATGCTGCTCCAGATGCATAAACAAAGGGCTCTTGCACGCTGTATTAGCCTCTGCGCCCATGCCCTTAAAGATAGTTCATATTTATTATTTAACTTGAGCATCCATAACTCTGTCAATTTTTATCACATCCAAAAACAACTTTAATTTATGGGGAAAACCAGACTTAGTACTGAAAGATGATAATGCATTAAAACAGTACATTATCCCAGTACATTTTCCTTATCATAGGTTCTCAATTTTGATTTATAAACTTGATAAACTTGAGTGCACATGACCTGACTGTTACCTTTTCTAACATTCCTCTGCTGTGACTGGATTAGAAATGCTGAAAATAAATTTGAGGCTTCAGCTGTAAGATAACTGTGCAGCAGAGGTCTATGCTTTATACAATAACTAGGCTGTCCCAATAGAATTACAATATTTGGGCAGATGAGACAGTTCATACACAGTATATGTATGTGTAACCAGGGCTTGTGCCCTGACACTGGTACAGGCACCTCCAGCTGGCACTGATCCGGTTTGCATAGCTACTAAGCATCCTATTGGTCACTTGACTTCATTGAGGATGCAAAAAAGGTGGTACTTGTTCTGCCTGTCCAGTGAGTCCTGACCAGCGCACCATCCTAGTGAGACCCCACAGTCCAATACCACTGCACTCTTTACACTGAGCTATGTATACCATACTATACCACTGCACCCTTTATGTTATATTTGGCATTACATACCTCCCAACTTTCTGAGATGTAGGCATAGGACATACCCTGCTACACCCCCTTAAAGGAGAATTGTAAAAATAAAAATTATCGATTAAACCTCTGCGTTATTTTTTTATCACCACTATTCCCTTATACTGGCTTTGAAATTTACAAATGCAGCAATATAGAAATTGGATGAAGAGTTTAGCACTGGGAAACACTTTTTGATAGATAAGCGATGCATTTTTTATAGCTTAGACCAAGAGGGACAAATGAGGAGGAAAGAGGGACGGAGGGACAGAGGGACATTGTTCCAAATGAGAGACAATCTCTCGAAATCAGGGACAGTTGGAAGCTTTGTATAGTTACTGACAAAAACATTTAGGGCCAGATTCAGGTAGAGCAGAGCATCTTTGCTCTGGAGTAACGCTTCTCATTTGCGTTACGCTGTAGAAATTTTAGGAGCAAGTGCTGTCATTCACGAAGCACTTGCTCCTAAAGTTGCGGCAGCGCATCGCAAATGAGCCGGCGGAATTCAAATTGGGCGGGTACGGGGCGTGTAGTATTCTAACTAAGCGCGATCCCGCCGCCAACGTACTGCGCATGCGTCGAGTGTCAAAACATCCCCGTGCGCATGCTCCAAATTCTGTGAATGAACGTCAATGACGTCACATTCCCATTCATGAATGTTTTACGCAAGCGACGTTTTTTTTTTTTTTTTTCCGACGCGATGACGACGCCTATACCTAACATAGGATATTCCAACCCCATGTAGGTATAACTATGCGCCGCGTATCCCGTCCGGAAACGTCGTATCGTCATTGCGTCGCGCCGGAATTCGATCGTGAATTGCCGATTTCCGCTCATTAACATATTTTTTGAGCGTAAATCGACGGGAACGCCCCCGGCGCCATTTTTAAGTTGAAGTAACGATGCGATGGCGAAACTCAGTTACGCTGCTCGCATCGGAGCTTCAACCCGGCGTTTCTTGTTTTCTGGTTACAGAAAACAGAAACGCCGGCTCAAAGTCACAGTTAGGCTGGCGGATCACTGGATCCGCCAGCCTAACTGTTCCTGAATCTGGCCCTGAGTGTCTCAACGGTTGCTTGTAAAGCCAACCACATAACTTGCAACTGCAGGTAAACCTACATTATGGCTTGCCTGTAGGTGCAAGAAATATCTCCTTAACCTTCATGGTTAAAGAGATAATGTCACAAAATTGGGCACCGATGTCTACAGCACATGCGCGCCTTACACAACTGTGCAGGCGCTCTGAAAGTGCAGTTTTTGGGAATAGGACAAGCCAGGGTTAATGCCATATTTCGGCACATGCGCAGCATTTTATCTCTTTGTTAATAAGTGATTACATCCCCTCTGTTCTCAGCTGCATAAGACTTGGGGGGAGGAGAAACAGCAGCACACTGAGCTTCCCAGTGAATGGCTGTGCAGCATGGGCATGGAGGAGAGTATCAAGAACTGACTATGGTATGCTCTTCTGCTTAGTGTGGTCAGTTTTTAACAGTAAGGCAAGAGGGACTAGCAGGAACACCATGGATTTCAGCAATACAAAGAGAACAGGATACTTTCTTATACAAGTACAGCAGGCATATTTCAGGAATATGAAGTGTTGGGGTAACAAACTCATATTTAAGGGAAAACTTTAATTGTGAGAGCCACTTTACTACTCTTGTCCAGGTCCACGGGGGTGAGTACCTGCACCTATTCTCTGACAAATAAACAACTGTATATTACATTTTCTACCAAGGATTCCTCTCCATAAGAGTACTGACCTCGTTTTGCACAAAACCATTTAGATTTCGGCTTCGAAAACAAAATTTTCCCGTTTGGGAATTTATATGTATAGGGATTCAGCCCGCAATTAAATTAGAAATACCCAGAAGATAATGGTGGAGTAGCAGCTTTATTTTTTTTTATTTTTTTTTTTTTTTTATTTTTCCACCACCTCAGCCTTTTAAAAATTGACGATTGAGACCAGCTCTAGAGTTGGTACTACTTTCGTCATCATTTACATGTTGCATCATCTGTGGTGTATTTTTATAGTTGTTGCTAACGGCTTTTTTTTTTTTGAGCCGTGGACTCGTCCCCCCCTCCCGTGTTCACCCCCCCCCCCACTCCCTCATGGCTCTCAGGACTCGGCTGCCTTTCTAGATAGTCTAAGGTCATTTCCATGTTGAGTATCGTCACCTTGGTTTTTTAGCGAGAACTACTACACCCAGATTTTTTATTTTTTTTTCCCCTAGGGGAGCCTCAGGCCTTCCGCATAGCTCCATGTTTTTTTGTATTCTTTCCACTTTCCCCATTTTTCCTGAAAGTCCATATTGGTTTCCCATACACTACTTTTCAGCGCTTCTGATCTGTGAGTGTCCTCCACTACGTCGATCCACTCCCAAATCTGTGGGCCTTCCATTTCTTGCCATTTTTTTGGTATAAGTCTTTTGGCCGCATTTAGTAGATGGGGTAATAAGGATTGCCTATACCCTTTGATACCCCCATGGCCGCAGTGGAAGAGCAACCCCCAGGGATCTTTTTTGAGCTTCTTCCCAGTGATCTCTTTGATTTGGCTACTTATATCGTCCCAATACTTTTGTATTTTAGGGCAGGTCCACCACAAGTGTACCATTGTGCCTTTATCCGGACACCCCCGCGAGTAGCAGCTTTAAACTCTTCATTATATTTCCCTAACCTCGCAAAAAGGTGAAAGATAACAACTGAATCTCTCATTCCTAAGGTCTACTTTAAAAAAGAGCAAAACTCCCACACTTATAATTTCTTGATATTATCTGACCAGTATTAAAGGAAAAATTTCACAATAAATTAAATTGGTTAAATTCAGTGCAAATGCTGCCACTGTGCCATGAAATGCTCCCACTGTGTCCATCGAATGCCGCCACTGTGATCCTCCCCTAAATAGCTTCCTTTACCTTAGTGCAGTCCTCCTTCACTTACCTCATCCTTCCATTTTGCTTTTAAATGTCCTTATTTCTTCTGAGAAATCCTCACTTCCTGTTCTTCTGTCTGGAACTTCACACAGTAATGCAAGCCTTTCTCCCTTGTGTGAAGAAAACCTCTTGAGGGGGCGAGCAGGAGTGTCAGGACTCCCACTAACACACAGCTCCTTTCTCTATCTGCAAAGTAGAGAGTGTTCTGACTTGCCTGCTCGCCTCCTCCCCCCTCAAGAGGCTTTCTCCACACCAGGAAGAAAGCCTTGCATTACGGTGTTGAGTTACAGGACAGAAAAAGAAGGACTGCACTAAGGTAAAGAAAGCTATTTAGGGAAAAAACATTTTTTTGTTTACATCCCCTTTAAGTTCTAGCAAAGCATTATGGTTACAAGAATTAGGTTGCCAAATTACCACATTAGTTCACAACAGTAAACCTCAAGCAGGTAGAATTTGTGTTAAACCCATTGTAGATGCAAACTTCATTCCTAATCCCAACTAAGTGGTTGCTCCCAGAAATTTGAGAAAACCTGCCACAGCTGTCTTGATACTATGGCTACTTTTGGAGTACTAATGGGAATGATCACTTAGCATAGTAAATGAGTTGAAACTCTGTTAATGTTGAATAACCTAATATCCAAACTAAGAATTTTTGTTTGCACATTTTTAAAGTGAACATGGCGTCACCACATTTACAAAGCTAAGTAAACATTTATTTTGCAAAGTGAACAAACATATTCCCCTAGTACTTCAAACCCACCGACTGCTTGTTTGTAGACTACTCGCTTACAGTAGTTGTGTACTCTTTCTCTGATGTTAGCTTATTCAATGTCAATTATAAATAAATGTGAAGCCTATGCTTTTTTAGTTTTTCATACAGTAGAGATGGGTTAAACCCTTATCAGGTTATTTCTGCTGCCTTTGTCCAGCTGGGGAGATTCCCTTATACTTCCTGTCCTAGAGACATAACAGGAAATGAGAGGTGTGGATATTCCCAGCAGGGACACAAAAAAGAAATAATGGTCTAAATCATCCTTATTCTCTTTAAAACAAATTAAATAAATAAACAAACATTGTCTTTATATATATGTTATCAATTTATTCAAGGAAACCATGTATAGTCATTGAGATAATGCAATCTCGTATATACTTTAGGAAGATATTAAGTTGGCCTATAAGTGCAACATCTCTATTTGTATGCAAAATAACTAAAAACGACTTTAAAGGCACAATACAAGTTCAAAATATAAAGTTTATTGTACATTTACAACATTTCATAATTTAAAAAAACATTTAAAAACATTTAATGTACTAAAAATCGTATTTTAAATAAAGTATGGAATTTTTTTCTCTAAACTATCCCAGTTAGGGTACATATGCTTATAATCCAACATTATGCGTAATCAAAGTAACAAAATCAATTGTTTCTTTCAGCAAACTCGACAATATTTCTTGGAATGGATAAACTTCATCAGGAGCTTCAAGTGGTTGTAAACCCAGATAAAAAAAGACTGTAAGACAAAGGCATAATGAGCTCATTATCAAATACTTACCTTAGAATAATGCTGTTGCAGCGGTCCCGGCACACCGATGTGGCCGGCGACATGTCATCCTGGAGTTACTTTCGGGTTCGCGAGCTCCGGCTCTGTAATTGGCCGACGTCACTCGAACCAGCTGTTTCTTGAGTGTGCATCATCGCAATTATGGCCATGCAACTATGCAAGTTTAGGAGAAATTCACGGTACCCACAGGTAAGCCTTATTATAGGCTTACCTATAGAAAAAGTGGCTGTACATGGTTTTTCATCCACTTTAATAGCAGAATATATAAATATTTTTCTAAATGTAAAAACATACAAAGTTACAACAAATTTATAGCCATCACAAAGCAAATTTATATATATCTTATGGGAGAGAGTTCCTGCAATTACCTGGATGCATTACAGCAAATAGAGGGATAATCCAAAACCCCAACAGGGAGATAAAGTCAAAGAGTAAAGACACCTCAAGGGACCAGCTTCTGGAAGAACACACACAATTGGGAATAGTTGCAGATGATTCAGAATAGCGGCATAAGGTTTTATAGAAGAGGAATATATACATTCAAAATATAAGTAAATCTAATAAACACATGTTATCTATTCATGTATTTGTTTGTTCCTATGTATATGTAGCCCTCTTATTGGACCCAATAGTATTGTAGATTATATAAATAATATAAGGTTAAGATTACTTATATTATGTATTACCGGATCTGCTACGGTTTGTCCCAATGACTATACAAAAGCCCACAGTTCAGACCACTCTGGGATCTTTAACTACTTCAGACCCGCGCTATCGTCTAATGACGGCAACAGTGCGGGTCTGAATATCCAACATGCCGTCTTTTGACGGCTGCCCCTTTGGGCGTTCCCAGCACGCGCTGTAGAGCACGCTGCGGGGAAGCCCTTTGATGTCCGTGTCCCTTGGACACGGCCAATCACAGATCACGGCGAACGGCCAGTCAGAGTGGCCGTTTGTAATGCGATCTGTGCGGCGAATGAGAGATGATCTCATAGATCATCTCTCATTGCCGTTTTACACAGAGACAGCGTCCTGTCTCTGGAGAGGTAGAGCCCAATCTGTGTTCCTTCCTACATAGGGACACAGATCGGTCACCCCCCTCCCCCCACAGTTAGAACACACCTAGGATACACATTTAACCCCTTCCTCACCCCCTAGTGTTAATCCCTTCAATGCCAGTCACATTTATACTGTAATTAGTGCATATTTATAGCACTGATCGCAGTATAAATGTGAATGGCGCCAAAAATGTGTCAAAAGTGTCCGATGTGTCCACCATAACATCGCAGTACCAATAAAAATCGCAGATCGCCGCCATTTCTAGTAAAAAAAAAAATAATAAAAAATAATAATTCTCTCCCCTATTTTGTAAGCGCTATAACTTTTGCGCAAACCAGTCGCTTATTGCGATTTTTTTTACCAAAAATATGTAGAAGAATACGTATCGCCCTAAACTGAGAAAAAAAAATTGTTTTTTTTTTAAATTGGGATATTTATTATAGCAACAAGTAAAAAATATTGTATTTTTCTTCAAAATTGTCGCTCTTTTTTGTTTATAGCGCAAAAAATAAAAACCGCACAGGCGATCAAATACCACCAAAAGAAAGTGGGAAAAAAGGACGTAAATTTTGTTTGGGAGCCACGTCGCACGACCGGGCAATTGTCAGTTAAAGCGACGCAGTGCCGGAAGCTGAAATTTCACCTGGGCAGGATGGGGGTGTATGTGCCCAGTAAGCAAGTGGTTAAGATGAAAAAAGAATGGAAAAGACCATCTAACAACATTTCCCAAATATACTGTAACATAAGGACATCTAGATTTGTAAGTACGGTAAATGGACAAAGGTACCTAACACTATTGAACGCTCGCGCCAATTCTCATATTCCTGTATTTCTCGACACTTAAACGTCTGTGCTTCCTGCGTGGAGATCATCATCCCACCATGTTTCCCATTGGGGAGCCCCCAGAAGATTTATCTCCTAATTGGCCACCAAATGCGGCCTCCTATGGTAGCTATGACATATGGGGGAACATCCCTGATTAGGATATAATACAACAATAAAAATATTTTGCCTTGAGATGTACAGTGTTTTAACTTATAGAACTTATAGAAGAGCTTTATTTTTAGCCATGTGACAAATTATTTATTTCTCATTGGACTCGTCTGAAAATAACTATTACTTTTTTTTAAAATAATGATAATTGTCGTGGTGTGTTAACATTGTAAAATTGTAAATTGAGCCCTGCGGCCCCCCACCCCAGAGCACCCTAGGTATCAACCCTGGCCGTTGGTTGTCGGGGTATAAACGTGTCCACCGTGAATGAGTATGGGGTACCCCATCTATAGCTGGGTATTGAAATATTTTATTAGTTGGCTATAGCAGTAAGTAGCATTGGAAGGCTAAAGCAGATAACAAAAAAACCTGGGGAATGCCCAGGGAATAACCAAGCCTACTTACCGACCAGCTGGCAGAACAACCAATTAACCTGTCTAACAGTATGCGTTAAGGACAAGGGTTTTGTCCGCACGCATTTGCAAACGCATGCGTTTGCCGAGGCATCCTGCAATCTGTGGTCCTAACACTAAACCATGAGTGTCCCCACAGTGGAGGCACATGCATTCTAATGGATAGATGAGGGCAGGTGGACTGAAAGGGAGCCACCCCTTAATACAAGGACACTGTATGTAAATTGCATCTTAATGAAAGTATAGGCTGTCAGGTAGAACATATAAAGATGTGCAAAAATTTGAGAAACGAAAACTAATTGCAGCCATCAGTTGCCAGTGTGACATAACACCTGAAAAGTGGGCATGCATATAGTGACCACCAAGTTCCATGGGTCCTTAAACTACGGCCCCCCAGTTGTTCAGGAACTACAAATCCCATCATGCCTACTCATGTCTGTGAATGTCAGTGTGTTACAATGCCTCATGGGATGTGTAGTTCTACAACAGCTGGAGGGCCGTCGTTTAGGGATCCCTGGTTCTATTTTGACTGCATCGCTTTGGTTGTTTTTTTGGATTTCATTTGTACAATAAAGACATTGGGGCAGATTCACAAAACAATTACGCCTGTCTAACTGGTGTTAGACAGGAGTAATTTCAAATTTCCCGCGGCGTATCACTAGTTTGAATCCTCAAACCATGATACGCCGGCTTCGGGCTTCGATCCGAGAGGCTTACGTCTTCGTAAGCCTTCGGATCTACGCTGCCATCTATTTGCGGCCGCTGGGAGGAGTTCGCGTCGTTTTAATGCGTCGGGATATGCAAATGTGTTTTTACGGGGATTCACGAACAAACGAGCGAGCGTCGCAATCGTTTTCGTCTATTTTTTTATACGTAATGTTAGAGCAGCTTTTTGCTGCTCTAACTTTACGTAGCCCATGTTAAGTATGGCCGTCGTTCCCGCTTCGAATTTATTTAATTTTTTTTTTTATTTACGTAACTCGTCGGGACGTGGATCGCCCGTAAAGTACGCTACATAAACAACGAATGACGTCACGACGTGATTTCGCGCAATGCACGGCGGGAAATTTGCGAACGGAGCATGCGCAGATCGATCGCCGCGGGAACGCGCCTAATTTAAATGTTTCACGCCCCCTACTCGTCTATATGGATTGCGACGGGAGAAATACACTACGCCGCCGTCGTTTACCGTAGAAAATCAACCTGAATTCCACGTAGAGCAAGGTAAAAAACGGCGGCGTAGTGTATTTCTGATACGCTACGATAATCCATTTCTCTGTAAATCTGCCCCATTGTTTTAAGGAGTGCGGCAGTCCAGGATCTTCTTCAATCCAATGCACCTGTGCACCCTTTTGGTTTAGTGGGACGGAAGAAAAGTCAAGGGATCAGCAGTTTTTAGCACGGTATAATCTCTCACTTTAATTACCTGATAATGAGATATGCCAGCACAGACAAGGTTATTATGGAACCACAGCTCTCAGCCTCCATAAAGCAAATTTTCGTTTCATGTAGGAATAGCTGACTATGTGTAATAATGTTAAGATTTCCTTCACTGCAATGTTCTCACCATGTTCTATGCTCAAAACTATTCCATTAACTTCAAATTTGTGGGGCCATGAACTGAGTATTGGGGGTTTACTTTGTGTAGATGTTTGTACCAGCCCAACTCCCATTTTTGTTATCCTGATCCTTTTCCCTTCTTCTTCCCCTTTTCCTACTCTGCAACCCTCTTCTTTATTAGTCTTTTTCTATTTGTTGGATCTTTTATCTTTGCAGTATATATTTTTCTTTCCTTGGTAAAGGCTTGAGAAGTACTCCCTTCCCCAATACAACACTCAAATTTTGATGGGGTACTTTACCTAAATTGTCACCAAGACCCCAGAGAAACCTAAAATACATAGAGCCTCCACTGTATGGAACACTCATCACTCATGTGGCAACTGGGGTCACATACAGTACATCAAATTGCCACATAAAAATGTACATACTCAATGTACTCATATCTATACATTCATTTCATACCCTATTTCACTCTAGTACGATTGAAGCGTAAGCATGTTTTTGTTCTAGGGTTGTATAATGAATATGTAATAATATTTGGAAGGATACAAACACGCACTTTAGAATAGTAAACACTGCACAATTTTTTTCAGCTGTTTTAACAGCTTGCTGACTGCCTCACGCACGTATACGTCAGCAGAATGGCACGGGCAGGCAGAGCAACGTATATATAGGTCGCTTTGAATCTGCCGTCTAGCGGGTGCAGGCACCCGCGACTCTCTGTGACTCGATGTCTACCTGTGTTCCGCGATCGCATGTCATGGAACGGCAGAACGGGGAATGCCTATCTCCCTTTTCTGCCTAGTGACACAACACTGATCATCTGCTCCCTCTCATCGGGAGCAGTGATCAGTATCGTGTCACAGTAAGCCCCGCCCCACACCGTTAGAATCACTCCCTAGGACACACTTAACCCCTTCCTCACCCCCTACTGGTTACCCCCTTCACTGACAGTGTCATTTACACAATAATCAGTGCACTTTTATAGCACTGATAGCTGTATAAATGACAATGGTCCCAAAACAGCGTCAAGAGTTTCCAATGTGTCTGCCATAATGTCGCAGTCACGATAAAAAATCGCAGATCGCCGCCATAACTAGTAAAAAAAATAATAATAATAAAAATGCCATAAAACTACCCCTATTTTGTAGACGCTATAACTTTTGCGCAAACCAATCAATATATGCTTATTACGATTTTTTACCAAAAATATGTAGAAGAATACGTATCGGCCTAAACTGAGGAAAAATACTTTTTTTATTGATTTTTGGGGATATTTATTATAGGAAAAAGTTAAAAATATTTCTTTTTTTTTTTCAAAATTGTCACTCTGTTTTTGTTTATAGAGCAAAAAATTAAAACCGCAGAGGTGATCAAATACTACCAAAATAAAGCTCTATTTGTGGGGAAAAAAGGTCAATTTGTTTGGGAGCCACGTCGAATGACCGTGCAATTGTGAGTAAAAGCGACGCAGTGCCGTATCGCAAAAAGTGGCCTGGTCATTTGGCTGCCAAATCCTCCGGGGCTGAAGTGGTTAAAATACCTTTCCATTGTGAAATAGGATATGATTCACATGACAGAAGAACAAACACAACTCTGCCAGTTGTTTAAATAAATTATTCTCCAGGGGTTTAAGGTATAGTGCTTGTTTGCATAAGAACATGTTTTTCATCCCTAGTAGAAATAAATGTTACCAAAGTTACTCTTATTAGGTTAAGTGAATTTCTAAAAAAAAATGAAAATTGAGTACTTGTGCTTAGAGGCTGTCATACAAACATCAAAGAATTGGCACATCATTGAAGCAGAACTAAAGACAAATGTTTTTTTTTGGATAGAGAAGGGAGGGTAATAACCCCTTTCAGTCTTTTTTTTTCCTTTTGTGTCCCATTGATAATATTTTCTTTCCTGTCCCATAGCCAGATAAGAAAGTGAGAGAAATGCCTTGAAAGGGAGGGAATTTCTTGTTGTCACCAAGATCACCTGAACTCCTGTCTCCTATCTATAAGGCCGCGTACACACAATAGGTCAAAACCAATCGTGTGTAGGCCCCATCGGCTACTTAACCTTTGGTTAAAAAAAAGTCAACTTGCTTTAAAATTTAACCAATGGACGCCTAACCGATAGGTCAAAACCAATCGTTAGTACGCACGACCATCGGGTAAAAATCCACGCATGCTCAGAATCAAGTCGACGCATGCTTGGAAGTACTGAACTTTTTTCAGCACGTCGTTGTGTTTTACGTCACCGCGTTCTGACACATGGGTTATTTAACTGATGGTGTGTAGGCACATCAGACCATCACTCAGCTTCATTGGTTAACCGATGAGAACGGTCCGAAGGATCGTGTGTACGAGGCTTTACTGTTCTGGTGACGATCAAAATGTTGTGGACTTTCTTTTCACTGTTGGTGTTGATGGTAAACAGGACAAATAAAAAGGACAGATACTAATAAAAAAAAACCCCTTTTTTTTTACCCTTTTTATTTTATTTTAAAGAAGTTTTATTTAGAAATTAGATGAAAAGCATTTACAGCACATGCCCCAGAGTACATATAACACATAATAAACAGAAAAAGGCTCCATCTTCCAACAATGTCATATCATCACACATCGACAAATCCACATTTCTCGCGCCACACCATAAGTCTACAATAGTATTCCAAGACAACAATGCAGCAGGAAAAGTACATGTCAGGATAGAGTGAAGAGACTGCTTCACAATATTCTATCCAAAATTAAATCGACCCGAGATAGCCCTGGTGTATCCAACCAGGGGGACCATAATTTATCAAATTTGTCCTCTATGTTGATAAATTTATTTTTCAAAATGTAGCATATCGCCTATTTGGATGATCCACTCTTTCAGCAAGGGTGGGTCAGCTCATTTCCAATGTTCAGGAATCAGTTTATAGGCCTGAAAGAGAGCTGGTTATTGCTTTTCAGGGATATCTGCCACCGGAAGTATCCAGAATACCTAAAAGGCTTTTGTTGGGGTCCTCACGAATGTCAGCCTGAAATACCTTGTTAAGGGTATTACCGAGTCACTCCCATGGTCCTTAGAGCATCTGGTACAATTGGATCCTCTCTCATCCCCATTTTGAACAACCTTGCTGATGTAAGGTGGACCCGAAAGAGAATATAAAGCTGTGAAAGGCACTGAGAGCAAAACTGCACCGCTTGCATGGCTTCCTCCCACAGTTTCTCCTCAAAGTCCCCCACGTGTCTCTCCCACCTACATGTAGTTCTAGATGGATAGACTCAGAAAAATAATTAGCAACATGGGTATAAAACTCCTGTAAGAAATAACATTTGTCATGGAGTCAAATATAGAAGTGGGCGACTGCACCCATAGGTCAGCTCATGTCTGTGCCCTAATAGCAAGTTTTAATTGTAAGTAATAGAAGTACATGGATTGTGGGAGGTGAAACTTAGCTTGCAGATCAGAGAAGGAACACAGCTTACAATTGGCAAACATTTGAAACATGTGTGATACCATAAAATTTCCACTTTGCCCCATATTGCAGAGATTTCAGCTCTGAATAGTTTCCATTATTGTGGGCTAAATCTAGTGAGACCAGCAACATCCTGCATTTGCTTCACCGTATTCCATTTTTTTTATTTGCATAAGAACATATGTGGCGAAGAGTTTGTTAGACTTGCTAAAGGCCAATGCCTCTAAACCCATTGTAATAATGTCTACGCCCATCAAATACTGCAATAGGTTAGTGTTGGAATCTACACTGTCACCTTCTACAGCTGACTCCAGAGGCATAGCTCTAGCAATATGTTGCAACTAAGCCACAAGGTAATAGAGCCATGGGTTGGGCAAAGCCAGACCGCCCTCATCCTTAGGCCTTTGGAGCTTTTCCAGCTTAACTCTCAAAAAAATTAGTATGCCATAGAAATGATCAAAAAGTTTAATTAATATTGCAAAACATTTTTAAAGCGATAACCATCAGGGAGTTGTATAGGATATATAACAAATGGTGGCATAGAAATACATTTTATGAGGTTAGTTTTCAACATTTTACCTTCAGTTATACTTTAATTTACTAGAATACTGGAGTCATAACGCAGAATATGTTGAGCTTATATGACCATTGCGTCTTTTTAAAGCTGAGTTACAGTTTTACCTTTTTATTCTTCAAAGTCTAGTAATGCTTCTGATTTGCATACAGATATTAATTTGAATAACCTCTTTGTTGTCATCTATGAAAAATCCATGCAAGCAGTCTAAGGCCTCGTACACACCATAGGTTAACCAGAGGACAACGACCTGAAGGACCGTTTTCATCGGTCAAAACCGATCGTGTGTGGGCCCTATAGGTTATTTAACCTTCGGTTAAAAAAAAGCCAACTTGCTTTAAATTTTAACCGATGGCTTCCTAATTGATAGGTCAAAACCGATCGTTAGTAGGCACGACCATTGGTTAAAAATCCATGCATGCTCAGAATCAAGTTGACGCATGCTTGGAAGCATTGAACTTCATTTTTTTCAGCACGTCGTTGTGTTTTACGTCACCGCGTTCACACCATCGGTTATTTAACCGATGGTGTGTGGGCACGACGGACCATCAGTCAGCTTCATCCGGTAACCGATGACAACTGTCCTTCAGACCGTTCTTATCGGATGGACTGATCGTGTGTATGTGGCTTGAGTTTCCTCTCTGTCCTGTCTGCCTTTCTGCTCGATCATCGATGGTTGCTGGCGGACATTAAGCCCAATGAGCCATAACGCGTACATATACGTGATCTGGCACACAGGTGCCGCCCTGTAGCAGTAAAACCGCTTTAGGGCAGACCTAAAGTAGTTAAATTGACTTTTTTTTGTGTATAGGTATTCTATTGCCATATGTTGTTATTGCTTCTGTTTATTTAACTAATGTAGCGTCACCTTCATGAGGGCCGTTGGAAGATGACTGACCCCATAGGTTGTTCTGACCTTGCAAACTTCCCAACACCTCTGGGTTTGGGCATATTTCAAAGTGATAATGCAATTTACACAGACACCAGACTGTAGAAGAGTAAACAATTATTTTACTTAAGTTTTTTTAAGCAGATGAGAACAAAAATGACTTTCAGTGTTAAACTCTTACTTTGGTAAACATACAAACGGGTATGCAATGCAGAGAAATCACAATACACAAACGGTAGTAACTAGTAGGTCCTGAAATAACCCATGACCCAAGGTATAAAATTTAAGAGAATGACCTTTTATGTCAGATTGCTCTCTTCAAATCTTGATGCCATGGGCCCAACAAGTTTGTGGTGCAATTAAAAATCAACAAGTTACAAGTAATGCAATAATTAATCTCTGAGTAGAATTCCCCATAATCTGTGCATTTATTGTTCAAAGAGCCCTTTAAAGCAGAGGTTCACCCAAAAATCAACTTTCTGACATTAGATCCAGCATACTGCTAACATCTGCAGTATGCTGTTTTTTATTTTTTTTATTTTGTACTTATCGTTTTATGAGCCGTTGTTAGCCGGCTCCAAGCGGGGAATCCTGCGGGGAATGGTTTGTTCATAAGCCAAGAGGAGTTGATTGACGGGCTTCTAAGGCGTGTCAAGCCTTCCGAAAATACCCGAAGTGACACTCGGGTATTTTCGAAAGGCGTGACATGACTTAGCAGCCCGTCAATCAACTCCTCTTGGCTTAGGAACGCCCATTCCCCGCAGGATTCCCCGCTTGGAGCCGGATAACAACGCCTCATAAGACGATAAGTACAAAAAAAAAACCCAGCATACTGCTGATGTTGGCAGTATGCTGGATCTAATGTCAGAAAGTTGATTTTTGGGTGAACCTCCACTTTAAGTGGGGGAAGAAGGAGTCCTTGTGATGTAGATGTTCAGCTCAACAAGGCCAGCTCAACAAGGGCCCATAGGGATTGTTGTTCAATGGCGACCAACAACAGAAAATAGCATGTGCAAAGTGTTTCCTTTTTGAGGCTTTAATGTAAAGAGACGGGGTAATGGTGCCTGCATGCAGTGTCTTCATAAGGTGTACACAGGGTGGGCTTCTACCCTCTCACCAATCCTGATGTACCATGGCTCAAATGAATAGGATGTCCCAGGAATCTGCAGCCAGTGAAGGGTGCTTCAAATGTATGCATAGGGTGCACACATGTATTTAACTTTTTTTACGCTAAACTGATGAGCTGCAAAGACATTTAAAGTGTCACCTATTGATAATTTTGTGTACTGTTATTTTCACCGTTTCACAGAGCACGCATTTTTTGAGGCTTGACATGTTTGGTATCTATATACCCAATATTACCTTATCTTTTATTTTGTGAAAACAAAATGGGAATAAATTGTGTTTGTGTGCACTAAAATGTATTGAGTTGTATTCCTGAAAAGATAGATTTTAGAAACAATTGTTAAAAAAATCACCTGCCAAAAAATTTGCAACTACTAACTTTTTATTCTACAGGTCCTCTGTGTTCAAAAATGATAGAATACCCTTGGGGGGATTTAAAATAACTTTACCACCAAAAACGCTAATTTTTACATGTGAGAATAAAATGCTCCAGAGGGGAAGGTGTTAAAATAGCTTCTTTCAGCAATTCAAACAATGCCACAAAGCATATTGTATGTTGAAGATTTTTGATGATTCTATTGATTTCATGCAATGTCACCTCTAACTGTGTTTCTAGGAACATATTGACAGTAGAGACACTTACTGTATCTGAGCCTGTAATGAGAAGTACCTCCACAAACCCTACCTAAGATGATCAAATAGCATCTAAAATGAAAAATAAAAAGAGAATGACAAATCTTGATCTGCACAACCAAGTGTGTCTGATGATTGTAATATTAATGATTCATTTTAAGGAGCTAGGTTGAGCTTGAGTCATTTTAGTGCTCAAGACAAGAGCTAATGCAGTATTTGGGTATGACTGAGCTGCTGCTAGCTACAAGCAGAAATCCTACAATATGCTTTTGACAACAATGTAAATATAATGGTGTTCTCCAAACCAGAAGCTCTGCTTCAGCTTCCTACTTTAAAACACCTCTTTACTGATGATACTGCTATCATTGCAACTTGCAAGTCTGCCCTCACCAGCCAGCATATCCACTATAAAATAAACTAATACCACACTCTCTTAGGCCGCGTACACACGACCGAGAAACTGGTCGGGCGAAACACATCGTTCCGCCCGTCAAGTTCCTTGTTCGGCAGTCAAAAAACTCGTCAAGTCAAATTTTCCCATTGCCCATCGAGGAAATAGAGAACATGCTCTCTTTTTGGCTTGACGAGTTCCTCGACGGGTTTCTCGGCGAAAAGTGTACACACGACCGGTTTCCTCGGCAGAATACGTCTCCCATCGAGTTTCTTGCTGAATTCTGCCGAGGAAACCGGTCGTGTGTACGTGGCCTCAGAGAAAAGTCACATCCATCCACCTGAGCTTCTCCCTAGGGTGTTTCTCCACAATAGGGCTTAAAGCGGAGTTCCACCCAGGAAAACAACATTTGACCATATACCTTAAAAAAATAAAATAAAAAAAAAGTGAAAAAAAATAAAATACTCACCCGAAATACCTGTTGCTATGCGGAAGTCCGTAATCTGCCTCTTCCACACCGCGGTGTCTTTTCTTCTTCTTCTGCTTGTGAATGGGGCACGCTGCTTTCTGGGAACTGTGTGTGTTCTCAGAGAGCAGCCGCCCATTCACAAGCCAGCGTGAGACTCACGCAGGCGCAGTAGGAAATGGGCAGTGAAGCCGTACGGCTTCACTGCCTGTTTCCCATAGTGTGAATGGCGGCGCGGGACCCGGAGCGATCGTGGGATCGGCATCGGGGGGGCCATCAGCGCGGGCAAGTAGGACAAGGTAAGTGTCCTTATTTAAAGTCAGCAGCTACACTGTTAGTAGCTGCTGACTTAAAAAAAATAAAAATTGCGGCTGGAACACCCCTTTAATCGTAGAGGTGGATGTGACTTTTATGTTTAATAAATGAAGTTCTCTTGGAGTATAGTATGAATTTCTTTTCAATAAATATAATTCTGGTCTTAGAAAAGTATAATTGTATAAAACCTGTTGCAACCTACATTTTTACATATCAAACTGCAACAAGACCTTCACAACAACACAATAGGGGTTATTTACTAAAGGCAAATCCACTTTGCACTACAAGTGCAAATTACAAGTGCAAAGTGCGCTTGAAATTGCACTGAAAGTGCACCTGGAAAAGCAGTCGCTGTAGATCCGAGAGGGACATGCAAGGAAAATAAAAAACAGCATTTTAGCTTGTACGTGATTAAATAATAAAATCAGCAGAGCTTCCCCTCATTTCAGATGTCCCCCTCAGATTTACAGCGACTGCACTTCCAAGTGCACTTTCAGTGTAATTTCAGGTGCACTTTGCACTTGTAGTTTGCACTTGTAGTGCAAAGTGGATTTTCCTTTAGTAAATAACCCCCAATCTGCCATTCAATGATCCTTCACAGAATACCGTATTTATCGGCGTATAACACGCACAGGCGTATAACACGCACCCTAACTTTAAGAGGGAAGTTTCAGGAAAAAAACTTTCCATGGCCCCCTGTGTATAACACGCAGGCACAGTTTACCCTCTATTTTCAGCGTAAAAAAGTGAGTGTTATACGCCAATAAATACAGTGATTTAAGTCGACTAAAAGTATCTGGGCTCAAATAATCTTAATTTCTTTATATGGTTTTCACCATAATGAATGGGATATCCTCCCACATTCTTCTAGATTTTAAGCTCTAACGAGCAGCGCCATCTGATCCCTCCTGTATTGTGACTGTACTGTCTTCCCTGATGTAAAGCACTGCGCAAACTATCGGCGTTATATAAATCCTGAATAACCACTTCATTACTGGGCACTTAAACCCCCTTCCAGCCCAGACCAATTTTCAGCTTTCAGCGCTGACGCATTTTGAATGACAATTGCGCAGTCATACAACACTGTACCCAAATTATATTTTTATCATTTTTTTCCCCACAAATAGAGATTTCTTTTGGTGGTATTTTATCACCTCTGCAGTTTTTATTTTTTGCGCTATAAAAAAAAAACAGATTTTTTTTTTAAAAACACAATATGTTTTACTTTTTGTTATAATAATATCCCAATTTTTTGGAAAAGTTTAGGCCGATACATATTCTTCTACATATTTTTGGTTAAAAAAAATCACAATAAGCGTTTATTGATTGGTTTGAGCAAAAGTTAAAGGCGCCCACAAAATAGGGGATAGATTTTTTTGATTTTTTTTGAATTTTATATTTTTTACTATTAATGGCGATTTTTGTCAGGCCTGCGAAATTGCGGCAGACACATGGGTCACTTTTGACACTATTTTGGAACCATTCACATTTACATAGCGAATAGTGCTATAGTAATGCACTGATTACTGTATAAATGTGACTGGCAGGGAAGGGGTTAACACTAAGGGGCGAGGAAGGGGTTAAATGTATTACCTGGGGTGATTCTTACTGTGGGGGAAGGGGACTGACTGGGGGAGGTGACCGATCTGTGTCCCTATGTACAAGGGACACAGCATTGGTATCCTCTCTCCCTGACAGGACATGGAGCTCTGTGTTTAGACACAGAGCTTCACGTCCCTGCTCTGTCACTGCCGATCGCAGGTACCTGCCAGATATCGTGGCCGCCAGGCACGCGCATCGGCATCTCAGCGATGCACCAGGCACAGTTTTTCCCCACTGCGCACCCCCAGTGAAATGAAAATAAAAGGAGTTGAGAGTCTTGCGTCTACAGCGGGGGTCTCAAGTGGATAATAATAATAATAATTCGGGTGACTGGACACTGGAAAAGCCACTCAAAATTTTAGACACTCCCACATAAACCTGCCCCACCTAGTGATCTTCAGTGTTTTTGCTAGTTTCTGGCTCACTCTACTCGATCTGTTGGGAGTTCCAACATCAGGTTTCTGTTACAAAGCTTTGCAAGGCCTCTACTGTACTTAGTCTTCTGTGTATACTCTTGTTAATTTTATACCGAGTGGATTTTCAGAATTTGGTCCATTTAACTGTAGCCTTATTAGGCTTTATGGGTTTTCTTGAGGGTCTTTTGGCTATATAGTTTTTGTTGCCTATTAGTTATCCTCCCTTCATCTAATGCTTTGAGTTGTCCCATCCATTATGATGAAAACCTGTCCTGTAAAATCCTTTTCTAGGAGTACAGTATGGCACATGAGAGTGAGACCTTCACCTCAGTGCCTTTGGTCCTTCATTGCTTGCTACAAAACTGAGGTGGGGGAGGTTACAGAACTTTGTTTAAAACACAGTACAATGCATTATAAAACTTCTCAAATATTTACGGCGGCACTGCACCTTATTTAAACATTATATTCACATGGCTGTTAGAGTGTAACTATATTATTCACACTATAGTG
Source organism: Rana kukunoris (assembly GCA_029574335.1). Classification (NCBI taxonomy): domain Eukaryota; kingdom Metazoa; phylum Chordata; class Amphibia; order Anura; family Ranidae; genus Rana; species Rana kukunoris. The sequence continues at coordinate 345,521,053 of CM056049.1, read as the reverse complement.
TCACAGTGCATTCATGCATGCATTTCCTATATAAATAAGACATTTTGTAAACAGAAAAATGGTTTTAAGATCCCAGGGAATTCTGGAGTTTCCTGTTATATCATTACCCATACCATGCTTGTATGTAAACACACAGCTGCAACCACTGCATAATTTAAATATTTGGTTTTAATGTATGAGTTTTGCATTGGTAATTTAAAGAATAAATTCACCTTTTGAAAAAAATATAAAATTTGCATTTATTTTGCTTAATTTTTTTGCAGGTAAAGCATTGCACCTGCAATCAACAGATCACTGGTGCCATACAGGGCCCCTGCAGACATTCAGTGTAAGCTGTGTGCCTGTACATCATACACAGTTTCACACGGAGAGGAAGAATAGTATAATAACTCATTGTAAAAAACATAGTAGAAGGAAAAGGTACCCCAAGGGGCTTTGAGTTGCAGCAAAAAATGATAAAAGGTTCAAAGGTTGAAGAAATCATTTATTTAAAAAGGTACATAATGAAAAAATGAGTTCTAGTGGGATCAAGACATGAGTTCCATAATACAATTTAAAAATATATGCATATAAATAGATACAACCATATGAGTTCATGTAACAATGAAGTAGGTAAACTAATGCTAGAAACCCTGGCGCGTTTCGACCTTTGATAATGGCGGTCTCTTCAGGGGGAAAAAGATTAAAAACATGAACTCTGGAAAAAGATACATATAGATGATATTTGTTAAAACAAAAAACAAACACATAAATATTATACAGTAGACTATATATATATATATATATATATATATATATATATATATATATATATATAATCATTGTTCACCATATTGGCATAGGTGAGTATACTTACCAAATAATAATGTAAAAAAACTGAAACCATAGGTCCACCGCAGACCCCATCACCAAGCCCCCAGAAAACCTTGCGGAATGGGTGGGTCAATGGAAAAGACAAGGCTGCAGATGAGTGGGCGTCCTCTACGCCTACGAGAGGTCGCACTTAAAGACCCCACACTGGGCGGGGGAGGGGGGGAAGGGGTGAAAGGTGATGGGGGAGAGAGGACCGAGGGCAGCCAGGCAGAACCAGATGACATAAGGTAAAAAGCACAAACCCAGCAAGAGCAGACCACCAAAAACCTGGAAAAGTATATGAATAAAAGAAGAGTTACATGCTTCAAAAAATAAATAAAAAAACTAAATATATAGTCAGCAGATAAAGGGAAGAAAAAGGAGGGAAGAGTGGGAAGAAAAGGAAGAGAAAAGGGGGGACATGCAAAGAAGCAAAGTGTGTGAGATGAGGAAATGTGTATGTGTAGAGAGAGATCTGGAAGAGATGGGGTGAATAGGGATTGAAGTTCAATGAAATGTGAGTGTGTGTGAGAGTGAATGTCAGTGTAGCAAAAGATATAACAAGGTGTGAATGGAGAAAACATGTTCTGAGTGTTGGTATTGAATGTACAGTGCTGAAGTAAAAAGCTAGGGGACAAGGACCCTATGTGAGGAGTATGTGAAGAAAAACAAAAAAATTGCAAATACATCAAAACAAAACAAAAAATGGCATAAGGATGAAATAAATTGAAAAAGAAAACAATGAAGAAATGTGAGATGTCGTGAAAATAAAATAAAATAAAAGTGAATGCATGAAAGTAAGAAGGAGAGATAAAAAGTGTGCATGTGAAAAAAAATTATTATATAATAACTAATTGTAAAAACGTATATTAGATTGGAGCTGTTGCAGCGCTTCCCGCACACCCTTTGACCAGCGACAGTTATTTCCGGGTGGGCTCCGAAGCTGTCATTGGCCGGAGCCATGATGACATCATTCCCAGGAGCCGCCGGTCACGGCACTGCTACTGAAGAAACTGTGCAAGTTTAGGAGATATTGGGGGTTATTTACGAAAGGCAAATCCACTTTGCACTACAAGTGCACTTGGAAGTGCATTTGATGCAAATCTGAGGGGTAGATCTGAAATGAGGGAAGCTCTGCTGATTTTATTATCCAATCATTTGCAAGCTAAAAATGCTGTTTTATGCTCCCCTCAAAATACAGCGACTGCACTTCCAAGTGCACTTTCAGTGCAATTTCACTTGTAGTGCAAAGTGGATTTTCCTTTAGTAAATAACCCCCATTCACTTTACCTACAGGTAAGCCTTACACCAGTAGGTAAAATGGTGTAACAGGGTTTACAACCACTTTAAACATTCACAGTACTGTAAGAAAAAGTAAAAGAACCATTTGAGTTAATAGCTGGTTGAACCTCCTCTGGCAGCAATGACTTCTAGCAAGCACTTTTGGTAGCTCAGGATCAGACCTGTACAACATTCAGGAGACATTTTTGACCATTGCTCTTTACAAAACTGCTTCAGCTCAGACACATTTGTAGGATGTCTGGTGTGAATGGCTATCACACCACAGCATCTCTGTGAAATTAAAGTCTGGGCTCTGACTGGACCACTCCAAAAAGCACATTTTCTGAAGACAGTCTGTGGCGGATTTACTTTGATGCTTAGCTAGGGTCATCATCCTGCTGCATCACCCAACTGTTAAGAAGGCTGTAGCTGGCGGGCAGCCACCCTGACATTATCTTGTAGGATATTTTGGCAAGCCTGGGAGTTCATTTTTCTTTTAATGATGAAAAGTGGTTCAGGCCCTGAGGTAGTTACTAGTAAAAAAAATATAGTAATAAAAATGCCATAAAACGATCCCCTATATTGTAGAGACTATAACTTTTGCGCAAACCAATCAATAAAAGCTTATTGTGATTTTTTTTTAATCAAAAATATGTAGAAGAATACTTATCGGCCTAAACTGAGAGAAACATTTTTTTTTATATATTTTTGGGGGATATTTATTATAGCAAAAAGTAAAAATATTATTTATTTTTTCAAAATTGTCGCTCTATTTTTGTTTATAGCGCAAAAAATAAAAACTGTAAGATGATCAAATACCACCAAAAGAAAGCTCTATTTGTGGGAAAAAAGGACGCCAATTTTGTTTGGGAGCCACGTTGCCAGACCGTGTAATTGTCAGTTAAAGCGACGCAGTGCCAAATCGCAAAAAGTGGCCCGGTCCTTTAGCAATAAAATGGTCCGAGGCTTAAATGGTTAAAGGGTGTGTTCAATAAAGACCCAATAAATTAGAATTGTGTGTGTGTGTTATTAGCTTAAGCACTTTGGCCCAGATTCACAGAGCGATTACGCCTGCGCAACTGCTGTTGCGCGTGCGTAAGTCTAAATGTGCGCGTGCGTATAGTTGGACGCGATTCACAAAACAATATACGCCAGAAATCTACGTTTTTTGGTCCGGCGTAATTGAATTAGACATTCGCTTCCCTTCGCGCAAAACTGCGCTAGACACACCATTGATTTGCTAGTCAAATATGCTAATGAGGGAGTTACGGGGATTCACAAAAAAACGCAGTTGCTGCGCAGGCTACGCGATGTGCGCAACAGCAAAATGTTCTGTCTAAAGTTAGAGGACCAAAAAGCTGGTCTAAATTTTGAAAAAAAGTCTAATTGTCAGATAAAGCAACACTGTTAGTGAGGAGTTCAGCAGTCACACGTGTTGCCCAACAATCTGTATGCCAACATGCCAGGGGCATCGTCGCGCATAGCTATACTACTGACTTTAGATGAACAAAGAAGGATGAGGGCACGGAGGATGGCACTAAGGAGGGCACGGGAGATGTTTTTTTATTTTTTTTTTATTTGCTTATATAAAATTTACAATTTAAATTAATCTAATACAATATTCTTATCTGATACAAGCCCCTCACTCTTCACTTGATATATCACACACGCATAGACATCTTTGGCATGAGTGATTCTGAGGTGTCTCGCATCTTCAGATTCACCCCTCATGCCATCCTGGAATTACCACAACCCTGCAGGAGGACATCAGCAGCCCAACACATGACACTACCCATGACACCCATGACAGCTACATATACAATCAGAGCCCCATCCCCACAGATTTTGAACAGAACATGTATGGGGACAGCTGGCTGGTTGGTGAGTGACATGGGTGGCAGGCATGACTATCCCCTCCCGTGATGCACACCTCACAAGTGGCACATGCATGACTAACATCCTCCTGTCTTTTCCCTTCAAGGTGACTCTGCATATGCACTGGTACCCCATCTCATGACCCCATCTCATGGCAGCTCACATTATGCATCTTTGCACGTTAAACACACACATTAATCATGGCACAATGAGAATGCATGCATGCACACCACTGTGGTCCCTAGCACACACACACCACATCGTTATCACATTGGATTGGCACCAGTCCACCATGCAGGACTTGTGAGCTGCAACGCCATGCCACGGCTCCAATTATGTCACTGTACATTCATACACCATTCACACAGACCTGGGGATCACTTCTCCACCACAAATGAGGGTGACACCCCTTTTCCCGCAGGAATATCACCCCCACATTCCAAAATCATACACAAACAGAAACAAAAAAATTAAATAAATGACGAGCAAAAAAAAAAAAATGCCCAGCAAAAATATAATTTAAACAAAATAACAACAAAGAAAACCCATAAAAGACAAAAATCACTCTGCAAAACAGTCCCCAAATATCTCAAAGACACGTCACAAACAAACAAAAGCACCTTGCTGTAGAGGGAGGGATACAAAGGGATGTATTTTTGCAAAGGAAGTGCATTTGTGTCTGTCTATTTATGCTGTCTGCGTAGTTCATAAAGTTGCCCTAGTCCATTTCCAATTTCACTGATTGCGCCGCTCCCGAGTTGTGAGCATGCGCACAACGGAGCTGACATGGTTTCCTTCACGCGCGCATGCGCGAGTCGGCCGGCCCTTCATTTGCATGGGGTCACGGCTCATTTCAATGTAACACGCCCACGTCCCTCCCAATTTGTATTACTCCTCCTTACGCCTCAGGAAAAAACCTTACGCTTGCGCAATCTCTTGCGCAAAAGCTTCGTGAATCGCGGTATTACGCGGCTAGATTGCGCAAGTCTAACGGAAAAGTGGTGCGCTACGCCGGAATGATAATGCGCCGATCTACGTGAATCTGCCCCTTTGTATTTGTCTATTGCTGTGACTTAGATAAGGATCAGATTACATTTTATGGCAAGTTACTGCAGAAAAACAGTTAATTCCAATGGGTTCACATACTTTTTCTAGCCATTGTATATATACACTGCTCAAAAAAATTAGATTGAGTTTACTTTTAATACAATTTGCAGCTCTAGCCATTTAATAAAATGTTTTCAATAAAGCTATGTTTTCCACTGCATGTAGAATTACCATCATTAGGACAGCATGACCTTTTTAAAACAAAAGGTAGCAAGTCACTTGTCATCACTTACGCACAAAGCCAAGAAAACAAAAACAGAAGTTTAAAGTGATATCAAAGATTTGTGTTTTTTTTGTTTTTTTTTTAAATAACAAACGTGTCATACTTACCTCCACTGTGCAGTTCGTTTTGCACAGTGTGGCCCCAATCCTCCTGTTCTGGGGTCCCACGGGGGCTCTCCCCGCATTAGATAACCCCCTCTGGGAAGCTCTCTCCCAAGGGGGTTACCTTGTGGGCAGGCTCCTGAGTCATATACTCGGTGTCCGTAGGCATCCATTTCCATAGGATGCATTAAGGTGAAAAAACACGTAGGTTTACAACCACTTTAATGGCAATTTTTCTCTATGAAAACAGTGCCTGGGCATGCATTGGTTCAGTAGTTACAATGTAGATAAAGGAACAAAATTGTCTGTGAGTATGGCTTAACCACTTAAGACTCGGACCAAAATGCTGCTAAAGGACCTTGCCCCTTTTTGCGATTTGGCACTGCGTCGTTTTAACTGACAATTCCGTGGTCGTGCGATGTGGCTCCCAAACAAAATTGGCATCCTTTTTTCCCCACAAATAGAGCTTTCTTTTGGTGGTATTTGATCACCTCTGCGGTTTTTATTTTTGCGCTATAAACAAAAATAGAGCGACAATTTAAAAAAAAAATGCAATATTTTTTTCTTTTTGCTATAATAAATATCCCCCAAAAATATATAAAAAAACTTTTTTTTTCCTCAGTTTAGGCCGATACGTAAAAAAAAGCGTTTATCGGTTAGTTTTCGCAAAATGTATAGCGTTTACAAAATAAGGGGTAGTTTTATTGCATTTTTATTTTTTTACTACTAATAGCGGCGATCAGCGATTTTTTTCGTGACTGCGACATTATGGCGGACACTTCGGACAATTTTGACACATTTTTGGGACAATTGTCATTTTCACAGCAAAAAATGCATTTAAATTGCATTGTTTACTGTGAAAATTACAGTTGCAGTTTGGGAGTTAACCACAAGGCGGCACTGTGACTTTGAGTGTTCCCTGTGTGTGTTTACAACTGTAGGGGGTGTGGCTGTAGGTGTGACGTCATCGATCACGTCCCCCTATAACAGGGATGACGTGATCGATGCTGCGGCCACAGTGAAGCACGGGGAAGCCGTGTTTACACACGGCTCTCCCCATTCTTCAGCTCCAGGGACGGATCGCCGCACTGCAGCGGCGATCGGGTCCGCGAGTCCCGCGGTCCCAGAGCTTTGGACCGGGTCACGGGAGCCCAGCCGTGCCATTCTGACGACGTATATGTGCAGTAGGCGGTCCTTAAGTGGTTAAAGTGGATGTAAACCCTCACATATACCCAGTGAAGTAAAGTAAGATTTTCTCCCCCTGTTCAATACTGCAATGAATTCTGGCCATACAGCCAAGAAAGCAGATTGGAGGAAAGGCACGCACCCACTCTCTTCATAGGTAGACTTTCAAGAGCTGATCGTTGAATAGTTCAGGGCTCTGCTAATATATTTATAGCATCCTCCCCAACACAAAACTCTGGCTACTTTTATGATATGTGAAGGAGAACTTATCAGGAGTTATCAGGCTGATAACAGAAGAACAGAACAGGAGAAAGCTATGGGACACAGTGCTTTGTAGATAGATAATAAAACACAGCAGATATATGTGCCCAGCTCATATTTCATGAATTGGGTTTACATCCATTGTTTTTTTCTCTTTGATATTATGCAAAATACATTGTGGATGCAGTTGTTTTAAAGTATTACTGGTATCGCCTACTCATTTGTGTTGTCAGCGGTTTAGACATTAATGGCTGTGTGTTGAGTTATTTTGAGGGGACAGCAAATTGACACTGATATCCAAGCTGTACACTCACTACTTTACATTGTAGCAAGGTGTAATTTCTTCAGTGTTATGCTTCATATTCCCATCGCACACATTCCTGAATACTCTCTTGGGTTTGGGTGCTCGTAGAAACAACCAGCTGGATACTGGTGCATGTTACAATAGAAATATTTGCCAGCACACCATGGAATGACGTAAATAGCGTCTAAATGGATGATTTATTGCTTGATCACAACACAAAGAGAGTGCAACATTTCAGAGCCACGCAGGGCCCCTTTGTCAGGCATGTAAGGAGGGGGGAGGTGGCGAGCAAGAGGGTCAGGACGCTCTATACTTTGCAGATAGAGAAAGGAGCTGTGTCTTAGTGGGCATCCTGACACTCCTGCTTGCCCCCTCCCCTTAAAAAAGTCTTTCTCCACACCAGGGAGAAAGCCTTGCATTACTGTGTGTAGTTACAGACAGAAGAACAGGAAGTGAGGATTTCTCATAAGAAATAATGACATTTAAAAGCAAAATCGAAGGATGAGGTAAGTGAAGGAGGACTGCACTAAGGTAAAATAAGCTATTTAGGGATTATTTTTTTACCTTTACAACCCCTTTTAAATGAATGGCACGCCCTTCAAATAGTGCATACCTCCTAACTGTCCCTCACTTGGAAGGACTGTCCCTCTCATTGTGAACTAAATCCCTTGTACAGCCTCAGCTGTCCCTCATTTTGGACAGAAGTGTGGGCCTCTATAATGAATACATTTTATATATTTATATATATATTTTTATGTATTTTGGCCAAAAAATATGAATCCTGCCACCAAGACAAGGTATACTCTTTTGAGCAGGATCCTACATGAACACTAACTGCACTACCTTTTCAATGCCCCCCACCCTAGCAAATATAAGAATACAAAACATTCTTCTCCCCTATATAACTCCATTATCCTCATCCACCTTCAAAATCATCCTCATTCCTCTCCACAATATAACTCTTATCCTCATCTCTCTCATTGAGAAAGGTGAGAATGATTCTGAATGGGGATGAGGATGAGAGTTACATTATGGAGAGGGATGGATGATTCTGGGTGGGGATGAGGATGAGAGTTTCATTCTGAAGGTGGGTGAGGATGATTATGGGTGGGGATGAGGTTGATAGTTACATTGTGGAGAGGGATGGATGATTCTGGGTGGGGATGAGGATGAGAGTTACATTATGGAGAGGGATGGATGATTCTGGGTGGGGATGAGGATGAGAGTTACATTATGGAGAGGGATGGATGATTCTGGGTGGGGATGAGGATGAGAGTTTCATTCTGAAGGTGGGTGAGGATGAATATGGGTGGGGATGAGGTTGATAGTTACATTGTGGAGAGGGATGGATGATTCTGGGTGGGAATGAGGATGAGCGTTACATTGTAGGTGTAGCGCTCACCCCAAGGAGCCGCTGGTTATTGTTGGGATCGGCCTGTTAAGTTACCCTAATGTTGTCTAGAGGTGTGGTGACAGGATCAAAATAGTGAGCGGAGGACCAGACAGTCAATAAAGGTTTTCTTCAATGCTTTATTCCCAGCCAAACAAGGCCAACATCAACATCAATTAGGGAAAAGAAAGAGCTGATGAAAGAGAGGAAAACCTTGCGGCATCAGGCCTGGATATGAACAGGGCAGTTTCGCCCTCAGTAGTATCAATTGCTGAGACTCATCGCCACTCCTGCCTGGCAGCCGAGGTGTTACTTCGGATCTCTGGGAGGAACAGATCTCTCGCTCAGTTCTGGCTCTAGGGCCTCTGCCACAGGCCAAGTACTGTAAATGGATTAGATAGATGAACAGAGCGAATCCTCCCAGTAGAGTTCTTTAGCATAGGTCACCGGGTGACAGCAAAATGTACCTGTCAGCATTCCGGTCACCAGATCCCCGATTGGTTCGTTCAAGCCCTGTTGGACAACCTGCCTCCGGGTTCCCCTCAAGCCGATCCCCCAATCGCACGGCACCCAGCCTGGGATCCTCTCAATAGAACCGGGCACCGAGTAAGACACTGGGGTCCCCTTTTACCTCCGGCTGAGGTTCGGCATAGCCTGCAATTCTGGCCAGGTGGGCCACGCTGGCGGGGTCCATGGATGCGCACACCCTAAAGGTGGATGCCGCACCTGGGACCCCGCAAAGACCTGTAGAACACATGACACCCATCCAGATATATCCCCCCCAGCATGCCCCATGAGGTAAAACTCCTCCAATTGGCTGCTGGGGAACAACTTACTCTGCCAGAACCCCTCTGGCACCAGCTGCTGTCCAGAGATGATATCACATCCCTTAGCATAGCAGATTAGTACAGTCCACTCCACTAACAGGCTGAGCTGAGCCTACAGCAGCACACTGCACACACAATTGCCCTCCATGCTGCTCTCTTGAATCTGCATGTATCAGAAAGGGTGGGCTGAGACCCACCACTTCTGAGGCAGGCCACACCCCCTCCCTGAGTCCCGCCCAACCACATTGCTAGTCTAGCAGTAGACTCGACTTAAGGGTAGAAGCCGGAGCCAGTTCCCAATCCAGCGGTGGCTGGTGCTCAACATTTTTGGGGGGGTTTAAACAAACATCAATTGCCGCCACTGTGCCCATTAAACGCAGCCAATGTGCCCATCAAATGCCGCCATTTTTCCCCCTTTAAATGCAGCCAGTTTGTCCCCTCAAATGCAGCCAGTTTGCTCCTCCAATTGCAGCCAGTTTGTGCCATTAAATACAGCCAGTTTGTGCCTCAATTGCAGCCAGTTTGTGCCCCCAATGCAGCCAGTTTCCCCCCAGCCTGACACTTACCTTGCTCGGGTCAGTGCCGTCCTACACGCTCCCTCAATGTCTTCTCCCGCCCTCCATGTCGCTTAAGCCAACCAGGTGACCGGTAACCAGACCCGGTGCACCTGATTGGCTGAGAGGCGGGTCAGTGTTAGGGAAGCGAAGCCTATTAGAGCATCTTGCTGTAATCAGGCACTTCCAAAACACACCCACTGCTGTTATTTAGATGGCCAGTGCTCAACAGGGGGCCGGACATCTGAATAGTGCGCGGCAGTAGCAACAATACATAGATTCATGCAATTAACACTAAGATAAACTGACTGTTCTGATCCCTTTCCTGTCACAAACCCTAGCAATGTATTACCTATCTGTCAGCTAGGTTAAAAGGGTCACTGAAGCTACCTGAATAGATCTGTTAAAACAAAGAAGTGCTTTATCCTTTGCTGAGAAAGCAGCATTCAACGCCTTTTCATATAGCCTTTTTCTGTAATACACTTAGTCAGCCCATGTCAATATATACATATATTTTATTTACACATGATTACCGTACATTGGTCACAAAAAAAGTGGGATGAAAGAAAACATCAGCCACAATTAAACTGGATTACTTTCTTCACAAAGGATAACATCCCAGACAGATTTCAAACATGGATAACCCCAGCCAAAGAGCATGAAAAATATATTAAACCCACCATGAATAAAAGAATAACCCCCTTCTCAGCTTTATTGGTGTAAGTACTTGCAAAACTGCTCTCAGATACTGGGCCCAGGCCCCATCAGTTCAAAAGGGGGGCCCCTGGCACCTGCCAAGCAGCAAGGCCGGCTGTACTGCCTTATTGCTAACACTTGTGGATCCAGAGAAAGGAACTGATGCATCTCTGTCCTCGGTCCCTTACTCTGTCTCAAATGGTAGACATCAGGGTTCTGTTTAGACCCCTAATATTTCACCAAACCCCCTCTCCCCAACAATGCAGTAAAAATGTAGAAAAAAAATGTAAAAAAAAAAATTTAAGAGAATTTAAAATTCTAAAAACTCTCATTTATAAAAAATTAAGGACTTTTTCAAATATTTTATATTGCCTCCTCGCTGCCTGCTTTAATCCCACACTAGCACACCACAACTTCATGCTTTGCACATGGTTGTGGGGGGACTTGCAGAGTAGCGCTATTCAATTGAGTGAGTATCGGTGAGGGTATAGTTTCTGCCATGGCTGCCAAGTATATCATCCCAAACACAGCATTTTAGCAAAAATTGTATTTTATATTTTTGGGGGTGGGGGGGGGGGCCTATCGGGTAGGCTGTGTGGGGCCCCATGATGTCTAACAGCAGCCCTGAGTACTGAGTACCCCCCCTAGCTTCATTGGTAGCAGTGTAAATAAATATAGCACCCCACAGGTTCACTGGTGGCAGTGTGAATAATTATAGCCCCCCTCCCCAAAAAGGTGGTAGAATGAGCAGGTATTACCCTTTTTCCCCAGCTTCATTCATTAGTGGCAGTGTTAAGATTTGAACCCCACTCCCTCAGATTCGATGGAGGTAGTCTGCAAAGGGGTTACTTCCTCTTAAATAATCACTGCAACCCCAACACATTATTTATAAATTTAAAGTACAACAGCACAAAGGATACAAAGAATTAGTAAATCATTATCTAATAATTTTTTTGTACTTGAACATTGCTGACAATTATTAGAAACAGCAGGGCCGATCCAAGACATGGTGCACAGTAGGGGTGCAATGGATCAAAAAACTCACGGATCGGATCGATCCTCGGATCAGGAGTCACGGATCGGATCATTTTCGGATCAGCAAAAAAAAAAAAAAGATGAAAAAAAGTCGGATTCAAGTCTGGGCTCTAGCTGGGCCAATGGCTATATATGGTAATGTCCACCATTGCCCCCCACTCGTCACTGTAATGTCCACCATTGTCCCCCACTCGTCATCACCATCACTGTTCCAGTTTAACATTGCTCCCACACTAGTCACTGTAATAATAGCCAGTTTAATATTGCCCCCACACTAGTAATCACTGTAATAGCCAGTTTACATTGCCCCCACACTAGTAATCACTGTAATAGCCAGTTTAACATTGCCCCCACACTAGTAATCACTGCAATAATAGCCATTTTAACATCCAACTCACTGTACTTGCACTCATAGCGGCGCTCACTATTCCCCCAAGCTCCACATGTTCATCCTGATTCCCAGAGCGCCAAGACAGCCAGCCAATCCGGGCAGCCTTCCAATCAGAGAGGGCGCTCATCATGCGGGCCAATCAGATGCAGAGACGGAACATCCCATCCAACCAATCACAGCCGATCTGTGAATGGTTGGGGTGGAGCAAGATGGCCGCCGCTCCGGAGCTAGGCCGAAGCTGGGGACCTTCCTACGGCCGAGGCTCCGGAGCGGTCCGCGGATCGCGTGGTGTGCCGATCCGAACGGGGTGACCCGTTCGGTTCACGGATCGGTGACGATCCGTTGCACCCCTAGTGCACAGGGTGCATTGCACCCAGGCGCCGGCAGAGGTGGGGGCGCCGAACATCTAACAGACTCTCTAACAGATCCCAATAAAGTACTCTGCTTCTCTTCCTGTATTTTGTTTATTGTTAAGAGATCATGTAAGGATCCCAGGTTAATGAAGACTTCGTGGGGGAGCATCTCTGTGGTTCAGTCATTGCCATAGAAACATTTGTAAAGGGGAGGAGTTAGTAAAATTACGACTCCCATGTGGGGGCGCCAGAAATAAAGACCAGCCATTGCTTCTCTCTTTCCTTGTGCAGGGTGACTGATCTCGTATCTGCTCCCATGTAATTATTTGCAGGCCGCCTGTAGTGGGTGGACCTGCTAGTCCCCTCCTACTGCTCTACTCACTGCACAGGCTATGTACAGCCCAGTGATGATGTCACCACTACTTTTACTAGGCAATAACATTGATTTGTATACTTTCTGGCTACAGAGGAATAATATATTAGAATGATAATTACAATGAAAGTTTTTGTGCCTGTAGAACAGCTTTAAAACCAACAGCACCACATGTTTACTGTACATCCCTCGAGTAAGTGATAGAAATAGTAACATTTATTGCATAGTGGTTGTAAATGAATCTGAATTACCCAGTAGCTGTAGATATTAGGTTATAGTCAAGAATTTGCTGCAATTTGAAACACATTGTGCTGTAGACTATAATATGAAACATTTTCTAGTTTAGGATCCATGTGTCTGTTAATTGGTAGACAAGACAAGCTCCTTCCATTGTGACAAGCTTTCCAACCTGGCTTATCTACACACAGGTCTTGGGCTCCATTTGGCCTACTTAACGGTGAATGTCACATTGCATATTTATGAGTATAGCACTATGAGAATCAACTGACTACATTGTTAGTGCTATGGGCATCTCATAATGCCTACAATCCGGGAAAACCATAAAAGCTGTGCCAGTTTCAGGTTTATAAATTCATAAGGGGAGGAGAGTGCAAGTGCAACAAGTTATTTTATGGGTAAAAATGTAGGCATAATTGATCTGGTCTTTTGTTCTAAAAGGCAGTGGGGCATTCAATTTCATTTTGCTAAAGATGTTGCTCACAGAAGTTACTTTCCTGACGCATTCATGGCAGCACACACTGGGTTGTGACTCCGCCCCCACAACCTGACAGGATTGGTTAGCTATAAATTTGAAGGGGAGACGCCCCGCATCATTCTCTTTTTTCATCCTCACCTGACAAGATTGAATGAACAAGCAAAAAGCATGCCTCTTACCGCAAATCGCCCAAGCAGGTTCAGCCTCTCCTGTTTGGAAGTCCCTCCTGTACAGTCTCTAAATGAGCTTTATGGTGGGAACCCCGTTCTGGTGGTCTCAGGGGCTTTGGAATTATACTGGCATCTGTAGCAAGCTTTAAAGAAGCTTCAAATCTCGCAGTGGCCCCCACTTTCGCTCTGTCTTTCCTTCCAGTGCAGTGTGTCCTTCCACAAAGGTATTTGTATCATTACATTTACCACCTAAGGTTAGTCCGTTTTGTACCTTTGTCTGCCTGTTGTTTTTTTCTCAGCTCTGCTGAGCCCTGTGGTTCCTCTGACACCCCATACTCTCGGGGTCACCGCTGCGTACCCCTTGGCGCTCTGCACATGCGCGCAGCTCAGTGATGACGCCGCCTGTCTCCTCTGCCCTCTTCCAAAATGGCGCCGGGCGAGCGGGACGCTTCTGCACATGCGCGCGTCATTAAAAAAAAGAAGGAAAAAAGAAACAGTCCTATTGGTCTGTAGTTCTGGCTGCTGCTCTGCTCTACTCAGAGTGAAGATTGCACCAGGTGTGTGCAGGCATGTCCCAGATCAGCCTGGGCTAATTGATTACACACAGAAAAAAAAAAAAAAAAAAAAAAAAAAAGGAATAAATAGGATAGAAGATATTATACAAGCGCCCAGAGGCGATTCAGTTTGCATGTGCCGCGCTATATAAGTTTTCATCATTCATTCATTCATTCAATACATTTATATATTAATTTATAACATACCATAGAAGAAAGTGTATCCATAATTTAACAATTAATATAATCCAAAAAAAAAAGGATAGATATATGTATATAAAATTATTATATTAATTTAATAAATAGAAATGTTGGGGGGGAACATATTGTAATGTTTTCCCTTCTCTCTTTTTTCCCACCTTTTCGGGCTGTCTCTCTGCTATCCTCATGGGAGCCACTGCCCTCGCAGACCACCATTAGCTGACCAGGTATAGAGGCCGTCCAGAAGGTGGTAAGTAGAGGGGAGACAAAAAAGAGAGCCTGGCCACTGACGCTACAGTTTTGGTAGCCCTATCGGGTCAAGAGACGCAAGTTTGCGGCACAGAGGGAGATTCTAGCCATGCTTCCGGCAGAAGGCGCAAGAAATCGCTCAAGGTTACCCTCTTGATTTCTTCAATCAAGGCATAGCCGCTCGCTTCACAGCACTCCCGTCATAGTCGGTCCCATCGCAGACGATTACCTTCATCCCAGACAGAGCTATCTTACCCGCACCACGGCAAATGTTTGCCAAATATGCGGGGCGCCATCCTTGCCAGGGGAATTGGCCTGCCACTCGTGCTTCATCGAAGTAACCAAGGATTCAGAGGCCAGAGTAGATACTGAGCTCCCAGGAGAATCGCCACAGGGATCATATGTGGGCGATCCTTCCCCAAGCACATCGCCCGGCCGTTACGCCAGGGTGCAGTAACCCTCTCTAAGAATGAGGAGTGTGAGCAGGCGTCGGACTGTCTCTTTTTGGTTGAACCATTTGCCCATTCACTCAAGGAAGCGATCGGCTGGGAGGAGGTTATGGCAGAACTTCTGAAGGTTCAGAAATATTTCCCGGTGCTGAAAAGGGGGTCCTGAATCATTTCCCTTCATCGAAGAGCTGGAGAACCTCATAACGGATAAGTGGGGGGGTCGCATAAGCGGCCCAGTATGAGCAACAAGTTTGCAGATTGTACCCCTTGTGGTAGTCTAAGATCGATTCTTTGATCAATGCAACTACGGTCGATTCATCTTTAATGCGACTCGCTAGAGACGTTTCTCTACCGATTGAAGACGCAGTTACCTTCCGGGACGCTCTTGATCATAAAATCAATATAGAACTGAAGAAAGCCTGCTCCACGACAGGAGCCGCTTGTAGGCCGGCTATCACCACAGCGGCAGTCGCTAAAACTATCGCTGCATAGGCAGCTAATGTTGAGAATCCCATTCTAGAAGGAGCCGACCAGGGGAAGATATTCTCCTCCCTGCAGGAAAATTAAGTTGGCTTACGGCTCCTGAGGGGGCGACTTCATGGCTGGGAAGAGCCTTATGGCTGAGACCCTGGATAGCGAAGGCAGCGTCAAAATCAACTGGTGCAAAATTCCATATGGCGGCTCAAGTGTATTCGGCACAAAGATGGACTCGGCCATCTCCAAGGGGAAAGTCTGGGCTGATTTCTCCGATAGAAAAACCAGAGCCCCAGAAGGGCCCCGCTTACTGGCGTGATCTTCCTGTCAAGTACAGGGATGTTAGATCCTACCGCCCCGGCAGGGAATTTAGGAGGGACTGGAAGACTCGACCCTCCTTCATGTAGATACAGTAAGCCAATCACAGCAGAAGTCCTTTTTGAGGGTCCGTCTGCCCACCCAGCTCAGGTGAGCACCAGACTCAAGAGATTCGCTCGGATATGGGCAACTCGTATAACAGATCCATGAACACTATCCTCTATCAAGAACGGTCACAATTGGAAATTCATGGGCACATTCCAGCCTACCAAGTACTTCCGCACCAGAAAGGGAGGGGGTTTTATTCCCCTTTATTTCTGGTACAAAAAAAAAAACGGGGATCTACGTCCAGTCTTGGACCTAAAGAATTTCAACAGACGATCAAAATAGAGGCCCTCAGATTGGAAAAGCCTTCAGTCCATTTTGTTGTCAGTGGACGTGGGAGACTGGATGCTATCTCTAGATTTTTCGGGCGTTTACCTTTACATCCCAGTTCATCTTACCTTCCAGAGGTCCCTTCGGTTCTCAATCGATCAATCCCATTTCCAATTTTGGTGCCCCCCATTCGGCATCGCCTCAGCACCCAGAGCATTCGGCAAGTTAGGGTGTTCCTAGGGGCAGAATAAAATACCAGGTTGTACCGGGTGCAACTCCCTCAAGAGAGGCTGAAGCCCTTGCTCCAGAAGATACAAAGTCTGCTATCATCCAGACGTCTAACTGTCAGAGCCTGCCTCAGTACCCAGGGGTCCATGTCAGCATCCATACCCTTGATACAGTGGCCCCTGTGGCACATGCGAGTCTTACAGAACTCCTTTCTCAGGCAGTGGAATAGAACGTCAATACTCCAAACCATTCACATCCCGAACTGGGTAAAGCAATTAGTATGGTGGTGGACACACCCGTCTGACCTCAGGGAGTCCATTCCAAAAGTTCCCCCTAGTCCAGAAGTAGTAACATCGGACGCCAGCCAGGGGTGATGGGGTCCACACTATCTAGACTGAGTAGCCCAAGGACAGTGGCATTTTCGGGCTCAGGGCATAGTGTCAAATATTTTAGAGCTCAGAGCAGCCTTTCAGGCCCTCCTGGCCATTGCGCCTCTTCTATAGAGGAAGAGTGTCCTGATCAGGATGGACAACAAGTAGCGGTGTCATGTATCCAGAGACAGGGGAGCATCAGGAGTCGCACGCTTCATAATGGAAGGGGCACAAGTGCACCTGTTAGATCTGTGGGGAGTATGCGTCCCAGCAACACAGAATTCGTTGGCCAACTACCTAAGCCGAGAGACACTTTCAAACACACGAACGGTCCCTGAACCAACAGGTATTCTCCATTCTTACGAAAACTAGTACCAGAACCAGAAGTCGACCTAGCGGCCACGCCAAAGAACTCCAAGTGTCAGAGGTTCCTGTCCAGAGCCCACTTTCCATTACCTGAAGGGACAAACTGCCTAGTTCTTCCATGGAGCTGCGAGCTAGGGTACATTTTTCTTCCAACTTCTCGGATTACAAGATTCCTGTCCCGACTTCGGAAGTCCTCAGCCACAGTTATTGTACTAATACCGTTCCGGCTGAGGAGGCCATGGTTTACGACCCTGCTACAACTAGGTACGCGGCCTCAATACATCTTCCAGTAACCTGGGATCTCATACATCAGAGGCAATTCTTCCATCCAGCCCAGAGAAGCTGCATTTGCCAGCTTTGAAGCTGAGAGGGCTAGGTTAGGGGAACTAGGATACTCTCAGGAGGTAATATCAACCTTGGTACAAGCTCTAAGGAGCTCCACTGATGTCACCTATACTAGGATCTGGGAGAGGTTCGTGTCATCGCAGCAAAGACATTGGAATCCCATCTCAAATTCTTGAATTTCTTCAGTCAGGGTTTAACAAGGGCCCGGGCTTGGGTACCCTGAAGGTGCAAGTATCTGCCCTTTCAGCCATGACGGGTACTAGATGGGCTCTTCATCATCTGGTCACTCTGTTCCTCAGGGCCTAGGTAAGATTAGACCACCTAGGAGGCCAGCCTTTCCAACAGGGGATCTCTGTGTAGTACTCGAGGCCCTGTCCAATCCACCTTTTTCTCCATTCAACTTAGTCTCACCGTGGAACCTAGCTCTGAAGATGGCTTCCCGTATTGCTATCACCTCAGTTAAGAGGGCGCCGGAGATACAAGCACTTATGGCTATGGAACCCCTATTCAGTGTTCTTCCCTGACAGAGTGGTTCTGAAGCCCTCAGACCATTTTTATCCAAGGGTAACTTCCTCCTTTCATTATAACCAGGACATCGTCCTTTCGTCTTTTACTAATGAGAGGGGCGAGTCCCATGACTAGGATGTCAAGTCTACCATCTCCAGTTACGTCACAGCTACATCTCAGGAAGACGGATTCTCTCTTGATTATCCCACACGGGAGCAGACGAGGTCAGCCAGCTACCTCCCGTACCATTACCTCTTGGTTGTTAAAGCTATCAAGGAGACCTATTCCATCCAGCAACTTACGCCTCCTAGAGGGCATTAGGGCTCATTCGACAGGGGCAGAGGCCACTTCTTGGGCAGCATATTGCGGGACTTCACCGGAAACCATAGGCAGAGCAGCAACTTGGTCTTCCCAACACATCTTCATTTCTCACTACAGAGTGAATTCTGCTCTCCTGGCTACCGTCGACTTCGGCAGATCTGTTCTTAGAGCCAATTCCTCAGCGCTATAAAGAATAAATATTACTGTTTTCTTGCACCCTCCCGACTGGCGAGTTATATCCCAGTGTGTGCTGCCATGAATGCGTCAGGAAAACGGAAAATTGTATACTCACCTTTCCGTAATTTTCCTTTCCTGACGCATCTTCATGGCAGCACACAGATGCCCACCCTGCTGTTTTATGATGATATATACAGAGAATGATGCGGGGCGTCTCCCCTTCAAATTTATAGCTAACCAATCCTGTCAGGTTGTGGGGGCGGAGTCACAACCCAGTGTGTGCTGCCATGAAGATGCGTCAGGAAAGGAAAATTACGGAAAGGTGAGTATACAATTTTCCGTTTTTCAGATGTTGGTGTCAAGTAGCAAGTTGAATTACCACTTGGACTCCATCACTGGTGTCAATTTATCCTCAGAATGGCCATGGAATGGGAGTTTGTACCACTACGACTGTAAAGAAGTATACGTGGCTGATTTTCATTTCCACCCTTCATAGAACTTTATGTCTGACTCCTAGTTAACCACTTAACCCCCGGACCATATTGCTGTCCAAAGACCAGAGCACTTTTTGCGATTTGGCACTGCGTCGCTTTAACTGACAATTGCGCAGGCGTGCGATGTGGCTCCCAAACAAAATTGGCGTCATTTTTTTCCCACAAATAGAGCTTTCTTTTGGTGGTATTTGATCATCTCTGCGGTTTTTATTTTTTGCACTATAAACAAAAATAGAGCGACAATTTTGAAAAAAATGCAATATTTTTTACATTTTGCTATAATAAATATCCCCAAAAAATATATAAATTATTTTTTTTTTTCCTCAGTTTAGGCCGATACGTATTCTTCTACATATTTTTCGTAAAAAAAATTTGCAATTAGCGTTTATTGATTGCTTTGCGCAAAAGTTATAGCGTTTACAAAATAGGGGGTAGTTTTATGGCATTTTTATTTATATATATATTTTTTTACTAGTAATCAGCGTTTTTTTCAGTACAGCGACATTATGGCGGACTAGTCGGTGCAAAGTAGCGGACGTATAGCTACGGGCTCTCGCCCAGCAGAGCCGACTTCCCGCAGTAATATGTCGCCAACCAGTTAAAATGCCCATGTATCCTACTTCTGGGTGTATTTATTATGATATATAGTTTAAGTAATATGGATATTATTACTTTCACTGTTTCACAGTATAAATAAACCCCTAATAGTAGCATTTATTTGCTCTTTGTACTATAAAGAGCTAATTTTTCTTTTTTTTCCAACCCCATTATGACAAGTGATACAAAAAAAGCATGCTGCTGCTACTAAACATCTAAGGTCTGGTTCACACCTTTGCATTTTTTTGTGCTTTTTGCAGAACCGCACTACAGTTCATTTAACATGATTTCCCGTGGGACATGTTCACATCAATGCTTTTTGGAAAGGGTCAATTACTTTTTTGGTTCAATAGACTTCGATGGAGAAGCTGCAAAAAAAGCATACTGTAGTGTGTTGTTTGCCGCAATTTGTGTTTTTTACTCTGCCCAACAACAAATTGACCAAAAGAAAGCATAGAAAATGCAAAAGGAAAATTGCAGTAAAATCACATGTGCAAAAACGCACAGCAAAAATCATTGCAGAAATGCATCAAAAGCAAACTGCATAGGTGTGAAGCGAGCCTTATGCTGACTGATTACGAACAATCTTTGTACATTTGCTGAATGAAAGAATGTCGTTTGAAAATTTCTCTTGCTTTTAACATTTATTTTTAAAATGAATGTCATTTCTGAACAAAAACCACATGCACTGTTTGAAAATTCCTTTGACCAAGAAGTTTTCTATTCTGCTCCTTCAAATTTTCCCGTCACTGTGTTCAGAAATGAACATCGATTTGACCCCACTAACGATTAGAAAATTGAAGGTTCTTCAAGACATGCTTTTTGGATGGCCAGCATAAGTGACAGCAGGGGCAGGGAGCTTTTATCAAGCCACCTGCCTATGGCAAGGGAGTCTGTCACAATAACATATTACAGTTCTGTCTAAAAATCTGCAAAACAGTCTTTAATTATTTTTCTTTAAATACAAAATTTGATGCCGGAGTCTGATATTTACCAGATTCATCCTCTAATAGTATATATACAGTATATCTGAGTGGATTAGAGAGTTTGCTCCCTAACCATATAGTTGGTTATTTAAAGCGGTATTTCACCCTAAACATAAGATCTCCCATGCGATCCAGCATACTGGCGTCAGCGCCAGTATGCTGTTTTTTTTTTTTTTTAATAGCACACTTACTGTATTATTGTAGAATTCCTTTTCTGTCCCCCGTGGTGGACGGCGCCAGTATAGCGCGTCACATCTTCCTAAAATACCCGATATGGACTTGGGTAATCTCGGCGAAAATGCGGCGCCTGCGCACAGACCTAGGAGCTGACTGCGCAGGCGCCGTATTTCTCCGAGTCCTACGGCTATGGCGCGTCACGCCCTCCGAAATAGGACTCGGAGAAATACGGCGCCTGCGCAGTCAGCTCCTAGGTCTGTGCGCAGGCGCCGCATTTTCGCCGAGATTACCCGAGTCCATATCGGGTATTTTAGGAAGATGTGACGCGCTATACTACAGCCGTCCACCGCGGGGGACAGAAAAGGAATTCTACAATAATACAGTAAGTGTGCTATTAAAAAAAAAAAAACCCAGCATACTGGCGCTGACGCCAGTATGCTGGATCGCATGGGAGATCTTATATTTAGGGTGAACCTCCGCTTTAAATTTACCACTTCATATAGATATTTAAGAATAAATTGCCTTTTATTTTAAACTTTACATATTAACTAACTCATACACCACACTTTTGTTAAGGTTATTATATGATTAATCAAAACAATTTATCGATTACATTGCATTACATTGGTGATTACAGCTTACCTATGTCCATCATTGCAGCCTACCAGTGCCCAACAATGCAGCCTACCTGTGTCCAACAATGCAGCATATCTTTGTCCATCAATGCAGCCTGTCTGTGTCCATCAGTGCAGCCTGCCTGTGTCCATTAATGCAGCCTACCTTTGCCCTACAATGCAGCCTACCCATGTCCATTAATGCAGCCTCACCTGTGCCCAACAATGCAGCCTACCTGTGTCCATGAATGCAGCCTACCTTTGTCCATCAATGCAGCCTGTCTGTGTCCACCAATGCAGCCTGCCTGTGTTCATTAATGCAGCCTACCTTTGCCCAACAATGCAGCCTACCTGTGTCCATTAATGCAGCATCACCTGTGCCCAACAATGCAGCCTACTTGTGTCCAACAATGCAGCCTACCTGTGTCCATCAATGCTGCTTAATCTGTGTCGATCAATGCAGCCTACCTGTGCAAATTAATGCCGTCTACCTGTGTCCATGAATGCAGCCTACCTTTGCCCAACAATGCAGCCTACCTGTGTCCATTAATGCAGCCTCGCCTGTGCCCAACAATATAGCCTACCTGTGTCCATCAATGCAGCCAACCTGTGTCCATCAATGCAGCCAACCTGTGTCCATCAATGCAGCCTACTTGTGTCCAACAATGCAGCCTACCTGTGTCCATCAATGCAGCCTACCTGTGCAAAATGAGTAGAGGTGGGTGGAAAATTTGAGGGCTGATATATAGTATCTCACAAAAGTAGACACCACACATTTTTGTAAATATTTTATTCTATCTTTTCATGTGACAACACTGAAGAAATGACACTTTGCTACAATGTAAAGTAGTGAGAGTACAGCTTGTATAACAGTGTACATTTTCTGTCCCCTCAAAATAACTCAACACACAGCCATTAATGTCTAAACCGCTGGCAAAGTGAAAATTTCCAAATTGGGCCCAATTAGCCATTTTCCCTCCCGGGTATCATGTGACTCATTAGTGTTACAAGGTCTCAGGTGTGAAAAGATATAATAAAATATTTACAAAAATGGGAGGGGTGTACTCTCACAAACTTCAGGTTTTCAAGAACATATTCAATCAATTAGTAGTGATGTTATTGATATGTACCATAAATATCTTTAATATAATAAACAGAATACATACCGACCCAAAGCGCGCAGGACTGAGCATTTCCTGTTCAAAGTGTTCCAGTAACTCCCCCGCAATACCGGGAAGGTTACGTTCATGTTACTGGGAACGTTTTGGCCACCGGAACACATTCACACCTCTAACTGCAATTCCAGGGTTAGTTTGAGTACAAAGCTCACTGAAGCATCCATGACCTTGTAATAAGCCAATGTACTAACTTGGGAAGAATTTGTAGTTTGAGGCTATAGTGGACTTTAATGGTATCATAACATTTGAGATACACAAGTAGATAAAACAAATGGAGATTTATTAAATTAACATTAACATCAACATGTTAAAACATACAAGTTTAGAACAGCTCTGTCTGTTCGAACATGAAAGGTGCCACTGAAAAAGATGGTAATACCAGTTCACCCCGTATCCATTATATCTTTCAGTTGCACCTTTCATGTTCGAACCAGGGGCGGATCCAGAGTCTAGTTTTGGGAGCAGCACTGCCAGAAAATAAGGTGTACCTGTACGCCATTTCCGGCAATAGCCAGCAAAGGTGTGTGCCAGAGGGGGGGCCAATCAGAGGGTCTGGTGATTGCTCCCCACAGAGATAGAACAGCTGTCTGCCGATGTAAACAAGGCAGACCGCCGTTCTGTCAGAGATGAACAGAGTGATCTTGTGTTACTGCTAACCAGGAACATAGATCACTTTGTTCATTAAGTGAATCCATCCCCCACACAGTTAGCAACCACCCCCTAGGGACACAGTTAACCCTTTAATCACCCCTGATGTTAACTCCTTCCCAGCAAGTGTCAATAGTACAGTGATAGTGCATATTTTTAGCACTGATCACTGTATAAGTCACTGGTCCCCAAAAAGTGTCAGTTAGATGTCCGTTCTGTCCGCTGCAATGTTGCAGTCCCGCTAAAAATCGCTGATCACCGCCATTACTAATAAAAAATAAATAAATAAAAAGAAATGCCGCAAATCTATCCCCTTTTTTGTAGACATATAACTTTTGTGCAAAGCAATCAATATACACTTATTGGGATTTTTTTTACCAAAAACATGTAGTAGAATACAAATTGGCCTGAATTCATGAAGACTGTTATAAATACAATGGGCCAGATCCACAAAGAATTACGCCGGTGTATCTACTGATACGCCGACATAATTCCAATTTCCCGCCGGCGTATCTTGTTTTGTATCCACAAAACAAGATACGCTGGAATTACGCTAAGAAATGACTGGTGTAACGTCATTACACCGTCGTCTCTTAGGTGCATATTTACGCTGGACCCTAGGGGCGCTTCCGTCTATTTCCAGCGTAAAATATGCAAATGAGCGAGATACGCAAATCCACGAATGTATGAGCAGCCGGCGTGTTCCCTTTACGTCGTTTGCGTAAGTGTATCTCTGGCGTAAAGCTACCCCTGCTATATGGAGGCTTACGCAATGTTAAGTATTGACGTCGGGCCAGCGGCGTTTTTTTCGTCGTTCACGTCGTTTGCGTAACCCGTACACAAATTGGGAATTGCGTAAATTACGTACACGTCGTTTTCATTGACTATTTGCGACGTGATTTCACACATGCGCACTAGGATATGTCCTCGGCACGCGCATGCGCAGTGTAAAAAAAGCGTTGTTTGCATCGGGTCGTTCATAATTATAATAAAACACGTCCCCCACTAGTAAATTTGAATTACACCCGCGAACGCCGGCCCATTTACGCTACGCCGATGTAAGTTACAGCGGCATTTCTTTGAGGATAAGGAAAACGCCGCTGTGACTTACAGCGGCGTAGCATAAATGGGACACGCCGCGCGGGCGGCCAAGGTATGTGGATCTGGCCCAATGTCGTGTGGCAGCAAAACAATTATCTTACAATATGTAAAATAGAAGCATAATGCCGCGTACACACGATCATTTTTTGTGATGAAAAAAAACGACGTTTTTTGTGAAGTAAAAAACGACGTTTTTAAACCGTCACTTTTCAAAGACGATGTTGCATACACACCATCGTTTTTTTCACAAAAAGCGAGGTTACGTTCACCACTCTTTTTCCATTGAAGCTCGCTTCATAACTAACTTCTGGGCATGCGCGGGTTGAAAAACGTCGTTTTAAACGACGTTTTTGCTACACACGGTGACTTTTTGTGAAACAAAAAACGACGTTTTGAAAAACGACACAAAAAATTCAAGCATGTTTTGCCCACACACGATCAATTTAAATGACGTTTTAAAAAACGTTGTTTTATTTCATCATAAAACACGACCGTGTGTACGCGGCATAAGTCATTTGTAGGACTTTTTACAGATTGCAGTTCAGATATGACACAAAGAAGCTTTGGCACTCCTAAATAATACGATGTATTAAAAAAAACACATTTAAAAAAAGACAGCAACACAACAAATATAAACAAATGTGTGCTTTACCCAAGGTTACAAGGTATGATAAAAGTCAGGCAAACATCTGATTTTCCCAGCGAAATTCCCATGTCCTACATAATGAGTCTAAATTCTTTGTTACAGGTACCAGTGCTACTTGCAATCATCATAAACAGGAGAACAACATACTTATATGTGATTTTCCATAGCCACAAGAATTGCCAAACCTTGTTTTCACACTTGCAAATGTAGAAACTTGTATCAGCCAGCTTATGAAATGTTTTCAGATAAAAGATTTGACATATAAATATATATATAAAATGTGTAATGTCATCCCAGTCTTAGTCTGTAGGGTTCAATATTGAGTTGGCCAACCCTTTGCAGCTATAAGAGCTTTAACTCTTCTGGGAAGACTGTCCACAAGATTTAGGAGTGTGTCTATAGGAATGTTTGACCATTCTTCCAGAAGCGCATTTGTGAGGTCAGGCACTTACGTGTATGAGAAGGCCTGGCTTGCAGTCTCCGCTCTAATTCATCCCAAAGGTGTTCTATTGGGTTAAGGTCAGGACTTTGTGCAGGCCACTTTAATTCCTCCACCCCAAACTCGCTTATCCATGTCTTTATGGACCTTGCTTTGTGCACTCGTCCAAATCATTAGTGGAGGGGGATTATGGAGTGGGGATGCTTTTCAGGTGTTGGGCTTGGCCCCTTAGTTCCATGCAGATGCTATAAGATAAGTATCTTTTCTTGTTATGAAGAAGCAAGGCCGATCCTAGGGTCACAGGCGCCTGGGTGCAGAAATATTTCTGGCGCCCCCACATGGGTGCGGTCATTTAACTAACGCCTCCCCTTTACAAATGTTTCTATGGCAATGACACAGCCACAGAAATGCTCCACGAAATCTTCATTAACCTGGGATCCTTACATGATCTCTTAACAATAAACAAAATACAGGAAGAGAAGCAGAGTACTTTATGCAAACATAGTACAGGAGACGGTCAGAGACTGCAGACATAATACAGGAGATGCTCAGAGACTGCAGACATAGTACAGGAGACGGTCAGAGACTGCAGACATAATACAGGAGATGGTCAAAGACTGCAGACATAGTACAGGAGACTATAAAAAAAATGGAAGTAAACACAAAGGCCGTCTGGTAGTACCACCCCCCTGCGCTTATCCGGAGTAGATGAATGAAATAAAAGAAAGAAAATAAATAAAGTGTAGCTGCTGCTATTAAAGAATATATGTGAGAAATTATACTTGTAGTGATAACTTCGTGAATCGATATATCAATCGCTGTATAAAGCAGCGCTCAAAAACAAAAAATAAAAAACCATGCACATATAAATCTTTCAAGTGAATGAAACAAACAAGTGGATGAACACTCTATATGTGAACAGTGTGCACTAAATAACATGCACAATAAAGTCTATAGTCCGTGGACTTGAAAAGTAGTAATGGTTATAACAAAAAAATGACAGTCTAAACACAGTGATGTCTTGTGAAATCTTCTAATGTTCTTCCACCACACCGTAAGTGCTGAAGTGAATCCACCACCCTGCAGAAATGCACACTCACCAAAAATAAATAAGGCATTTATTTTTGGTGAGTGTGCATTTCTGCACACTGTTCCTGTAAGTTGTGTGTTTCTTTCCCTTCAAACAGCTCTCAGACTTCTCCTCACTGAGCTCTGCTGATGGTAACTTGAGCTCTCCGCCCCCTTTTTTTCTGAATTCTCAGACAAGCTTTAAAATTCAGAATTTTGAATGGATGTAGAGAAGAAAGGGCTGCAGATTATAGACATATACAACTTATGTAGGAGGTTTTTTTTCCGTCTGTGTATCACCTGAGGTCAGTTACTTCACTTGGTATATGTAAGGGCTTATGCAGCGTACACACAATCGTTTTTCGGCATGAAAAAAAACGACGGTTTTAAAAACGGCATCGTGTGTGGGCTCCACATCGTTTTTCATGTTCTGAAAAACGACAAAAAAAAAATTCGAGCATGCTGCATTTTATAACGTCGTTTTAACAAATGTAGTTTTTCAGGTTGTAAAAAATGATCGTGTGTGGCCAAAAACGACGTTTTAAAAACCCATGCATGCTCAGAAGCAAGTTATGAGACGGGAGCTTGAATGGAACTTCCCCTTTAGAGTGCCGTCATACGTGTTGTACGTCACTGCGCTTTGCTCATCATTTTTTAAAAACAATGGTGTGTGGGCAACATAGTTTTTAATGGAAAAACTTTGTTTTTTCTACATCAGGGCTCAAAATTTCAAGTCCTGAGCTACTAGCCAGGCCTCAAGAGTTACTCGCCCCAGTTGCCCCACCTAATTCATACACTACCCTGCGCCTAATTGCACCCGTAAACACGCCCTCGTAGATTATCTCATGGAATGACACTGTTAAATGTTTTATCCAGAATCAAGTTACAAAATTAAATATTACCAACAACAATTTTAACAAAATGGGACAGGGCACTGTGGTCAGACCAGAGGGACAGGGCACTGTGGTCAGACCAGAGGGACAGGGCACTGTGGTCAGACCAGAGGGACAGGGCACTGTGGTCAGACCAGAGGGACAGGGCACTAGAACTGAGTCTCTTCCCCATTGTCTTGCTGTCTCCTCTGCAACTCCCATCCATCCATCCATCCTCTCTCTCTCTCCCATTCATCTCATCATCACGATCCTGTGCGGGGCTCACCAGACTACTTTTCCCGAGCATGCCCCTTTCCTCTTCGGCCGCCAATCAAATTGGGGCTATAAGTGTTGGTACAGATTGGAGGGAGATTGGTCATGCAGCCCTGTCATCACTCGCCCCCAGCTGAAATCCACTCGCCAAATGCTAGCAGGCGAGTGGAAATTTTGAGGGCTGTTCTACATGCTGTAAAACGTCGTTTTTTTCCATAATGAAAAACGATCGTGTGTACGCGGCATTAGAACCACTTTAAGTCTGTTGTTGCTTTAGAAATGTTTCCCCATTTCCAATTTGGTACCTGCGCACAGATAAAATAATAAAAACATTTCTCTAATTAGACAGCACCACATAATTATTTACTGTATGTATGTTTCCTGATTTTTTTTCTTATATTGTGTATACTGGCTGTATAATAAAGGAAGAGTAATAAATCATAAATAATGTGCTGCACATGAATACCTGTCAATGCTATGATTTATAGAGAATGTGTGTTAGAAGGTGTCCTTGTTTTTCTGTAATCGGTTATATTTAGGATAACACGGTGAAAGTGTTAGGAATGAGACAGTGAAGCCTTGATTAAAGTGAACATTACATTCAGGGTTACCCTATAAAAACAAGGTTCAAGAACACTTCACGACTGTAACAGCACATTGTCATTTTGTGTATTTACCAGCAGTATTTTGTAAATGTGTATGCCTTTTTACCTTCAAGTAACTTCATGAAAATTATTACTGAAGGCATATCCCAACCTTCTGGCACAATTAAACACATCACTCTACTTATAGCATTTATGATATTTTCTGTTCTTTACAGGCTTTTAAAATATTTATTAGTGTAGAACCCTCATAGGTTGCTAGTCAGTGGTAAAATTGTTTTTTGCCTGGGTGGTAATTATCCCAATTTGATTTATATAGTTGTGCACTGGGTTTCTCCCTAAGCTTAGGGGGGTTGTGATCTCTCACTGCTGCCAGTGGATGTCACAATGGTGTTATGAATATTCATATTTCCCCCTGCCACCCCAGTAAGTGGTTATAACCACTGGGGCATGATGGGGGGTGGTATAAATATTTGAGGGAGGCCATGTGCTTGCCCTTCGATTACTTTTGGCTGAAGACTGAGGAGTTGCTACTGGACTGTTTATGCCACTAGGCCAAAAAGTCTGTTAGATGCCTAGCTGCGTGTGCTGTGTATCTAGCTATACGCTTCTAGCCTAGGCGATGCAAAAGCTGGGAAAGCTGCCATCTCTCAAGGCCGTGCTGTGAGTTAAAATTACGTTCACTGGGGTGCTGTCTGTGGAGCCCTACCTGAAACTATAAAATACCTCTGAGACTTCACCATTGAGGACCCAGTCCACTATAACTTTACTAGAAGACATCTTGGTTTTGTGAGTAAAATACTGTTTGCTCATCTGGGTGACGTAATATGGGGTACAGATTGTGTAACAACTCCTAACCTGAACTTTCCCTTCCAGTCTCAGAGGTGCAGAGTTGCAGTTGCAGAACAACCCCATTCACTTGAAAAAGTTGTGTTTAGTGGCATACTTCCCACCAGATCCAACAAGTGTTTTTTGTCACTGCATGTGAGCTGCCTTTGCAGCTAAAGGCAGAGTAAGTGGAGGGTGCTAAGAGCCCATTAAGTGTAAACAAGCTCTGAATCTAATTAGGATTTAAGTACATTTTCCACATTTATATGAGACAGGGGTTAGGACCTAGCATTAGGATGTGCACCCCAAAGTTCAAGCACACTTCATGCATGTGTACTGACTACATTGTGCTTGCCTTCTCCTGTCCCACACTGCAGGCTGTGTTTAGTCCTCCCTCTCCTGCCTGCTCCAGCTGCCGGCACCTTCTGTTGTAAAGTCAAATAAGGCACGCTTGGGGAAGGGGGCTGTGCAGTGTCGTTACCATTGGCTAAGGAGGCAGCAGAGACGTGGGGCAACTTTAGCCTCTGGCTTTTTACAGACACTGCATGGTCGGCAACCTTGGTGATTAGGGTCTGCCCAGACATACCTGGCACACCCCCTGCCCACGCCTATGGACTTGAAAGTGCCTATGGACTGGACGTCAGTCTCTTCCCAGTCATTTAATGTTTGTACAACATTTTACACTGGAAGTATGCTGTAATACTGCCAGGAGGTTGTCGCAGGGGTTAAGCAGTGATGCATATAACTTAGATCTCAATAAGCATGATTTTTTTTTAGAATGGGGTAGGGTGAGAGAAGAACACTGTCTGCATCTCCACTGATGGTTGAAGTTAAAATTCCATTGTGCATCATGCAATTTCTGAAAGAAAAGTAGAAGTAATAGATTTTTGAATGTGATTGAAAGAGAGTTGGTTCATATTGTAAATGTAAAATTTATAGTAATATAAGGTGGAAATATAAACTTAATTTTACTCAGCAATGAGTACTTTGTTGCTGTTATTCATCTTCTAGCCATTTCATTAAATTGCCCTTTTAAGAGTTATCCTTCCCAGTGCAGCATGAGGCGGAGTTAAAGCAATGAATTCTGGGAAATGAAGTTTGTACGACGTAATTCTCTGTGTTGTTGAAAATCTTTTGAACTGTTCTCTCCGGATCCAGGATTACTGTATTTCCATTTGTCTTACGAATCCAGTGTATAGTAGTGCCAGATGCTTGTTCTATAAGAAAAAAGTGTGTTCCTAAATTCATTCCTGACATCGTGAATGCCAAGCCTCAAGCATGCTCACATACAATACATATTCAAAAGGCTTGCGTACAGGGATATTGAATGAAGCTGTACCTTTTAATGCTTTTACACAATTGTATTAAAAAAATATATATAGAATTATGCCTCATGTACACTGCTGCTGGTATATGGATGTTTAGGAACAGTTGGAAGTCTTCTTCAGCTGCCCCTGAACTCTCCTCTGTTATCTTATCAGTACATGTACACAGGGTCGTTTATAGTAGTTTCTAAGTAGTTAAGTTTAAAAGCATTTTTTCCAAAGCAAACAAAAAAAAATGCGTTCAAAGTTATTAAGCAACACAATTGTATCGGTTGTGTCTGTAAATGTGTTGTATACTGCTGATATTTCAATGAAAAGGCAAAAAAAGATAGGTTAGCATCTCTGATTGAAACATTCAGTTTGTTAAAAAATATTGCCAAGCATTTACAAGAAACCAAATGAATGGTCCAATGAGTATATGCTGATGACTCAATTCATCACTCACTTCCTTCTGTTTTTCTGATGTGCTTTAACTCACTCCATTGTCATCTGCAGAAAAAGATTTCAATATCAAAAAATCTGTTTAGTGCTTTCTTAGAGCATATAATAGGGCAGGGGTCTCCAAACTGCGGCCTGAGGGCCAAATGTGGCCCTTTGCTAGCTTCTATCTGGCCCTTGGAGCATTATTCCTTCCACTGATGTGGTGCACTATTCCTCCCTCTGACACCAATTATGGGATACTATTCCTCCTACTAATAGGGGCACTACTCCTCCTATTGACCACCAATCCTGAGGCCATATTTATTCTTACTGATGCTGACATTTTCTGCCCCTGCTTGCCACAATCCGGCCCCTTGTGATCGCACCCCCCTGTCATAGTGTCACTGAATGCAGTGATCTAATCACTGCATTTAGTGTCAGTGTGACAGGCAGTGTAAAATCAGTTAGTGTTAGGTCCAGGATAGCCCCCCCTCCCCCCCTAATAAAGTTTTAACCCCCTTATCACTGCCCTAGTTAACCCTTTCACTCCCTATTGCCAGCATCACTAAGCGATAATTTTTCTGATCGCTGTATTAGTGTCGCTGTTCCCGCTAGGTAGCTATTTTTTTTATTGCGATTTTTTTTTTTTTACTAAAGACATGTGGCTGAATTAATTTTGGCCTAAATGTTTTACTAAAATTTAGTTTATTTGATTTTTTTTATAACAAAAATTAAAAAAATAGTGATTTTTTTCAAAATTGTCGCTCTATTTTAGTTTATAGCGCAAAAAATAAAAATCGCAGAGGCGATCAAATACCACCGAAAGAAAGCTCTATTTGTGGGAAGAAAAGGACGCAAATTTTGTTTGGGAGCCACGTTGCACGACCGCGCAATTGTCTGTTAAAGCGACGCAGCGCCGAATTGTAAAAACACCTTGGGTCATTTAGCAGCGTATGTGTCCGGGTCTTAAGTGGTTAAAGTTCAGTGCAAATTAACAGAATTCCAGATAAAAACTTGCCAAATTATAAAGTCCGTTTCTCTGTTATTGCTTTCAGTGACAGGTTATTTACATATCTAGCTTGGACATGTTTATCATAACAAGAGGTGATCCAAAGTTCATTGTATATTACCAGGATGTGTTATGATGTTATATCACCTCATGTTATTGTAAACAAAACATAACATATGATAAACATGGCCCAGCTAGATATGTAAATAACCTCTCACTCAAAGCAAGAAGAGAGAAAACAGACTTTTTATCTGGAAAGCTGTTCATTTTCACTGAACATAAAAGAAGATTTCTCAGATCTGGATTAACTCTGTGTGGCAAGACTGGGCACAGATGATAGGAAATATTATACTCTACATTGTGACATCAAAAAAACAAAACATCCACTTTAATGTACCTGTACCTTAGATACTGTACCTTATATACCAAAATCAGAAAATGGACATGTTATGTATTACCGTAAAGGGGTAACAGGTGCTCTTTGCAGGTCTATGTGCTCATTGAGTCTGGGAAGAGATGCAGAGAGTGATTGGCACTGGGTGGCTTATATTATTGGAGCCTGGAGTGTGGATGTGTGTGGGAGTGGTAGATGTCGGTAGAAGCCTGTTTCTTTTCCCTAAAAAACTATTTTGTAGTGTCTGGATGTGTAAAGGGATCAATTGTTGAGCACCTCACCTTGAGGACAGTTGTATAAGAAATGTTCCCTATGGAGATGGTAGGCTAAGTGTAAGAGAGTCTGCCACATGCACCCACAGATCTATGCCGCTATCCCTAAGCAGGAGAGAATCTACCACAGAAGTACAGGTGTAGTGAAACCTGCTGTTGCCAAACCTAGATAAAGTGCTGTCATGCAGTACCATTGGATGGATTGTTAGCATAATCTAGAGCTGAGGAATCCTTGAAATAATTGTAAGATCTCAGGAAACTCCTATTAAAAATGTTTACACCTAATGCTACTGGCACATTCGCATGATCAATAAACTGAACACAGTTTTAAAAAAAAAGCATGATCAGTAAATTGTACAAAGTTTTAAATAAAATCATAGGCACGCGCAAGGGGTGTGCCAGGCGTGCCTGGGCACCCCCTAATCCTGGGGTTGGCAACCTGAAAATGGTGGGCAGGTGACAAGTAAACCGCAATCCTTCCTTGCCGGTTCTCAGAACCTGGACAGGGAGGCGGCGGGGTCAGAATTTAGTGGAACCGGTCTGTATTTTCCTTCTGCAGCAGCTGAAAGTAGGCTTCTCCTCCTCTCCCTTTTGTCAACATTCAGCTGCTACAGCAGGAAAATATAGGGGATCGGTACTAATATATGGCACCCCTTCTTTCCCTGTTCCTCTTCCTTCTGTTGCCTGGGTCCCCCATGTGCTCCCTTGCTCTCCCTTTCTCCCATTGTTTTAGGACGGAGAGCGAGGAAGAGGCCAGTAAATATGTCAAACACATATGTGTTGGAGCTTTGGGGTGCACACCCTAATGCTATAGGCTGCGTACATCTATAAATAAAATAATACATATTGTGGCATACCTAAATATGACAACATTTTTTTACTGATGAACTTGAAATTAAATAATAACAACAAAAAAAAGATAGAAATTGTGGTATGCTCTAATATTAGTGGTCAGTATAGATGTAACTCCTTATGTTGGCGGTCTTCTTGCACTGGTGGTAAAGGTGGGAGATCAATTTTCCATTGCTCACTGCTGAAGAGACCCCTAGCAACCTCAATAGGAGCCTTGAGGTTCAATGGAACCATGCTTGAGAAAGGGTCATCTAGATTGTACTGCTGAGCTATTAAGTGCAGATTTTTTAGTACCGCAAAGTAGACAAGTGGGTTTGATTTACAAAAACTGGAGAGTCTAAAATCTGGTGTAGCTGTGCATGGTAGCCAACCAGCTTCTAACTTCAGCTTCTTCAATTAAGCTTTGACAGAAAAAAATGGAAGCTGATTGGTTTCTATGTGAGTTCACCAGTTTTTGCACTCTCCAGTTTTGGAAAATGAACCCCTGTGTTCCTAAAGTAACAGGCGCACAATGTCTTTGAGAAGAACTTGTTGCTGCACCTAAGTAATGACTCTACAGTTCTGCCCTTGTACAGCCAATGTAACTGTCACACAAGCCATTGTACCTCTAGTTGCCCAGTGCACTGCGGAACTAGTTATTATGGCTATTGCACTTTTCTCCACTAAACAACTAGGTCAGCAAAGACCGATAAAAAAATGTTTTTGTCAATTGTGCCTCAATCTAATTTGGGGGGTTTATGTTTTTTCCCATTGTGGTGGTCAACATGGTTACTGAAATCAACTGTGTGTCCTGCACCCTCCAAAGTAGCCTTATAAAGTAAAGACTTGGGTGATTGGAGAGGAGTGTCAGATGTCCAGAGAAATGTCTCATTCTTTTGAGTTCTTTATTAAAGATAAAAGTATACAAGTAGAGCCAATGCATTTCAGGGGAATTGCCTCCCCCTTCTTCAGGGCTGTATTTCTTGGAGAATGGTTAGATTCTGATAGGGTTAAATATATTCGATTGATAAAAGTATGCCGGTGTTGTGGAACAGAGACAGCCATAGAAAGTAAAGGAAGAAATATTCAATCCTAGAAGTAGGTAAAGACATACGGCCAAAGAATACTGAATTTCTAATTTTGGGAAACATATTTTAAATTACAATTTTGCACTTTTTTTGTTGTAATATTTGCAATTTTGTGGTAATATATAAATAAAAAGAATCGAGCCAGGCAACTCCAAATGTCTTTGTTGCTTCTTTTTGGTGCATAGAAAAAGTGAGTAAAAACATACAGGGGCTCACGTGTTCTGGCTTACAAGCCTTGATCACCCTTGTGGTAATACGGTTATAACATTTGTCATTATAAACTGAAAATCAAAAATGTGGAATATACAGTAAGTCTGACCATAGGTGCAACAACATTCTTCACGTACTACTAAAACACACTTCTGTTTGTTGTGCTTCTTGCAGATTAAACTTCACTTTCCATTGTGCCTG
This sequence comes from Rana kukunoris, assembly GCA_029574335.1. Classification (NCBI taxonomy): domain Eukaryota; kingdom Metazoa; phylum Chordata; class Amphibia; order Anura; family Ranidae; genus Rana; species Rana kukunoris. The sequence continues at coordinate 345,486,152 of CM056049.1, read as the reverse complement.
CTTTGCACCTCCATCTGTTGGTAGGTGATAACAATCTCAGTAGCTCAACTGGCAGTAGAGATATCAGGTAAGACAGTGGTATATGGCAATGTCAATCATACAACCACATCTGAGTCAGAGTGGCACTGCTGTCTGAAATGTCTGTCTGGTATGTCTGAGACCCAAGTGCAACTTGAGACACTGACCACTTGTAGGCAACAGCAAAGCGTAACAAGAAACTTCACAAGACAGGCAAAAGTACAGGTGATATAAGGGGGATAAGGACCTGGCACACAGAGATCCTAAGGATCCTCCAGTTTGCAAGAGTTACCAAACCCACAACAGTAAAATGAGTGTGTATATGCAGTAAAACATGCTTGTTATACTCACATTGAAACCTAAGGGGTTAATACTCTTCATTGTGTAAAAAGTCTGTTTGATTCTGTCTTCTCTGATCCTCCCCTTCTTCCACTGTCCCCAATCAGCCTCCTCATAGTACAGAGCCTTGGGGGCACTCTGCACATCCTCAGTTTGCTGTGTATTGCTAGAGAGGTTTTTCCTTTTTTTTCTTGGGAGGGTGCAAGTGATTAGCACAGGGCCAATCAGCCCTGTCCAGACAGAGGGTCAGAGATCCTACAGTCTCATAGGACAGTCAGAGTAGAATGAAAACCCCTCCTACAATCTATAACCAGACACAGATAGAAGTCATACGATTGCTATTTACTGCTGATGTGAAAAAGTATTTAGAAGATTATATTTATTAAAATAATTGCATTGCTGTGTACTCTGGAAGACCAGTTCTTGGCCCGGATTCACGTAGCACTTACGCCATCGTATCTATGCGCCATGACCCACAAACTAAGTTACGTCAAAAAATAGGCTTCTTCCGACCGACGTAACTTTCCTACGCCGGCGTATCGTGGGCGCATATTTACGCTGGATGCATATGGAAGTTTCGATTCAGATATGCAAATGAGGGAGATACGCCGATTCACAAACGTAGATGCGCCCGACGCATGTTTTAAGCGATTTGCGTAAGGGTTACGTCTGGCGTAAAGTTATTCCTCATATAGGAGGCGCAACCCATGCAAAGGTATGGACCAGGGAACAGCCGTCGTATTTTTTGTAGTACTACGTGAATAGGGCTGGGCGTAGGTTACGTTCACGTCGTAGGCAGTGATTCGACGTATCTTAGCCAGTTATTTGGACGTGGTTGTACGCATGCGCACGGGGATACATCCAAGTTACGACACATGTGCTGTTCGTTTTAAGTACTTGGATGACGCTCAGCCCATCATTTGCATGGGGTCACGCTTCATTACCATGCATCACGCCCACTTCCAGCTCACTTCCACCTACTTCGACTTACGTCGGCTAACGCCGATGAATATACGCTACGCTGACGCAACGTTGGGCGCATTTTCTTTGTGAATTTCATACTTGCCTCTCAACGTTGCGCCGGCGTAGCGTAAAGAAGATATGCTACGGCGATGGCTGTGAATCCGGGCCATAGTGAATGAAGTGTCCTGGGTTTAGTAACACCTTTAGGGCTCTTTCATACGGGACGGATCCGTGATGATCTGCTTGATAAAAGGGCGGTCTCTGATACAAATAGGATATTCATCCGCTGACACCGCTATCTCATAGGGATTAATGTATGTCCCCTTTTCATCCGTAAACGGATGGATGAAAAAGCGGACGTACAGTCCGCATGTGTGAAAGGGGCCTAAGTCTCCTTATCTGTTACCTATTCCCCCGGTTTACAATAACAGGTTGGCTCTCTCCCGCAAATCGCCATAGCAGTACGTTAGCCCTTTAAACAGCTATAGCAGGCGCACGCCCCCGGTGCACAATGGGGGACATGATGCCCTTCGCCTGTTCTGTCAGGAGAGGAGAGACAGGCCATCTGTTCCTACTAAGTAGGAACAACGATATGTCTCCTCCCCTAGTTAGTCACATCCTCTAACAGTTAGAAACACTCACGAGGGTACACATTTAACTCCTCGATCGCCCCCTAGTGTTAACCCCTTCCCTACCAGTGAGCTTTACAGTGATCAGTGCATTATTATAGCACCGATCGCTGTATAATTGTCAACGGCCCCAAAAATGTGTCAAAAGCGTCTGATCTGTCTGCCACAATGTTGCAGTCCCGCTAAAAATTACAGCTCACCACCATTACTAGTAAAAATAAAAAATAAATATAAAAATGCAATAAATCTATTCCCTATTTTGTAGAAGCTTCAACTTTTGCGGAAACCAATCAATATACAGTTATTGCGATTAGTTTTTTTACCAAAAATATGTAGAAGAATATATGTTGGTCTAAACCGATGAAGACATTTTTTTTTTTTTTTTACATTTTTGGGGATATTTATTATAGCAAATATATACACTATCGTTTTTTTTTCCCAAAATTGTCTCTCTTTTTTTGTTTATAGCGCAAAAAAAAAAGAAAGCTCTATTTGTGGGGAAAAAATTACATAAATTTGTTTGAGTACAACGGCGCACAACCGCTAAATTGTCAGCTAAAGTGGAGCAGTGGCGTATCTCAAAAAATGCCATGGTCACTAAGACCCCTTTCACACTGGTACCGCCCATAGCGTCAGTAGTAATATAGTGGTAAAACGCCACTATTTTACCATCAGATTTGTGGTGTAATTCGGCCGCTAGCGTGACACTTTTAATCCCCGCTAGCGACCGAGAAAGGGGTAATACCGCCGGAAATGGGCCGCTACATCGGCGTATTGCTGGCAGTATGGCAGGGCTGCCCAATGATTTTAATGGGCAGGAGCGCATTAGCAGCGGTGAGTTCACTGCTGCTAATGCGCTCCAAAGAAGCTGCTGGCAGGACTTTTTCTGATACCCTGCCAGCGCACCGCTCCCCTCAGGCTTTCACACTGGAGTGTGAGGAGTAGCTGTTTAAGGGCGGATTGCAGGCGCTATTTTTAACGCTATAGCACCTGCAAAACGCCCTCAGTGTGAAAGGGGGCTAAAGTGGTTAAAGAAGAATTACACAAAAAAATTATTAGTTAAACCCACAAGTGCTTTTTTTTTTTAACAACTACTTTTCCTGGCTTTTGAAATTTACAAATGAAGAAATTTACAGTAGAAATTGGAGGTTTAGCACTGGAAAATACCTTTTAAAAGATAAAAAGTGAATTTTTTATACAACTATATAGATCAGACTTGTTGCATTTGGAAAGCCATATGCAACCCATTCAAAGCTGGCTTTCAATGGCTAACAAAGGCATTGAAGTTGCCTGTAAGTTGCCTCTGAAAAGCGATCCACCATATGTAAACAAGCCATTGGAGAGATATACAGCACATAATAATGTAAAAAAGTTATTATTAAGGCTGCATTCACACCTGAGCGTTTTGTCGCCTGAAGCGCGACGCTCAAAGACGCTAGAGGGGAAAAATAACATTATTCTCTATGGAGATGGTTCACATCTCCAACGCAAAACGCCGTACGCCGAAAGAACGCCGAACGCCTAATTTTAATTTTTTGACGCGCGAATCGGGCTGGTTGGGCGTTTCACATTGATGCCAATGACATGTACAAAACTGCAGGGGAAAAACGCTGCGTTTTGTCGTGGCAAATCGCGGGGAAAAACACTGCAATTTGTCACGGCAAATCGCAGTAAAAAATGCCGCAAAATGCCTACGCCTAGGTGTGAATGCAGCCTTAGCGTTATTCTTTACATTGGTAATCAATGTAAACCTATACTGAAAAGAACTGTACTGTGCCATAACAAAGTAAAAATGAGCTTTGATCATTGGTTGTTCAGAATTGCTTCACATCGTTGTTAAATGAACTCCAGTAAGCTCCTAATATACAATGATATTGTATCTGCTGGGTGCAACAAAAGTGTAGATATTTTGTAAATCACTTTGACTTGCACGTGAGTTTTAATGTACCTGAGTAAACCTCAGAGCTTTTTTGTCTGTTCATGTGCCTCAGTCACATCCTTGTTCTTTGACCGATAGTAACCCCAGAGAGATGGGAAGAGAGTTTACAATAAAAACACTTCATTGTGGGGCTTGCTTAACCAGGCTGGATGAGTAAGTGAAGAATCTGCTGAACCCTTGAAAGGGCGCATTTTTATTTAGTGTGTGATATCAGATTAGTTAAATAAAGACAAGCTCACATGGGGCAATTCACAACAAAACAGCACAATAACACAGTTTTGTTATTGTGCCTTTTAGATTCTTTAGCTATTTTCTCCATTTATTCTAAAGCTTGAACTTGCTGAGGACAGAAATAAGTAGCGATATTGATTCGCAATTGACTGTTCATTTTACCTTTGAAGATAATAAAAAAAAAGAAAGAAAATTTGACTTTTTGTTAACACAGAACCCAAAAAGAAAGGGCTGGGTGATCCAATGCTTGCCGATTACATGGTACTATTTGAAACGTAAATAAATTGATTCTGAGGTCCCAAACTACAGAACCAAAAAAGGGGGTGGGGCCAAGGTTGGACTATTCCGGTACTGATAAACAAGATACAACATATACAAACAAGCGAACATACTATTTGAAACATTAGGATGTGAGGTTCCAGGCTGGGTTAACAAACCATAACTAGGGTCTGCACACCCTTAAAGGGGTTGTAAAAGTAATTTTTTTCCCCCTAAATAGCTTCCTTTACCTCAGTGCAGTCCTCCTTCACTTACCTCAATCTTTCCATTTTGCTTTTAAATGTCCTGTTTTTCTGTCTGTAACTCCATATGAGCCGAACACCCCCGCGTTCGGTTCGCACCAGAACCTTTTAACGGACCAAACGTTCGTGCAAACATTTAGAACCCCATTGAAGTCTATGGGACTCGAACATTCAAATTCAAAAGTGCTAAATTTTAAAGCCCAATATTCAAGTTATTGTCAGAAAACGTCTTTGAACACCCGGGTCTTGCCCAAGGGAACATGTATCAATGGAAAAAAAAGTTTTAAAAACTGTATTTTTTTCTTGAGCAGCGAATTTAATGATGCTTAAAGTGAGAAAGAAAAAATTCCTTTAAATATCGTACCTGCTGGGTGTCTATAGTAGTGGCACGTGTTTAGAACTGTCCCTGCACAAAATGAGATTACTTATAAGAAAAAAGTAATTTAAGACTGCTTGCGGCTTTAATGAAATGTTTGGTCCCTGGCCCTGCAATATGGATAAAAATCACTGAAAAAAATAGCATGGGTTTCCCCGCCGCCCTATATACTTTGAACAGCAGTATACAGCAGTATACAGGCGGTGCAAACAAGACAAGGACTGTAGGTTTGTTAAGTAGAATCTGAACCATGTCATACTTTGCTGCTGCATATTGCACAATTTCCTAAAGAGACCCTCAATTTCCTAAAGAGACCCTCAACAAACTACATGACACTTGTGCCTGAAGAGGCCATTGATATTCCAGTGGTGGCCCGTGAGCCTGTCTATACAGGCTTGGCCCCCCAAAGCGCACGTGCTATGTCGATTATTTTAGGGGTGAGTCGGGCCATTCCAATGCCAGATCTTGGCTGAATAAATTATTTTTTTGGGAAAGAAAAATTCTAGAAAAAACAAATTCTGTGAAGAAGGCCTCTATTATTTCTGCAAGTCAAAATTAAGCAAAAAAAGCCAATGTCAGTCAAGCCTTTTACTTTTACCAAGTAGGTTTAAGTGCAAACTATACAGCACAAGTGCAGTAACCACCAAGTACGTTTAGGTGCAAACTATACGGCCCAAGTGCAGTAAACACCAAGTACGTTTAGGTGCAAACTATACGGCCCAAGTGCAGTAAACACCAAGTACGTTTAGGTGCAAACTATACGGCGCAAGTGCAGTAAACTACAAGTAGGTTTAAGTGCAAACTATACAGCACAAGTGCAGTAAACACCAAGAACGTTTAGTTGCAAACTATACGGCACAAGTGCAGTAAACTCCAAGTATGTTTAGGTGCAAACTGTACAGCACAAGTGCAGTAAACACCAAGTAGGTTTAGGTGCAAACTATACGGCCCAAGTGCAGTAAACACCAAGTACGTTTAGGTGCAAACTATACAGCACAAGTGCAGTAAACTACAAGTAGGTTTAAGTGCAAACTATACAGCACAAGTGCAGTAAACACCAAGTACGTTTAGGTGCAAACTATACGGCTTAAGTGCAGTAAACACCAAGTACGTCTAGGTGAAAACTATACGGCACAAGTGCAGTAAACTAGAAGTAGGTTTAAGTGCAAACTAAACAGCACAAGTGCAGTAAACACCAAGTACGTTTAGGTGCAAACTATATGGCCCAAGTGCAGTAAACACCAAGTACGTTTAGGTGCAAACTATACGGCACGAGTGCAGTAAACTCCAAGTAGGTTAAAGTGCAAACTATACAGCACAAGTGCAGTAAACACCAAGTACGTTTAGGTGCAAACTATACGGCCCAAGTGCAGTAAACACCAAGTATGTTTAGGTGCAAACTATACGGCACAAGTGCAGTAAACTCCAAGTAGGTTTAAGTGTAAACTATACAGCACAAGTGCAGTAAACACCAAGTACATTTAGGTGCAAACTGTACAGCACAAGTGCAGTAAACACCAAGTACGTTTAGGTGCAAACTATACAGCACACGGGCAATAGAACACGTTAGAAGACTGCAGCTAGCACAATCAACTGCCTGACAAATAGGAATAGCTGATCTAGCTAAACTATACAGTGTATAAGAATATGTACAACTCCTGGGATGTATATATATCCTCTACACAAGGGGTGCCCAACCTTTTGAAGAGCGAGGGCCACCTAAGTTATTTGGTAACCAGTCTGTGGCAAAAGTTGGCGCTGTATAGGAAGCATCGGCTTATGGGGCTCTGCTCCACAGCCGCTTTCTTCCTCTACCACAAGCTTCATTCACAACACTGACTTTTTGTGGTATGGCTGGTTGGCAACCTGCGATCGGAGCTTGCCAACCCACCATTCCAGAGCAGGAGGTCGCGGGCCACATCAGAGGGCTCCGCGGGCCACATATGGCCCCCGGGCCACTGGTTGGCCACCCCTGCTCTACACACTGTAAATTTAACTAAACTGACTAGCCTGCCTGCTCTATCTATCTATCTAGTAATAAAGACACTGTCTCTCTCTCTCTCTATAGGACTGATCTTCTTATTAACAACGCCGCAACACACTACACAAGGCCACCTTGCAGGCTGCCTTTTATAGTGTGGGGAGTGTGCTAAAGCCCTGAGCCATAATTGGCCAAAGCCACGCTGGCTTTGGCCAATTATGGCTCTCTGTTTTTTGTGCGCTGTGATTGGCCATACATGCGGAACATACAGCATGCTTGGCCAATCATCAGCGCGCAATGCCGCAGTGAATTATGGGCCGTGGCGCGTCACTCGAATTTGACACGAACGACCCGTTTTGTTTGAATTTCGACGAACGTACGAACAGACGATGTTTGAGTCGAACATACGTTCGACTCGAACAAGAAGCTCATCCCTAAACTCCACACAGTAATGCAAGGCTTTCTCCCTGGTGTGGAGAAAGCCTCTTGAGGGGGGAGGGGGCGAGCAGGCAAGTCAGGACACTCTCTACTTTGCAGATAGAGAAAGAAGCTGTGTGTTAGTGGGCGTCCTGACACTCCTGCTCACCCCCTCCCCCCTCAAGAGGCTTTCTCCACACCAGGAAGAAAGCCTTGCATTACTGTGTGTAGTTACAGACAGAAGAATAGGAAGTGAGGATTTCTCAGAAGAAATAAGAACATTTAAAAGCAAAATGGAAGGATGAGGTAAGGGAAGGAGGACTACACTAAGGTAAAGGAAGCTATTTAGGGAAAAAATTTTTTACATTTACAACCCCTTTAATACAACATATAACTTTAAGTCCAACTCCTGTAATAATACAAAAAATCACCCTTGTAGTGAGAACCTCCTTCCCGTACTGCAAGGGTTAAATGCTTCTTATTTAGGGTAGAGGAGTACAGAAAAAACCCCACACCACCCTTGGGACTGGTCCCCTGCAGCTTCTCCACCTTCTTTCTGGTGCCCCCACATTAGGCACAGTGCTAAGGGGGACCTGTGTGGGTATGCTCCAGATCCAGGCTGTGTGTGTCCATAGGCACACACAGTGTCAGTAAGCCACACCCCTCTCTCTCCCCCTGACTTCAGCAGGGGTCAATGACTGCCCTCAGTGCCTCCTGTTAGACAGTACTATACTCTCTAGACATATGTGTGTGTGTGTGTGTGTGTGTGTGTGGGGGGGGGGGGTTGGGTTTTGTTGCCAATGCTAAACTGAATTTCGAATATTTCTGGAGTTGGTCTTTAACCACTTCAATACCCAGCCATAGACAATTGACGGCCTGAGATGGGATCTACCATCCTAAGTGGCCGTCAATTGACGGCCTGGGCTTTGCGGGTAGATATCAGAATGATGCCTGCAGCCAGAGGCATCATCCAGATATCCTCTTCTTCAGCCGGCGATTCTGCACGACGTAAGAACGATCATAGCGGCGGTTCCGCCGCTTGATCGTTCTTACAGGCCGCGGGAGGGGACAGCCCCCCCTCCCGCCGCCATCCGGTGCTTCTCCAGGCTCTCCCGTGCCTTCGGGGGCCTGGAGAACGAATCGTCGGCGTCGGCAGGAAGCATAGAGATGACTGGTGACCAGATGGTCACCAGTCATCTCTATGACCGTCGGAGGACCCGGGCGCGATGTGATGACGTCACGCCCGGGTCCCCGTAAGTAAACAAAGCCGCGGTTGCGGCTGTAAGCCACCATTCATGAGATCGGTGAATTTTTTTCACCGATCTCATGGTTTCCAGCCTGGAGGAGAGATGTGAGGTCTTATTGACCACGCATCTCTCCTTAAAGAGGACCTGTCACACACATTTCCTATTACAAGGAATGTTTACAGTCCTTGTAATAGGAATAAAAGTGGAAAAAAAAAATTGAAAAAAAGTGTAAAAATACATTTAAAAAAAAGTCAAAAAAAAAAATAAAAGATAAAAAAAAAAATTAAAACGCCCCTGTCCCCGATAGCTCGCGTGCAGAAGCGAACGCACACGTAAGTCCTGCCGACATATGTAAACGCCATTTAAACCACATAAGTGAGGTATCGCTGTGTGCGTTAGAGTGCCAGCAACGAATCTAGCACTAGATCTCCTCTGTAAATCTAAACTAAAAAATGACTGCAATGACCGCCATTTTATTCCCTAGGGTGTCTGCTAAAAAAACATATATGTTTGGGGGGTACTGTGTAATTTTCTAGCAAAAGAACAATTTTCAGCTAACAAGGGATCGACTAAGGGATTTTGGGTGGGCGGCAGTTGACAGGGTAACTGATGGTGCAAAATTTGTGAATGGCCAGCTTTAGGTTAGGTTCACACTCAAGCTTGAGCTTCTTCAAGTGTTTTTTTTTTTTGTGTTTTTTATCCATGTTTATACATGTGTTTTTCAGGTATTTTTAGGCTTAGTACCTAGCAAAAGCTAGGTACTAGGAGAAGGAGAAGCAAGAAAATTAGTCTTTTTTTCCCAGGTGCTCTTAGTAAAGTCTATAGCAGTGGTCTTCAAACTATGGCCCTCCAGTTGTTCAGAAACTACAATTCCCATCATGCCTAGTCTGTGAATGTCAGAGTTTTACAATGCCTCATGGGATGTGTATTTTTTGCAACAGCTGAAGGGCTTAGGTTGGAGATCCTTGGGCTATATAGCAGTGATGGCGAACCTTGGCACCCCAGATGTTTTGGAACTACTTTTCCCATGATGCTCTTGCACTCTAAAGTGTATTGAAGCATCATGGGAAATGTAGTTCCAAAACATCTGGGGTGCCAAGGTTCTCCATCACTGGTCTATAGGGTCCAAAAACTCTCGACTCTGCCCCAAAAAGCTCATTTTTTGAGCTTTGAGTGACAAACTTCAACTGACATGACATTCAGGTGTGAAAAGGTGTGAAAAGGAGAACGAAGATTTGCGGTCCAAGGACTAGACATGTGCACAACAAAATTTTTCGTTTATTTCTGTTTAGTTTCTGTTCGTTTATCGTGATTCGTAACGAGTCGAATTTATTCAGTCATTCGGTTTATTCGGAATTTATTTGGTCATTCGTTTTTACGTTGGTTTATTTTTCGTTGTTTTGATATTCGTATTTACATTATATTTTCCATCATGCCGCGTTTGTATTTTCGTAAGAAATAAATCTTCGTTGCTTTATGATCATTCGTATTTTCGTGTCTAATTCCATTTGATTGTAACAACGTTCTTTTGTAGATTTTTTTGCATTCGTAATTCTGTTAAAATACATTTTACGTTTATTCGACACACTACTCTTGTCGTAATTTTGTAAAACATCGTAATTTACTGCGATTGACTTGACAGATCCACAAAACCGGTGCAACCTACCCAAACACACCCTGGACTCTGGATGGAATGCACTGCAGTCTAACACAGATAAAGACACAAGGTCAAGGAGCCACTAGGTCAGGGGTCTCAAAGTACTGGCCCGCGGGCCATTTACGGCCCGCGGACCGGTAATAAATGGCCCGCAGGCAGGGCGGGTGCCGCGGAAGTGTAGATCGAGGTGCATGAAGAGTAGGGCAGGAAGCGTCTGTCAGAGGTTCACTTCTCTCTCATGTCACGCTGCTACTCCCCGGCGGCCCCCCTCTCTGCTTGTCCATCCCCATTTGCTTGTGACATCATCTGAGATAGACGAGAAGAGAGGAGGGGCCGCCGGGGAGTAGCAGCGTGACATGAGAGAAAAGTGAACCTCTGACAGACGCTTCCTGCACTGCATCTGAAAAAAATAAAAAGTAAACGCTGACCTTTGCCCTGATTAGCTCTCATGTGCCCTGATGTGCTCTGATTGTGCCCTGATGTGCCCCATGTACCCTGATATGCCATTTGCTCCATGTACCCTGATGTGCCCATATGTGCTCCTTGTACCCTGATGTGCCTCATGTGCCCTGATGTGCTGGGCTCTGTACATCAGAGTACCCTGCTGACACCAGTGCTGGGGGTTAATAATGTGTCTGCTGACACCAGTGCTGGGGGTTATTAATGTGTCCGCTGACACCAGTGGTGGGGGTTAATAATGTGTCTGCTGACACCAGTGCTGGGGGTTAATAATGTGTCTGCTGACACCAGTGCTGGGGGTTATTAATGTGTCCACTGACACCAGTGCTGGGGGTTAATAATGTGTCCGCTGACACCAGTGCTGGGGGTTAATAATGTGTCCGCTGACACCAGTGCTGGGGGTTAATAATGTGTCCGCTGACACCAGTGCTGGGGGTTATTAATGTGTCCGCTGACACCAGTGCTGGGGGTTATTAATGTGTCCGCTGACACCAGTGCTGGGGGTTATTAATGTGTCCGCTGACACCAGTGCTGGGGGTTATTAATGTGTCCGCTGACACCAGTGCTGGGGGTTATTAATGTGTCCGCTGACACCAGTGCTGGGGGTTAATAATGTGTCCGCTGACACCAGTGCTGGGGGTTATTAATGTGTCCGCTGACACCAGTGCTGGGGGTTATTAATGTGTCCGCTGACACCAGTGCTGGGGGTTAATAATGTGTCCGCTGACACCAGTGCTGGGGGTTAATAATGTGTCCGCTGACACCAGTTGAGGTAAGGACTCTGTGCAGGCCAGTCAAGTTCCTCTATACCAAACTTGCTCATCCATGTCTTTATGGACCTTGCTTTGTGCACTGGTGTGCAGTCATGTTGGAACGGGAAGAAGCCATCAACAAAATGTTCCCACAAAGTTGGGAGCATGAAATTGTCCAAAATGTCTTAGTATGCCAACACCTTAAAGGGGTGTTCCAGCCAAAAATGGTGTTTATTAAAAGTCAGCAGCTACAAAAAGTGTAGCTTCTGGTTTTAATAAACACTCACTTACCTGCTCCTGCGTTCCAGCGACGCGCCGACCGGGGCTCCGCTCCTCTCCCCCCCTCCCCGGCCGGCGTCTCCATCCCGACTATGGGCATCCAGCCGTGACAGCCTTCAGCTTCACGGCCGGGCACCCACTGCGCATGCGCGCGCGGCACGGCTGATTGGACAGGCGATTGCCTAGGACCTGTCAGTGTCCTAGGCCATCGCCTACAGGGAGGGGCTGAAATAAGGCAATTACGCCTAATCGCCTTATCAGCCCCTCGGCGGAAGCAGGAAGTGGGACAGGAAGTCCCACTCCTCCTGAAGCCCCCACTCCCCCCCCAAAAAATTACATGCCAAATCTGGCATGTAAGGGGGTAAGGAGTGGGATAAGCGGAAGTTCCATTTTTGGGTGGAACTCCGCTTTAAGTGTGGTCTTCACTGGAACTAAGAGGCCAGGCCCAGCCCCTGAAAAACAACCCCACTCCATAATCCCCCTTCCACCAAATGTTTTGGACCAGTGCACAAAGCAAGGTCCATAAAGACATGGATGAGCGAGTTTGAGTCCTGACCTCAACCTGATAGAACACCTTTGGGATGAATTCGAGCGGAGACTGTGAGCCAGGCCTTCTCATCCAACATCAGTGCCTGACCTCACAAATTTGCTTCTGGAAGAATCGTCAGACATTCCCATAGACACACTCCTAAACCTTGTGGACAGGTTTCCTAAAAGAGTTAAAGCTGTTAGGCCGCGTACACGCGATCGGTCAAAACCGATAAAAACGGACTGAAGTTCAGTTTCATCGGTCCAAACCGATCATGTATAGGCCCCATCGGTCAGTTGTCCTTCGGTCCAAAAACAGAGAACTTGCTTTAAAATTGAACCGATGGACGCCTGACCGATGGGTCAAAACCGATCGTTAGTATGCAAAGGCATCGGTCAAAAGGCCGCGCATGCTCAGAATCAAGTCGACGCATGCTTGGAAGCATTGAACTTCGTTTTTTTCAGCACGTCGTGTGTTTTACGCTACCGCGTTCTGACACGATAGTTTTTTTAACCGATGGTGTGTAGGCACATCAGACCGTCAGTCGGCTTTGTCAGTTAACCGATGAAAACGGTCCTTCGGATCGTTAAAGTGCGTGTAGAGGCAAGTGTTCCAATGCTTTTAACTATTAATGGGCAGGCTGAATGTACCAGGTTAATCGATCAATCACTCTTGCAATTATAATCACTGTCTTCTCGCAGCGGGATGGCCTCCCCCCACCCCCCGCCGAGAGAAGACAATGGCCCAGCAGGAGGGATTTTCACATTACCACTGTTTGTGTTGATGGGGAAGTCAAGTGAATTTCTTTCCTACAACCCATGTGGGAATGAGCTTTAAATCAAATTAAATGTATTGTGACCTAATATTGTAGCTGCATAAGTGAATAACTGTACAGCCAGAAAGGGGAGCATCTGAGGTAATTATCTCTCTCTATGTACTGGGCGTACCGTGTCCTATACTAGTACTTTCGTCTTGTGACCATGCTTATCAGCACTGCTATTGTGTCTGAGTTGCAGAAAACAATTCTCCACCTTTGTCATGCAGTCATCCGGCTGGGAGCAGAGCCCACAGTATGCTTAATTTCCAGTCAGCAACAATCTTCACCGATACGCAGCACATCTCAGTCACTGCACTCTCCTCATTAACCACTTGCCCACCAGGCGCCATCATTATACTGAGACAGGTTGTCTCGTTCTCGCGAATTGCAAAGGCTGTGCGTCGGCCTTGTTTTACAGCTATAGCAGGCACGCGCCTGCTGCACGGCAGGGGAGCTGATACGTGTAGTCAGGGCTGCTATCAGGGGGGTACAGGCAGTACACCTGTAAGGGGCCCGGAGGTCCCCAGGGCCCCAGATGGCAACCCCTTTTTTATTTATTTTTGTAAGGGGCCTGGTGGTCCCCAGGGCCCCGGGTGACAACCCTGCTTTTTAAAAAAAAAAAAATAATTTTTTTTTATATATTTTTTATTTTTAAAGGGCCCAGAGGTCCCCAGGGACCCGGATGGCAACCCCCTCTTTTTTCTTTATTTTTTTATTAAACCCCCCCTTTTTTTTTGTTCGTGAGCACCCAAAGCCCCCCCCAACCTCAATTTGAGGCTGAACCCCCCCTGGTTCTCTGCTCTAGGGGGCCCATGCCTGAAGCTGTGTAAGTGGCCCCATAATTCCTCAGTGATCACGATTTGTCTGCCAGCCACCTGCGATCACTCCACAAAGAGCCAGAACAGAGATCTGTCAATGTAAACAGACAGATCTGACATGAAAGTAGAGAGAGATCTGCTGTTCCTAGTGATCAGGAACAGCGTTCTCTCTCCTCCTCCCCTCCAGTCAGTCCTCTCCCCCCCACAGTTAGAAACACCTCCCAGGGAACACATTTTATCCCTTAATCACCGCTAGTGTTAGCCCCTTCCCTGTCAGTGACATTTATACAGTAATCAGTGCATTTTTTTTAGCACTGATCGCTGTATAAATGTCACTGCTCCCAAAAAAGTGTCAAACACGTCCGATGTGTCTGCCTCAATGTCGCAGTCGCGCTAAAAATTGCTGATCACCGGCATTACTAGTAAAAAAAATACATAAATCTATCCCCTATTTTGTAGACGCTATAACTTTTGCGCAAACCAATAAATATACCCTTATTGCAATTTTTCTTTTACCAAAAATACGTCGAAGAATACATATTAGCCTAAACCTGTGATGGCGAACCTTGGCACCCCAGATGTTTTGGAACTACATTTCCCATGATGCTCATGCACTCTGCAGTGTAGTTGAGCATCATGGCAAATATCGTTCCAAAACATCTGGGGTGCCGAGGTTCGCTATCACTGGCCAATTTTTTTAATTGGGGATATTTATTATAGCAATAAGTTACAAATATATATTTTTTCCAAATTTTTGGCTATTTTTTTGTTTATAGCGCAAAAAATAAAAATTGCAGAGGTGATCAAATACCACTAAAAGAAAGCTCTATTTGTGGGGAAAAGGGACATCAATTTTGTTTGGGTGCAGCATCCCATGACTGCGCAATTGTCAGTTAAATCGACACAGTGCCGTATCGCAAAAAATGGCCTGGTTATTAAGGGGGAAAATCTTCCAGTCCTTAAGTGGTTAAATATGCCTTTGCCCCTATGGAAACACTGTAAAGCGTTGATATATTGCTTTTACACGTCCTGTTGCTTTTCTGAGATCTCACTGTCCTGCCACCTTCATTATTGTGTCATTTAAAAAGAGAGAACTGAATACAGTGTACATAATAGAGGAGAAGGAGAGCGCACATGCGCAGAGCAGCCGCTAGGCCCTGAACGCTAGTAACCCTTCGATCAGCTGGAGAAGTAGGTGAAAGGTAACTTGATGTCAGCAACAGCTGTGAGCTCAGGCAGAACAGCCTGTTACACAACTTCTTCCTCCCTGGCTGCAGTCACAGCAATATGGCTGACTCTCAGACAACTGAAGCTCTTTGTTCAAACCAAAGTCCTTTTATTCTCTCACCCACATTGGGGCATAATGGCAATATGTCTGCAGATGTATTACACACTATCAGTTACAGTCTCAGCAGTTTAAAACTGACATTGTAAAAATACAGCCGTGTTACTTTATTATAAATAAAGCACAAGACAAAATGCATTACCCAATAGCAACATACTGAAAGCTTCTGAGCTTTGCCACCCCACACAACAGCATGTGTTCACCTTCCCATTACTCAATTTGCTGCCGGGGCCGAAGACAAAAATTGTTGTGTAACTAGAAGTCAGTTTTAGGTGGAGCTGTGATCAAAATGAATGAATTCTTGTTTTTGTTTTCCCATCCCAAGGGGGATTTTAACCACTTCATTACTGGGCACTTAAACCCCCTTCGTGCCCAGACCAATTTTCAGCTTTCAGCGCTGACGCATTTTGAATGACAAATGCGCGGTCATACAACACTGTACCCAAATTATATTTTTATTATTTTTCTCCCACAAATAGAGATTTCTTTTGGTGGTATTTGATCATCTCTGCGATTTAAATTTTTTGCGCTATTAACAAAAAAAGACAGAAAATTTTGAAAAAAAACACTATATTTTTTACTTTTGTTATAATATCCCAATTTTTTTTTTAAATAAAAATTTTCCTTGGTTTAGGCTGATATACGTATTCTTCTACATATTTTTGTTAAAAAAAATCGCAATAAGTGTATATTGAATGGTTTGCGCAAAAATTATAGCGTTTACAAAATAGGGGATAGATATATGATTTTTTTTTTTTACTAGTAATGGCGGCGATCTGCAATTTTTTTTGTCAGGCCTGCGATATTGCGGCGGACGTATCGGACACTTTTGACACAATTTTGGGACCATTCACATTTATACAGCGATCAGTGCTATAAAAATGCACTAATTACTGTATAAATGTGACTGGCAGTGAAGGGGTTAACACTAGGGGGTGAGGAAGGGGTTAAATGTATTCCCTGGGTGTGTTCTTACTGTGGAGGAGGGGGACTGACTGGGGGAGGTGAACGATGCTGTGTCCCTATGTACAAGGGACACAGCATCTGTCTCCTCTCCCTGACAGGATGTGGAGCTCTGTGTTTACTCACAGAGATCCACATCCCTGCTGTGTCACCGCCGATCGCGAGTACCCGGCGGACACCGCTGCCGCCAGGCACACACATTGGCTTCCCAGCAATGCGCCGGGCACAGTGTTTCCCCGATGCGCGTCCCCCCAGCGGTGCACACTGGGAATGTAAACAACAGGATGTCCAAAGACGTCCACCCGGCACTTGAGAGCCGCGCTGTGGACGTCTTTCGTCTATAGCGCGGCCCTCTAGTGGTTAATTTGAAATACCATGCCACAAACACAGTCTTCTTCTTTCAAATAATAAACTTGTCATACTTACCTGCTCTGTGCAATGGTATTGCACAGAGCAGCCCCTAACTTCCTTTTCCGGGGGCCCCAGCTGACACTTCAGGCTCCTTCTCCCTTCCAAGTGCCCTATGGCAAGCCTCTTGCTATGGGGGCACTTGTGTGACCTCAATCCTGAGTCGGGCTGTGTGCCTCTATAAACAAACACAGCACAGCTTACTCCCAACCTCTTCTCCCTCTTTCAGCATTGATTTACAGCAGAGGGAGCCAATGCCTCTTGCTGCTGTTTTTGTACCTGTAAAGGCCCATACACACGATCGGATTATCCAACGGGAATTGTGTGATGACAGGCTATTGTCGGATAATCCGACAGTTTGTATGTTGTCGGATTTTCCGCCAACAAATGTGGGATAGCATGCTTTAAAATTGTCTGCCAACAAATGTGTGTTGATGGATTATCCTATCGCGTGTACGCAAGTCCGTCGGCCAAAAAGTACAAACACGCATGCTCAGAAGCAATGCTAACCATAATACAACATTAACAGAAGTTGCCCAAAGGGTGGCACGGAAGAGCTGAAAAAAACACATAGTTTCGTGGTTTGTTGGCTGACAATTCTTTGTAGTTTTGTATGCAATACAAGTTCCTGGCCAATGCCCTTCGGACAAAAGTCCTACTCTTTGTCTGCAGAAAATCTGATTGTGTGTACAAGGCTTAAGAGAAAGGGAGAAAGAGCAGCACTACTGGTCTTGGGCACATCGCTGGATCGAGATAGGTCTAAAGCCTGGTACACGCGATCAGAATTTCTCCAGACAAAGCATAGGACTTTTGTCCGAAGGGCGTTGGCCATTAACTTGTCTTGCATACAAACAGCAAAGAATTGTCGGCCAACAAACACAAAACGATGTGGTTATTCAGCTCTTTAGCGCCACCCTTTGGGCAACTTCTGCTAATGTTGTGTTATGGATAGCATTGCTTCTGAGCATGCGTGTTTGTACTTTGGAGTTTTGCCCGACGGACTTGTGTACACACAATCGGAAAATCCTTCAACACACATTTGTTGGCAGACAATTTTAAAGCATGCTATCCCACATTTATTGGCGAAAAATCCTACAATTGTCCAATGGAGCATACAAATGGTCAGATTTTCTGACAACAGCCTGTCATTACACAATTCCCGTTGGATAATCCGATCGTGTGTATGAGGCTTTAGGCTAGGTTCACACTTATGTGTTGTTTTGTGTGTTTTGCAGTATGCAGAAACGCACTACAGTCCATTTAACATGGTTTCCTATGGTACATGTGCGCATCTATGTGTTTTTCCAGCGCTGCATTTTTGGAATGTTTTTTCCCGCAGCAGATTGCGTTTTTGATGCATTTCTATATTTTAGCTTTTTTTTCCCCCACAACAAACTGTAAATTGCCGGTCACCGTGTCCCTAACAACCTATGAGTTATCAGCTACAGTGGAGTTCCCCGCTGACAGCTGAAAGTTAAAAAAAAGAATTGCCGGCAAAGAAAATGTATTAAACAACGGCATGGGGTCCCCCCCCCCCCCAATCCATACCAGGCCCTTTTTTTACATCTATGCAGCTTCCAGTTGATTCGATATTCTGTGTGCTTTGTATTAGAGCAAATACGTTTTTCATGCAGTTTTCATGCGTCATTTTTTTTTTTCCCTCTTTAACAAACTGTGAATAGCTGGTTGTTAGTTGGAGTGGGTAGACACCGCGTTCTTCACTATCAATGAGTCATCAAGCTGTCAGCAGGGTTCCCTTCTATTTCAAATGGTAATTGTGCGGTCATGCAATGCTGTACCCAACTAACTTTATATAATGTTTTGCACACAAATAGAGCTTTCCTTTGGGTTATTTAAATTGTTATGCGATATAAACAGAAAAAATAATGAAAATTTAGAAAAAATACACAATATTTTGTACTTTCTGCTACAAGACATATCTAATAAAAAAAATGAAAAGAAAATCAAATTTCTTCATAAATTTGGGCCAAAATTTATTCTGCCACTTGTCTGAGAAAAAAAATCCCAATAGGTGGATATTGATTGGTTTTGTGAAAGTTATAGCGCCTACAAACTATGGTATATATACTGAAATTTTATTTATTTTTTTATATACTTTCAATGGCGATGATCAGCGACTTATATTGGGACTATGGAAGTACAGCGGGCTATTTGACACTAACTGATGCTGGGGGGCTGGGCCCGAATTACCATTGGACCCGCTCATTTACGTGTAGCGCCCATGTACTTCAAAGTACGGGTGCTAGTAAATTTTAGGGGAACGATCAGAGCGTAAAGTTACTCTGATCTCAATTCTGATTATTATAGGACTCTCTATTTCAGCTTGGCTGTACTGTGGGCTCATTCTGCTGTGCTTGGGGTGTTGTTCCACCCCGGGACGGCAGGTGGCAGCAGTGGAAGCTGAGGTTCGGGTGCTCTCTTCTAGCAGCCAATCGGGAGGCCTGGGCCTCGCTGGGCATGCTGGGAGAGGGTACTTATGAGGCAGACGCCATTTTAAGGGGTCTTCGTCTCCTTTCCTGGTCGGAGTGTGGCACCCGCCTTTAGGGTGACCACATCACCGCGCCCCGAGCATTATGGCGTACCTGGTGCTATGCAGAGTTCTTGGTGTCGGAGCCAACTTGGTCCGGAACAATTCAAGCAGGATGGCGACCCAGTGACTGACTGGGTTCCCATCCTAGAAGATCCCAGGCGAGTTTAGCCATTCAGTGGGGAGTCCAGTTGAGGAGCACCAAAGAGAGGCTGGTGGTCCAACAGCACTGGAGCGAACCATCGGGGATCGAGGTACTGGACACTGAGGGATTGATTCCTCTCTCAGTCAGTACTCTGGCGACATTAAAGGAAGGTTCAGGCAAAACTCTACTCTGGTGGAGTTCCTCCGTATTATACTCAGGGAAGGCCTGTGGCAGAGGCGCTTTCCTGACGGTCATTTAGAAGAGTCTGTGGCAGAGACATCCTTCTCAAGTTCGAGTGATATTCTGGCTGCCAGGTCTGTGAGAGAGACTTGTCCAGGTACGCTATACCCACTCAAGTTGGAGTGGCGCAGAAAGACTGATCGTTGTCGGAAGCAGGACTGTTTCCATATCCAAGGCCCGAGTCTGCTGTTCAACTTCAAAACCTTTCTTCTGTCCTTCCCTCACCTGTTGGCTGTTTTTACCCAACTGGGTAATAAAGAGTACCCATAAAGAGACTTCCTATTTGCAGACATTCCTTTATTGCTACTGTATTCATCATTCACCCTAGACACTTCACCAGAGCCATGAGGTAACATGCCATCCCAATCTAACCAGCGGCTCCTGCGGGGGTAGCGCTACATACGATACATAATTGTTTTCAATAATATGCCAGTCATTTAATTTTTCATTTGAAGTGTGTTGATTGGTAGCATTTTTACCTGTTCTGTTTAGGGTTTACTTCCTCTTTAAGTTTCTCATGCCTTTGCAGGGATGAGAAACATAGAGATCGTTCTCTATGTACAGAGCTCCGGGCTGAGATTGAACACAGCCTATCAGCAGGTCCCAGCTGTGTACAGGGAAGTACGGGTACGTCACTTTGCCTGTGCGGGTAACCGCCTGCAGTACATTGTGGGCAGGTGGTCTGCAAGTGGTTAATGCAGAGAATGCATTAAGTAAAAAAAAAAAAACTTCTGCCTTTATAATAACTTTATGCTGGGCTTCCATCAGAACGCATGCTCACCTGTCCAGCAGATCCAGCCTTTCCTTGCTGTGATCCAGCAGCATACTAGCAGCATATTTATATCTGGCAACAACACACCCTGCTCACAATTCTGCTCTGTCGTCAGTGGCCAGGCCAGCAGACTCGGATCATCCGGAAACCCATGCTTTTAAATACATGATCTACTGACTTGAAGTACCATACAGTTCACTAGCTGTGAATCCTGGAATACCCCTGAAGAAAGGGACTATGTCTCCCTGAAACGTCGGGACCACACAGGGCATCACATCACACAGCAATATATGTTGAACTATATTTCATTATTTTGTATTTTTTGTATTTGTTATAGATCATGTAATCAACTTTTATCTGATACTTCTTCAATAAATTATATTGTAATACTATGTTTTCTCTAACTACATTTGACACACCACAGTGCCTTTAAAGTCCGACTAGGGGGCTTTGCCTTTATTCTTTTTGATTTCTCATTTGGATGTGGCACTTTAGAAAATCAACTCTGATAATCCTCTTCTTGCTGTGATCCACTGATCAAGTGTCACAGACTGTGCCCTGTGCTTCCACCTTGGAGAACTCAGTCATCAGAAAACATGCGCCTGCCTGCCCGGCCTTTTTCGATACACAGTGGTTGAGCTCCCAAAGCCTCCTGGCATATGCAAAGGGGATTTTTTAGGAGGATGCAGAAGAACATGCCTTTCTTGCCAGATAAGAATGGTGGAAGGGGCTGGGTCACAAAAAATGTAAAGAATAGAACGAGCCTGAAAAAATAACTGCATTTTTGGCAAGCACAGGAATTATTGTGTTGTTCATTATACAGTAAGCTCATTTCACAAGCTTTTGTCATATTCATTTACACAAAACAGATCCAGAAAAGACATGTTAATGTGCAAGAGCATGTCAGAAAAGACATTGCAACACTCAATGCACAAATCACTTAAAAAATACATTCCTGTTTAGGCACAAGAGTGAACGTATATTTACTGTACTTACCGTCAGTATACTAAACATACGAAAGCTGAGTTTAGAACTAATTGTGACAAACCCAACCAGGACAGGGGCTTTTGGAGGGACTGAAGGCTAGCCTCTTGTCTACTGACTATGGGCCCTGGTGTTTGGGGGGCTCTATTCTTTGGAAGGTGTGTGCCTGGGGGACCTTTCGAGTAATTCTACTTCAAATTCAAGTCCATGTCTCCCCTAAACACACAGACTTTGGGAACTTGGATACATATTTGGGGCCTCTATGTCCAAACCAGCAATGACTGCTTCAGACTGTACACACGATCGAACATGTCCGCTGAAACTGGTAGATGGTGTGTACGGCCTATCGGACCGTTTTCCAGCGGACCAAAGTTTTAAAACATGCTTTAAAACCTGTCCGATGGAATCCTGTCTGTCGGACAGGTTCGATGGCTAGTACACAAAATCATCGGACCAAAAACCTGCGCATGCTCAGAATCAAGTCAACGCATGCTTGGAAGCATTGAACTTAGTTTTTTCACGTCGTTGTGTTCTACGTCACCGCGTTCTGGTCTGATTGGATTTTGGTCTGATGGTGTGTACGCACATCAGACCATCAGACAAGTTCAGAGTTGTCTGATGAAAACGGTCCGTCAGACAAGTCTCATCAGACATGTCTGATCGTGTGTACAGGGCCTAAGACTCAGAGCATATGTTAATATAATCAGCTCCAGCAACCAAATGCTGGCGGTCTCCTGCTCTAGTCTATTTATTAGGGTGTTTTGTGTCTATTAAATATGTCTCTCCCATTGTGTTCCTCCTAAGTGTGCATTCCCATTGTTAATGTAGTTAATTGAGTCACCTTTTGTTTCTGTCGGTTGGCTAATTTGGCTAATGCTAGCCATACACCTGTCGAAAAATACTAGTTTTTGAAAAACGTACACATGGTCGTAAGAACAAACCATTTTGCCATCATGTTATGACCAAATTTTGATCAATAATTTGTTCAACGGACATACATTAATCAGGTTTTCATTTGTTTTGTCACCTATGCCTAGTGCAAACTGTTAAGGGGCGAGAAATACATTAACCTATCAATTTATCGTCCATTCGGCCAAACATTTTCTTTGATTTTTTGGCTCAAAAACATCACAAATTTTCGAGTTGTGCCCATTAACTGGACTATAAACTAACTTTATTAAAATTTACCAATTGTTTGTCTGGTGTATGGGCACCATATCTCTTGGATGCCCCTTCATGATAGGATTAACCTTGTGTTAACTCTACCTCATTATCCAACCATTGTGTGATGTTTTGGGTAACATTTGTTTTTATTGTTCATGTGGTGACTAACCTACTTTTAAAGTGTATAAAAACCTGTATTCCTGTTCAATAAACAGTCATTCCTTTGGATTTTTTCTTAACATCTTTTCTGTGTATGATGCTTGGGGTAAAAAGGCTGGTATTAGCTCTCGGGCTACTGGAGGGTTTGGAGGGCAGGAGACACTGTTTGGCAGAAGCACCCAAGTGGGGATCCAAGGGTCTGCCACATTGATCGATTACTGTGCATTTTGCACACCATCATATTTCTTTACACACTTATTGCACAGAACAGATGTTCTCATTGGAAGGTTTCCCCACTGTTTCTGTTTTAGTGACAACCATTACGTTTTAAATTCCCATTAGTGCAGGCAACCAAAAAAAAAAAAAGTTATTCTCATCTAGGTGGATGCAGCATCGATCCAATGCTGCAGCTGTCAACCTGCTGGCTCTACACCGAGAACTGAGCAATCACTGACTGCTGATCACTCAGTTCTCAGGTCTGTTCTGAGAACAGAGTGGTGACTGTCAATCATGGCTCTTTGCTCTGCTCCTCCAGAGCTCACTGGAGCGCCGGGCTGTGGAGGGGGTTGGAGCAGCAGGCTCTCAGCTGCACACTAAGAGACTGAGCCAAGTGCCAGTCAAATATCTGGGCAGATCCTGACATTATTGTTGGGATCCCTACAGAGTCTGGACCGGCTCTGTGATGTCAGCCAACAGCTGACTTTGGCAGACTGTCAGCTGAATCTGGTTCACAAAAACGCAGAAATTAGTGCACTCCTGTGACCCACAGGAGAAGTAGGGCCAAAAGAGCTTTAGCCCTACTTCTCCTTTCATTTCTGTCCCAGTGCTAAGGATCACCAGGACAAAGAGAGAAGGCGAATCTCTCCAGCAGGGACACAAACAGCAATAAAAACCTTATAGGTTTAACCAGAGCTTTTTTTCTCAGAAAAAAGGTGCAGGAACTCAACCACGACCCTGTTCAGATTTCACAAACAGTAGAAGGGTCTTAAAGGGGCATTAAATACCAGGACTGCATTACATACAGAGTGCAGAGTTCAGGGGGTTACACACAGAGTGCATAGCCGTTGCATGTAAACACAGAAACCAGACTTCTGTGTTTACAAGTGATTGTGGTGAGCAGACAACAAAGAGTCTGAGCCAAAGGTGGTGGAACCGAGTTCCACCAAGTTCCCCCTGAAAAAAAGCCCTGGGTTTAACCCATCCAAACTACTGAATATCTAAGGAAAAAAAAAAGAGTTTGAACTACATATACACTTTAGGCTACTTTTACATGGGTGTAACAATTTTTACTGATCTTGTTATGCATGTTTTTTTTCTAGCACAAAAGTTCCTGTGTAATGATCAGTAAATACCTATGTCAAATTGTCCTGTTTTTTTCTTTTTGCAAAACCTGCATCTGGCATACATGTGTATATATATATGTCCTCAGAAGCAGATTTTTGGCTTTTGTATTACGTTTACACATCTGCGTGAATGCCTCCATTGCAAACAAAGCAGCTTGTTTAGATCTGTAAATAAAACATACTTGTAGTACACCGTATGTAGCTTATTCTGCCTCTGTAATGGTTGTTGAAAAAAAAACACTTGTAAATGCGGCTTTTTTTATTTTTTATGCAACCTTAATCTCTGATACGATGCATTTGTACGGTGTGCTAAGTGTGCGCTGCCAGCACAGTTACCGAGCTGTCAAAGACAGCCCTTGGTCTCTACTTATGATCTGGAGCCAGCGTGACTGGCTCCACTGAATCACGTGATCGTCTGCTACTTTCCGACTCCCCCTTCAGGTGTAAAGACCCTGTTACAGGGATGTTGGGCAGGCAGGGGTTTAAAAAGATTGTTATTGTGTGTGTGTGTGTGCAGTTGTGTTACTGTTTTAGTATTATGTTATGCTTTGATATGGCACATTTGAGGCTAAAACAGAAAATGCAGAGATGAGCAAATATTGAGTTCTTAAAGGACATCTGTGTTTTTAGACTGAACACAGGATTTTATCATGAA
Source organism: Rana kukunoris (assembly GCA_029574335.1). Taxonomy (NCBI): domain Eukaryota; kingdom Metazoa; phylum Chordata; class Amphibia; order Anura; family Ranidae; genus Rana; species Rana kukunoris. The sequence continues at coordinate 345,461,454 of CM056049.1, read as the reverse complement.
ATAATACAAGTGGCAGGGCACATAATGCAGGATTAGTCTGGCTCTTGCATTCCTTTGTTTACCAGTGACATCTGCCATCCTGCGCTGCCAGTATGAGATGAGTAAGGGTTAAGTGGAAACATAACACAGTGGAGGAGAAACAGTTTGGGATAGGCTTGCTTCTGCTAGTCAGTTTGTTCTCTGCCTGGAATACATAGTGATACCCTAGTTCTTTGACCGAGAGTAACCCCAGCCAGAAAGGAAGGAAGAGAGCGTGAGCAGAACTGAAAAATGAATCATTGGGTTAGACCAAAGAATGTTCAACGTGTATTATTAACATGTACATATTAACTGTTACATTACCAGATATAAAAGGATAGCTTTGTATTAGCGCATGATTGCAGCTTGCATTCACAACGCAATATTCTGCTGGTTTTACATGAGAATGAGAATTCACAGCAAAGATATTTTGCTTGTCTGAAATAATGCTGTCTATTCCCTTATGGTTGCTGGCAACCTTGCCTATTCATTATTAATGCCATCCCATCATGCTTAGTCTGATGGATTGTGTAATTCTTTATACTAGGAGGCATGTGTGAACCATGGTACAAAGGGAAAGGTGGAGCTAGTATTCAGACTAATTCTGATCATTTTATAATTGTTAGTTAATTGTTCTATTATGTTTAATGTTTTGTCTTTGTCATTCAATATTTTGTCATTAGTGGCTGATTTAAATGGGTGGTTCACCTGAATTTTTTTTAAGAGCCAGCAGCTACAAATACAGCAGCTGCTGACTGTTAAAAAATGGACACTTACCTGTCCAGGTTGCCCGCGATGCCGCCATCCTCAGGTGAGGGAATCGGGAAGTGAAGCGTTTCACTGCCTGGTACCCTACTGTGCATGCCCGAGTCACGCTGCGCCGTTCCCACTGGTCCCCGGTATGTTCTGGGAGCCGAGTGTTTTCCAGAACACAACGGAGGGGGGCAGGTTGACGCGGAGGGGCTGGACTCCCGCGCGAGTCTATACCAGGAAGTGGTGCAAATACCTGTTTTATACAGGTATCTGCACCCCCCTCAAATGTGACACTTTTGGGTGAACCTCCACTTTAAAGGGCTTGTAAAGGAAATAAAAATTTCCCCAAATAGCTTCCTTTACCTTAGTGCAGTCCTCCTTCATTTACCTCATCCTTCGAGTTTGCTTTTAAATGTCCTTATTTCTTCTGAGAAATCCTCACTGCCTGTTCTTATGTCTGTAACTCCACACAGTAATGCGAGGCTTTCTCTCTCCCTGGTGTGGAAAACGCCTCTTGAGGGGGCGAGCAGGCAAGTCAGGACACTCTGGGCCAGATTCTCATAGATTTGCGAGTTTTTCGCGTAGCGCATCCCATTTACGCCACGCCTACACAGCTTTTATGGTCAAGTGCTGTATTCTCAAAGCACGTGCTCTGTAATTTGAGGCAGCGTAGCGTAAATGGGCCGGCATAAGGCCGCGTAATTCAAAGTAGGAAGGAAGTGGGCGTGTTGTATTTAAATTAAGTGTGCTCCCGCGCCGAACAAACTGCGCATGTGCTGGCCGTAAACGTAGCCCACTGCGCATGCTCCATAGTACGACGCAAATACATTGGTTTCATCGACAACGTAATTAACGCACAGCCCTATTCGCGACGAGTTACGTAAACGACGTAAACGATGGAAAAACACGACGCTGTCCCGACGTCCATACTTAACATGTCGTACGCAAGGTTACCCCTCATATAGCAGGGGTAACCTTACGCTTTCGCAAACTAAGTAAACTACGACGATGGCGCGCATATACGTTTGGGAATCGACGTATCATGCTCATTTGCATATTTGACACAGAAATCGACGGGAACGCCACCTAGCGGCCAAGCGTAACATTGCAACTTAGATCCGACGGTGTAAGTGACTTACGCCAGTCGGATCTACGCCAAATCTATGTGTAACTGATTCTAAGAATCAGTCGCATAGATAGGAGGGCTCAGAAACAGAGATACGACGGCGTATCTGGAGATACGGCGTCGTATCTCAGCTGAGAATCTGGCCCCCCTGTACTTTGCAGATAGAGAAATGAGCTGTGTGTTAGTGGGTGTCCTGACTCTCCTGCTCGCCCCCTCCCCCCTCAAGAGGCTTTCTCCACACCAGGAAGAAAGCCTCGCATTACAGTGTGTAGTTACAGACAGAAGAACAGGAAGTGAGCATTTCTCAGAAGAAATAAGGACATTTAAAAGCAAAATTGAAGGATGAGGTAAGTGAAGAAGGACTGTACTATGGTAAAGGAAGCTATTTAGGGATTTTTTTTTTTACCTTTACAACCCCTTTAATGTTATTCAGTAACGCTAATAGCACAGATATTCAGAAACTCACACAACCAGCAGTGTCAGATTTACTAGTAGGCAAAGTAGGCATGTTCAAATATTGCTTTATGCACTGATACACCTCGAAGACCCAGTTTGTCCAGACAGTATGGTGACCTGCTGACTTGGCTGGCATATCTAAAGGCTGCTTAAAGCTTAGAGATCAATAGTCATTTAGATCTGATGAAGAAGCGGATGCTTTGAAACGTTATCTCCATGTTCTGACGTCACTTTCGATGTTATAGTTAGTCAGGTTGAAAAAAGACACGACTCCATAGATTCTAGTTCAACCATAAAAAAATATATATATATATTGTACAATCCCATATACCCAATTCTATACCTACAGTTGATCCAGAGGAAGGCGAAAAACCCTAGCAGAGCATGACTCAGTGTGTGTTCCATGCTGGTTCCGAGATGACAAGACGAATGTCCGGCCAGTTGTTCCTCTCCTCTCGTGTTAACATCTACACACCACCATCCACCGGTGACATGCTGAGTAACTACAGTATTATACTGTTATATGCCTATTGATCTTTATATTAGTGTGAGAAACCATTTGGCTGATTTTAATTAAATATACCATTTGTTTCATCTTCTGCTGCACTTAGTTTTTGGCAAACCTTTTTACTCCCATTTTTTTTTCAAAGACTACTTCAATCTCAAGGGAGCTACCACTAATGCTGCATTTGTATACTTCCTGGACTTTATAGACTTTTAGTTGTGTTATTAGTGTGTTTCGTTACCCTCTCATGGGCCATTCTGTTTTTGTCTAGCTTAAAGCCTAGTACACACAGGTTCGAATGTCGGGTGGCATCGCCTGGTTCAATAGAAACCAGCCGACATTCGGCCTGTGTGTACGGCAGCCAGTCCGACAGAAGGGTCATGACCAAAAAAGGTCTGCTGGCCGGCTCCCGATCAGTGCTCTCAGCCAATGGCTGAGAGGGCTGACTGGAGTCTTTTGGCGGGGGAGACATCCCCCTGTCAAAACATAAGAGCACAGCAGGGAAGATTACTGTACTAACTTTAGATTGTTAGTACAACAGCTCCGACCTGAGCTGTCAGTTTTTTTTTTGTTTAACCCAGTAGTGTGTACTAGGCTTAAAGTGGAGTTCCAGCCTTTTATTGTTTATTAAAAGTCAGCAGCTACAAAAAGTATAGCTGCTGACTTTTAATAAACAGACACTTTCCTGTTCCACGGTCCAGCGATGCAGTCGCACAGAGTGTGAATGGAGGCTCCTCTGCACCTCTATTTACACTCTGGGCACCCGGTCGTGACAGCTTTTGCTTCTAGGCTGGGCACGCACTGCGAATGCAAATTCAATTTATATCATATTTTCTTTCACACAAATAGAGCTTTTTTTTGTGCTATTTGATCACAACTGTTTTTTTTTCTCTTAATAATATAAATGAAAAAAGATCGTTAATTGGGGGGGGGGGATATTTTCTACTACAGTGGGGATCGAAAGTTTGGGCACCCCAGGTAAAAATTTGTATTAACCACTTAAGACCCAGACCTTTAGTCAGCTAAAGGACCCAGCCAGGTTTTGCGATTCGGCACTGCGTCGCTTTAACAGACAATTGCGTGGTCATGCGACGTGGCTCCCAAACAAAATTGGCATCCTTTTTTTTCCCACAAATAGAGATTTCTTTTGGTGGTATTTGATCACCTCTGCAGTTTTTTTTTTTGCGCTATAAACAAAAATAGAGTGACAAAAATTCAATATTTTTTACTTTTTGCTATAATAAATATCCCCCAAAAATGTCTAAAAAAATATTTTTTTCCTCAGTTTAGGCTGATACGTATTCTTCTACCTATTTTTGGTAAAAAAAAAATTGCAATAAGCGTTTATCGGTTGGTTTTCACAAAAATTATAGCTTTCACAAAATAGGGGATAGTTTTATTGTATTTTTATTATTATTTTTTTTTACTACTAATGGCGGCGATCAGCGATTTTTTTCATGACTGCGACATTATGGCGGACACTTCTGACCCATTTTTGGGACAATTGTAATTTTCAGAGCAAAAAATACATTAAAAATGCATTGTTTATTGTAAAAATGACATTTGCAGTTTGGGAGTTAACCACAAGGGGGCGCTGAAGGGGTTATGTGTTCTCTTATGTGTGTTTACAACTGTAGGGGGGTGTGGCTGTAGGTGTGACGTCATCGATTGTGTATCCTTATAAAAGGGATCACGTGATCGATGACACTGCCACAGTGAAGAACGGGGAAGCTGTGTTTACACATGGCTCTCCCCGTTCTTCAGCTCCGGGGACCGCGGCCCCAGGCCTGAAGCTTCAGAGCGGGTCATGGGAGCGCGCCGTGAGCGCGCCCGTGACCCACGGCTGGGTACTATTACAGGACGTACCTGTATGTGCATGTGCCCAGCCGTGCCATTCTGCCGACGTATATGTGCAGGAGGCAGTCCTTAAGTGGTTAATGTGCATAACGAAGCCAAGAAAATATGGAAAAATCTCCAAAAGGCATCAAATTACAGATTAGACATTCTTATAATATGTAAAAAAAAAAGTTAGATTTTATTTCCATCATTTACACTTTCAAAATTACAGAAAACAAAAAAATGGCATCTGCAAAAGTTTGAGCACCCTGCAGAATTTATAGCATGCACTGCCCCCTTTGCAAAGCTGAGACCTGCCAGTGTCATGGATTGTTCTCAATCATCGTCTGGGAAGACCAGGTGATGTCAATATCAATGGTTTTCAATGCCCAGACTCATCTGACCTTGCCCCAACAATCAGCACCATGGGTTCTTCTAAGCAGTTGTCTAGAAAACTGAAACTGAAAATAGTTGACGCTCACAAAGCTGGAGAAGGCTATAAGAAGATAGCAAAGCGTTTTCAGATGTCAACATCCTCTGTTTGGAATGTAATTAAGAAATGGCAGTCATCAGGAACAGTGGAAGTTAAAGCAAGATCTGGAAGACCAAGAAAAATATCAGACAGAACAGCTCGCAGCGTTGTGAGAAAAGTAGGGCTGTGCAAATTAACTTTTAATTAATCGATTAATCTTTAATTTTTTTGATCGATCAAAATCTTTTTGATCGATTAACATTTTTTGGATTGGGACCTCTCCGCCGTCTTCTGGGCCTTCAGGGAGTTCCGTCGGAGATCTGGTGATGTCACAGACACCGGCGGGGCTTGCCGTGTCCATCTGATGGACTCCTTTGCTGTGCCTTTATATCTGCATGCCGGCGAGACCTTACTATCTGCCACACGCAAGGGCTGTTACACTTCCCTCTATCAACCTGGAATTCTACAACCATCCAGTGGGAGTTGTGATAGATCCCTTCATGGGACATCTACATGCTGACGGACTGATGTTAACCTCTCCTCATCTGGATTCAGCAGTGGCATCGTTATACACATTTTTATGCCAGTATCATACTTAGCTACATGTTTTTATGACTGCTTTTGGTACCGTTTGGTATTACTCGCACTATTTTTACAGTTTATGTAGCTACATCGATTTTATCTCCAGTGCAATATTTATTTTGTTACCTACTTGAAGACTATAAAAGTTTTAATGCTATTCCCATCGAGCGCTGCCTTTGTGTGTTTTTTGTATCCTGCTATCCATTTTTCCAGTGGTTGGTAGCTGCACTGGGAATCGGCTGCAAGGAGGAGATCAGCTAAAAGTAGTTGGATCTGTATGTGCGTTATAATTAATCAAAATTAGTCGATTAATCGATAAAAAAAAAAAAAAATGACCAGTAACAGCCCTAGAGAAAAGCAATTCAAAACCCACGTTTGACTGCAAAAAAATAAAAATAAAAATACCACTAAGGGCCAGATTCAGGTAGATGGGCGCTTCTTTACTTTGGAGTAACGTTTCTCATTTACGTTACTCCGCCGACACTTTCGGCGCAAGTACTGTAATTCACATAGCACTTGCTCCTAAACTTGCGCCGGAGTAACGAAAATGCGCTGGCGTAACCCGACGCAAGTGGAAGTGGGTGTGATCATATGTAAATGATGGGCAGAGCCCAGCGCAGAGGCTTACGTTCAGCGCATCATCCACGGAGCATGCGCAGTAAGTGAGGCTTCACTCGCCCCCTTGTGCGCATGCTCACAACTTCCGTCGGCACCACTTCACGGGAAACGTCAGCGCAATGCGTTCCGTTTGGCGTTTAAATGCGCCCGTAGATGCGCCATTCCGGCACTAAAGTATATCCTGTTCCTCCTCCCTGCAGTGAAGTTACTTTTGTTCTGAGATGGCTGCTCCCGTTCCCCGCAAACACACAGGAGAAAGCTGAACTCTAAAGGCCAGGAGCTGTCAGCCGTCATCTCGGCTATGGAGACCTATGATGTCTTCCTCCATGGCTGTAAAAGTTGACAGACAAGCATGGACAGAGGTGTTGTCCTGCAAGTGGGGGTGCTCAGCTAGCTCTTATCGTCGGTAACGCTGCTGTAGCTGCTCTCCTTCTGACCTGTGGCCGTCTGGAGTAAAGATAAAGCAGCTATTTGTAGAAATAACTTTGCGCCGGACGGACGAGATACGCGCGGCGCATGTAGCCAGCGTATGGTGCTAATCCGTTCGCGAATCGGGAAATCTCCCTCAATTGCATATTTGCAGGGGAAATCAATAGGCGCGACTGATGCGCCAAGCGAAATTATGCGCTGACGAGACTCTGGCGTCGGAAAGTTAAGCCGATCGGAAATGGCCCGTTTTCTGTCGCATCTAGTTTGGTGGGTACGGCCACATAGAAACGACGGCGCATATTCACAGTTACGCGGCGCATATCGAAATACTCCAGCGCAACTCTACCTGAATCTGGCCCTAAGTGTATATTTGGTTGTGTGAAAGGTATAGTGTCTAAAACGATTGTATATATACACTGGAACTTACGCAGCTATGACACTATATAATGCATGAAGTTTAAAAATCTTGAGCCTTTACAACAGGGGTCTCAAACTGGCAGGCTTCCAGCTGTTGCATAACTGCAAGTCCCGTGAGGCATTGCAGGGCTGGCAGTTACAGCATGACTCCTGCAGGCAGAGGCATGATGGGACTTGTAGTTTTGAAAGAGCTGGAGGGCCGCCAGCTTGAGACCCCTGCTTTAGAACCTTTTTAATGCACATATGTATTCAGTCTAATGAACCTTTATCCTGGCTGGACGTGTCAGGCATAGTAAGGCTAATAGAAGCAAATTTAAAAAAAATGCTTATTACGTCACAGACCTGGAACAAGTATGCAACCTGTAAAGCTGACCTCTGACCCACATATTTATTGTTGGGCAGTGACTCAATAATGTAAACTTGCAAATAGCCTACAACATTGTAAATACTAGTTTCACTTTATAGAAGGCATAGTAATCATTCTGTTCTACCTGCTCCGTGCTCCCTTACCAGCCCAACTACTTGCTGGAGCCCCAAATACTCCTTTCTAACTGAATTGATGACACTAATGCCGCGTACACACGGTCGTTTTTTGTGATGAAAAAAAAACGACGTTTTTTGTGAAGTAAAAAACTACGTTTTTGAAACGTCACTTTCAAAGACGATGTTGCATACACACCATCGTTTTTTTCACAAAAAAACGAGGTTACGTTCACCACACTTTTCCATCGAAGCTCGCTTCATAACTAGCTTCTGGGCATGCGCGGGTTGAAAAACGTCGTTTTAAACAACGTTTTTGCTACACACGGTGACTTTTTGTGAAACAAAAAACGACGTTTTGAAAAACGACACAAAAAATTCAAGCATGTTGGAATTTTTTTTTGGTCGTTTTTTTTAAGACAAAAAACGACGTTTTTCCCACACACGATCAATTTAAATGACGTTTTAAAAAACAACGTTTTTTTTCATCGCAAAAAACGACCGTGTGTACGCGGCATTAGGGCTTGTTCATAACAGGTGCATTGGGCTGCACTGGAAAGTCGTTCCCACTGCAGTTAAAATGCAAAAAAAAGGCAAATTTCCTTGTTTACAATCAAGTCAGTTTACACCACCATGCTTCAGTGGTGTGTACAAAAGTACAGCATGCTATGCTTTTATTCACAATAGTAAATTGTGTACACACAACCCTGGAAGGGGTTCTATTGTATTGCGTTACATATTAAGGTTAGGGTTGGGGGATTGGCTTAATGGATAATTGGCAAATGCATATTCTCCCGTGTAATTTTACATTTTTAATGCTTTCTTATCGTAAGGCTTGTTTGCACAGAATCGCATGACAAGGGAAATGTCATTGTTTTCAATAGTACCTGTTCTAATTAATGCGACTCAGAATGGAGTGTTTTTGGAAAAGGTTCCTGTACTATTTTGGCCCGATTTACAGTTGTACTTTAGCCCCAGAGAATATACAAGATTGTAATAAAAAGTTGCACCACATAATTTCACTGTAAATTGCATCAAAGTCGGATGACAGTAGTGTGAACCAAGCCTTATGCCGCGCACACACGATCGGAATTTCTGATGGAAAAAGTCAGACGGACTTTTTCCAAATGGATATTCCGATTGTGTGTAGTCCCATCTGAGTTTTTTCATCGGAAATTCCGATGAATACCATCGGAGTTTAGATATTGAACATGTTCTATTTTTCTCCGATGGCATTCCGTCGGAATTCCATCAGAATTTCGATGTGATTTGGCCGGGCAAAAGCCAGATTGTGTGTACGCGGCATTAGTGTCTCTTTAACAATGTTACAAATCTTGTATCCATGTATAATTGTTAATATTCATGGAGGCAGCTATCTTTGTACATATAAAGTTAGACTGAAAAATGGTCTCATACAACAATAAAAAGAAATTGACAAAAGAAAAATGGCCTCATACCAGCTAAACCATTTTAGAATCTCCATTTAAGCAGTAGGGTGATCTATGGTGACTTTTGTCTGACACAAGGACCCTTTTAGAGTCATTACTTCTTATTTGGCCACCAGAGAACCATATTTTCATGTGTTAACAGCAGTGTTGTTCATCTTCCTTTAAAAAAGTAACTAGTTACAATTACAAGTTACTTGCCCGAAAAAGTAAGTGAGTTAGTGACTCAGTTACTTTATTGGCAAAGTAACTAGTTACTCGGAAAAGTAACTGATTATTTTTTTTTTTATATTCTACAATACAATTACGTTCTATAACATCTTTAATATCAAAGATGTTTATATTAACTGATTGAAGATTAAAAACACTATATACAGTATTTCAGAACATTTCGTATTTATTTGAACCCAATTCAATAGATTGCAGCGGCGCAGCCTGCCATAGATCATATGAATGGTATGCACAGAAACATAAAAAATAAAAAAATATTTAAACTAGAATTCAAGTGCAAAATTAAGACACACAAATGTAAACAAGGGTAAAAAGAAACAAAAATCTGGCCTTTAATTAGTGCGATTATCTGTATAATAGTGTTAAAAGAAACAAAGGAAAAACCTGGCCATTAGTGCAAATCTCTGTAGCTGTATATTCAGCCTACTAGTGCACAATAAACGGAAGTTTTGTTACTGTACTGATTCTGAATAGTTAAGAGTTGGAGAACACTATCCAAATCTTAACTATTCAATCAGTACATTAACAAAACTTCTGTTTATTGTGCACTAGTAGGCTGAATATACAGCTACAGAGATACAGAGATTTGTACTAATGGCCAGATTTTCCTTTGTTTCTTTTCAAACAATTATACAGATATAGATAAATCATTGCATTAATTAAAGGCCAGATTTTCCTTAGTTTCTTATACTAATAGGACTATAGGAGACAAAGGAAACTCTCGCCTTTATTAATTAGTGCAATTAACTGTATAATACTGCAGTGCACAATAAACAGAACACTATCCAACTCTGAACTCCTCTCATCATCTAACTAAACCAGTGGTTGTAACGTAATAGGAGAAGCTTTTCAAATTTTTGGTCTGACAGTCTGTTCCTCTTTGGAGAGAAGACAAGCTTGCCCAGGCTGAACAGTCTCTCAACAGGTGCGCTAGATGGAGTAGCAGCATTGTAACGTAGCGAAATTTTCTTGATAAGAGAAAATCCACACAGAGAGTCAACATTTTGTGCTGAAGATCTTATATAGTCTGCCACCTGGTTTTCTGCTAAAGAGGTTGTTTCCTCCTCATCCTCTTCAAAGGAAAAGAAATCGTTCTCTTTGGCTGAATCTGTGTGATGTTGTTGTGTAGATGTGCTGTTACCTTGTTGTGGTTCTTCAAGGACAATTCTTCGGCACTCTGCCAGCAAACTTGCCTTAGCCTTATCCTTTAACTCCTGTGACCGCAGCCAGCGAAGCTTGAATTTTGGAAGAGTTACGGCAGCAAGTATAGCCTCTTCATTTCCCAGGACATCAGCAAATCTGGTTTTGATAGACTGAAATAATAATCATAATTAGTAGCAGTTGTATTTAGTATTATGAGTACTACAGCAATGTTCACTTAATAAACAATAAAATATGAAATTTAAGTTCTTACTGTGACTATGGCGTCAGGAAGGTCCCTCAGTATTTGCAGGCCACTTTGAAGGGCTTCTGTCTTTAACATTAATGTCTCAATTGTTGGTAGGAGTGTACCATGAAAACAATTCTCTTCTCCCTGAAGTATATCCAAGGCAACTGTAAGGGGCTTCATCGCAATACAGTACTCCTTTAAAAACTGTTGTTCCCTTTCCGTTATTGCTGGCAGTCCTAATTTGGAGGAAATGGTGTTAAGGTCTACCATGGATATTTCACAGATTCGAGCCAGGGCATCATAGAAGGAATTCCATCGTGTTGTACAAGGTACAAGCAGCTTTTTTGACACCAACTCATCAACTGTTTCAGTAGCCAAAGCTGATCGACTAGTCTTGTTCCATAGGGCAGTACATTTGGCAGTAGCACTTCTATAAACAGCCTTTGTTGCAGATTTTGACAGCAGCCACTTGTCTACATCTGTGCATGAAATCAGGTTCAGTGTGTGTGATGCACATCTCTTGTGGGGGGGCAAAGTGATCACATCACCATCAATATCATCACCTCTTGCATGTAGAGCATCATTAATGTCTGTAAAGGTCACCTCATCTTCGTCTTCCTCAGAATCACTTTCCTCAAGTGGCTGGTACCTTTTAAATGCTTTTACAAAATTTGAGCCATTATCAGTCACTGTTGCTGTGATTTTGTGTGTTATCCCATATGTTGAGTGTATATTGTCAAGCTCAACTGCTATGGCGTCATGACTATGATGCCCCTTAAACCGTCTGCAGGCAAGAGCTGCTTTCTCTCTTTCCAGGTTATGTGGATTGATCCAATGTGCTGTCACACCCAGGTAACTTTTATTGTGGCAAGTCCAGATGTCTGCTGTAGTTGCAATGTACTGTAATTCCTCAAATGTTTTTTTTGAGCTCAATCATCATTTTTTCGTATTCACTGTCCAAGAATTTAGCAAAAGTGTTTCGGCATGGGGCAACCCCCTTTCCTCCTCCTCGTAGTGGTATTTTAGAAAGGATAGCTCTGAATGACTCAGACACCACAGTGGACAGGGGGAGCATGTTTTCAACAACATACCTTGCAATCAATGTATTCAGCTCGGGCTTGGTCACCTGATGTTGACCAGAAAAATCGAGCGTTGCTTGTTTTAGGAGAGACGGTCCGGCTACTCCGCTAGCTGAATTCGGGGTTGGGTTAGCAGCAGCAGCAACAAGTGTCACGTTAGCATGTGTTGATGTGAGGTGCTTCAAAAGATTGGAGTTGCTTGAAGAAGATGTGGACAAAGTCTTTTTTCCTGAGCATAGCGTGCATGTTACATAAACATTCTTGCCTTTAATTTCAATCAAGGAGAAGTAGTCACGGTACTTCCAGTTTGAGAATGCTAACTTTGATCTTCCCCAGCTCGTCGCCATTGTTGCTGACGGCTGGTGGTGTGGCACTCCACTGGTGGGGGTACTGGCAGTGTGGTACGGTGGTACCTGACCGTGATCTGAGTCTGACTCCTTGATTCCTCTCTTGTATTTTTTTTTTTGGGGGGGTTGGGGTGCACCTAAATAAAAGCAAAAAAAAAATGGGCGTGTCTTCTTTAAAATACATGGCAACTATGATATAGAATTTAAGGTTTATCATTCATATGCCTTTTTTTCTTTGGGTGACTTTTCTACTGCAGGGCATGTTTTTTTTTAAACCTAGAAATTTAGAAAGGATTTTAAAGGTGGACCACATTCAAAAAAATAAAAAATAAATATTGAGTACAGTGCTAGTGCTACTATGAGGCTCATGCCTCTCTTGTTTTAAATAATGTTTGCTGCTAATTTAAATGCAAGCCTTTGGTAGAAGTTGCAGTATATAATACAAGACAAAACCGCAATATTCTAAGCATTGTTTTACAGCTGGGATCCTATTTTTTCCTATCGATGGAAGTATTCTGCAACTTCTAACAAAGGCTTGCATTAAAATTAGCAGCAAACATTAGAAAAAGAAAGGCATGAGCCTCATAGCACTGTACTCAATATCTTTTTTTTTATTTTTTTATTTTTTGTATGTGGTCCACTGGTCCTCCACTGGTCCACCTTAAAATCCTTTCTAGATTTCCAGGTTTGGTTTGTATGATATTATTGGTATAGTATCAGTCAGACTCAGCCAGTAGCACAAAGTTCATATTTCGCCACAAGCCAGGCCTAATGCGGCCTTAGACTAGGCCGCCCCCCCCGTTCCAATCGGCTCCTCACCTGGGACCTGGCTGAGTGGCTGGTGGCTGCGCAGGGGGCAGGGACCACAGTCGGTCGGTCGGTGCTGCTGTCTGCTGGCTTGCGCAGGGCAGGGGCAGGGCCACAGTGTTGTCTGGTGAGGTGACTGCCTGGAACCCTATAATTCATGAAAGACACACAGGTTAATATTGGTGAATGATATCACCTCAAAAAATTACATTGTCTAATTGTAAAGCTTAAAATACTCCAATTATCTGTCTATAAATATATAACAGGCTTATGGACAGATAATTGGAGTCCTTGAGCTTTACAATTACAATCAAGCAGCACTGCAGCCACAGTGTCAGCTCAGCCAGTAGGCTAGCACAAAGTTCATATTTTGCCACACCAGGCCTAAGGCGGCCTTAGACTAGGCCGCCCCCCCCAGTTCCAATCGGCTCCGTCCTCACCTGGGACCTGGCTGGTGGCTGGCTGCGCAGGGGCCACAGTCGGTCGGTCGGTCCGTGCTGCTGTCTGCTGGCTTGCGCAGGGCAGGGGCAGGGCCACAGTGTTGCCTGGTGAGTGGTGAGGTGACTGCCTGTGCCTGGAACTCTATAATCCATGAAAGATACACAGGTTAATATTGGTGAATTATATTACCTCAAAAAAAAATTACATTGCCTAATTGTAAAGCTTAAAATACTCCAATTATCTGTCTATAAATATATAGCAGGCTTACAGATAATTGGAGTCCTTAAGCTTTACAATTACAATCAAGCAGCAGCAGCAGTCACAGTGTCAGCCAGTAGGCTAGCACAAAGTTCATATTTTGCCACACCAGGCCTAAGGCGTGGCAAAATATGAACACTGTGCTACTGCCTGAGCTGAGAGTGACTGTCTGACAATGCCTTGCTGGCTGGCTAGTGGCTACTGCTGATTTTAATTGTAAAGTAAAGTAAGCTTAGTACTCTAATTACTCCAATTATTATCTGACTGTCAGTGTCACTAAGCCTATATTTAACTACAGTTAAAATTGGAGTCTAAGCAACAGACAGTTCCCCAGTCTTTTCAACTTGAACAACTGCTCATGAAGTATAAAAAAGGACCAGTGTATGTGTGTGTCACACCGACACCGTGTGACCAACTGCTGAGTGCTGACCACCTGAGCGCATTACGGTGCTGCCCGGTGCACCTCACCTCCTCCTGTCTGCTGGCAGGGCCACAGTGCTTCACTTGCTGCCTGGTTCGGTTCCACTCTGGCTAGGCCTCAGGCCTGAGGCCTTGGTCCGGACTCAGGTCCGTGGTGGAGCGGAGCCTCCGCGGGGGATGGGTCACTCGGGTCGGGTGTGATCGTCGGCGGGCTCACACGCTCTGCTGCTCACTGTGCTCAGTCAGTTGCCGAGTGAAGTCACGACGCGAGTGTCACACCTCACGCGGGTCTGACCGTCTCAGACTGCAGACGGCCGCGGGCGGGACCCGGGAGACTCCAGGGGGCGCGTCGCATGCGCCAAGTGAAGCCACTTCTGCCACTGTGATTGGGTGGGTGACTGTCTGTCAACTCATCATCATCATCACATGCATCGATGTCAAAAAAATTAATGATTGGTCGCCGGCAGGCATGTGACTCTCTCAGTGTGGGTGGCGCTGGCAGTGCCAGGCCAGCGCCACCCACACTGAGAGTCACATGCCCACCGGCGACCAATCATAATTTTTTTGCATGTGATGATGATTGATGATGACACAGTCAGTCACTGAGTCACGACACTCACCCACCCAATCACAACCGGTCCGTCAATGCCATCCCGCCGGCCCTGAGGTGTAAGTAACGAGGTAACGGAGCAAATGTAACGGCAACGGCGCTCTCGCTGGGGTAAAAGTAATCAGGTAGATTACTAGTTACCCCTTGCCGGGCAATCGTTACGTAACGGCGTTTATTTAAACGCCGTTACTTACAACACTGGTTAACAGTATCTTAAAGCTGATAAGTGTTTCTCACTTCACTGAAGCTGCTGTTAGACCTCAGTTGACCGTAGGCGGATTAGACTGGACGTATGCACAGTTGACCTGAAGCAATAGCAAAACTAGGTCATGTGTTCACTGTGGTAATAATTTCAGTTTTTATCAAAGTAGCCATTCTGCATTTCCAGAGTGGTAATCATTTTGAGTTTTACACAACACAGAAATTAGTGTGCTCAATGTAAAGCAGAACAACAAATCAGAATAATATCATATGTATATGGATGGGACTCCTAAGCACCAAACTACATGAATTAAAATTCCTAAAGAAAATAAAAGGTCAGCATACATTTTTTTTCCCTTAAGCTTCCCCACGCTTTCTTTTAATCAGTTGCTATGTGGAGAGGAGATTCATCCACTTACATCCATGATGGACATTGGATGTTGGAGAGACACAAGAAAGATACGACTTAAAATAAAATGGCTCTTAAGTCAAAAGACCAGTGGCGCCTGGTGGTAATTTTATTTGGGGGGCGGCAGTCCATCCAGTCAATCGGTCGGGCCGACTGACTTACATACCCCATCTATGGCGGGAAGTGTTTCTTCCATCTCTTCCATCAAAATTACCACTGAGTATATGCCACAACAGTTAATCTGTGTCTGTAGTTTGTTCAAACCTTAATAACATGTAGCACCTGGTTACTTAAAAGGTACCGGTGCTAGTCAAATTTAGAGGAGGATCAGAGTGTTAACTGACTCTGATCAAATTATTATGTTCTAAAACTGGTCTCTGTCTCAGCTTTGCTGTGCTGTGGGCTGTCTATTGTTACTGGGGTGTAGTTCCTACCCCAGGACAGTGGGTGTCAGCAGTGGAGTCGAGGTTTGGGTGCTCTTCCCCAGCAGCTAATCAGGAGGGCGTTCCTTCGCTGTGCATGCTGGAGAAGGGTATTTATGGGGCAGACGCCATTAGTCTGGCTTTTTTTTTTTGGAGTGCGGCACCCACCTTTAGGGTGACTGCGCATCACGGCGCTCCCCGGCGAAATGGCCTTCCAGGCTGGGGTTCGCTTGCCACGCGGTATTCCTGGTTCCAGGGCCATGTTGGTCCGGAACATTTGAGCTGTGGCAGGGAGCCCAGTGGTAGACTTCTTTTGCCAAGATACGACCAACGTAAGTCTCCTACACCATTGTATCTTGGGTGCATATTTACGCTGCACGCATTCGGCGTTCCCATTATAAATATACAAATGAGCAAGATACGCCGATTCACGAACGTACGTACGCCCGACGCAGTAATCTACGCCGTTTACGTAAGGCATTTTTTTCCAGGGAGGCCTGGAGTGACAGGACAGAGGACAGAATAACGGAGGGCTAGGCATGACTATGTGGGAAGAAGGACAACGGAGGGTTAAGAAAGGAAGGAGGAGGTTCAGGGGAGTGGCCGTAGGAGGTCTGGTGGACTGGGGTAGGAGGAGCCCTTTATAAGGGGGCGGGAGCGCACGTGGCGCCACTCGGAAAGTTTAGCATGCAAGGAGGCAGGTTTTGTCCACTGGAATACAGTTATGGTGCACTGCGAGGGTGTCTCCGAGCTGGAGTCGTCTGGAGGCCGGGTTTGGTAATGGTACCGCAGTGTAATGGTGGAAAGAAAGGTTAAGTGGGGTTGCTGTCAAAGACCAAATTAGACAGGTGTTAATAAAATAAAATAATGAATAAAGTTTTGGAATTATTTGGAATTATTTAATCTTATTTAAATATTAAATTTTGAGTTTGAAAAATAAAATAGGCTGTTGTGGCCATTTTACTCCAACTTCTGTGTCTATCTCGTTACTGGGTAAAATGGGGGGAAGGTTTAAAGGAAGGGGGGTTAAAAGGTTTAGGAGAAGGTTGGGCTATCTGATCTACACTAGTCATGCTGTAGCCCTGAGTGGCTAGGTGCAGCCACCTGCCCTGTTCACTACTTCAGTGAATTACCTTCATTGTCTCAACAGAAAAAAAAACCTTCCGTCTTACAAAAAGTTAAAGAGGAATAAACCCTGCAAATGTGCGCAGGAGCGGCCGGTCATGGCACGGACCCTTTAGAAACGTCATGATTGTGTTCTTTCTTCAGTGTGCATGTGCCGATGACATTGGCGCAAGCATATATGGTAAATGGTAAATATGTTCTAAACCGCAGGAGATATTTCCAGTACCTACAGGAAAGCCTTATTATAGGCTTATCTGTAGGTAAAAGTGGTGTAACTAGGTTTACAACCACTTTAAGCTGCCTATGGATCGTACAGAAGGTGACCATACTATGGGCCAGATTCAGCAAGGTTAACGCCGGCGTATCTCGATATTCGCCGCGTAAGTGTAAAGATGTGCCGTCGTATCTATGCGCCGTACCCACCAAACTAGATACGCCTGAAAATATGCTTCCTCCGACTGACCTAACTTTCCTACGCCGGCGTATCGTAGGCGCATATTTACGCTGGACGCATCTGGCGCGCCCATTGATTTCCTATTCAAATATGCAAATGAGGGAGATATGCTGATTCGTGAACGTACTTAAACCCGACGATGGCTACGTGCGCTGCGCGCAAGTCGTACGTCCGGCGCAAAGTTATTCCAACAAATAGCTGGTTTATCTTTACACATGACGTGCACAGGTCAGCTGGAGAGCAGCTACAGCAGCACCGTTACGGACAAACTTAGCAAGCTGAGCAACCCCACTTGCAGGACAACACATCTGTCTGCCAGCATGCCAGGGGCAGCCGTGATCCTAGCACTAATAATGGGTCCACCGGCACAGAGGAGGAGGGCACGTTAGAGGATATACTGCACGCGCATTAGCCTCTTTGGCATGGGTGATGAGGAGGAGTATCGCATCTTCAGATTCAGCTCTGATGCCATCTTGAAAATAACCACAGCCCTGCATGATGACATCATCAGCAAGACACACTGCTCACAAGCAGTGCAGCCACTGGTCAAGGTACTGGCAACACTCCATTTCCTTGCCAGTGGATCTTTTCAGCGTACTGGAGTGGAGTCGTGGCTGGGATGTCACAATCCACCATGAGCAGATGTGTGCACCAGGTTATCCCTGCAATCCTCAGACGCATGTCCCACCACATCATCAGACCCACCAATGAGCATCTGCGGCAGAAGGCAATGCAGGATTTCTACAGCATTGTAGGATTCCCACGCACCATTGGGGCCACTGATTGCACACATGTGGCACTACAGCCCCCCTGTGCCACAGAGCACATATATCGCAATCGGAAGCACTGGCATTTCATCAACGTACAGGTGATAGCCGATGCCCAATGCCTCATATGGCACGTCCGTGCCAAACACCGCGGGTCCAGCCACGACAGCTTCATATACTGTCAAAGCCCCATCCCAGCAGAATTTGAACAGAACGTGTACAAGGACAGCTGGCTGGTTGGTGAGTGACATGGGAGTCAGGCATGACTGTCCGACCCCATGATGCAGACACCACGAGGTGCACATGCACGGCTAACATCCTCCTGTCTTTTCCCTTCCAGGTGACTCGGCATATGCACTTGGGCCCCATCTCGTGACTCCATTCCGGAATCCCCAAACCAGAGGAGAGAGAAGATACAATGCGGCACACATACGTACTCGTGCAGTGGTGGAACAAACATTTGGCCTCCTGAAGTCCCATTTCCGATGCCTGGATAAGTCCGGGGGGGGGGGGCCCTGTTGTATTCCCCAAACTTTGCGTGTCAGATCATTGGTGCCTGTTGCATGCTGCACAACTTTGCCATGAGAAAGGGCCTGCAGATTGACATATGTGATAACCTGACCACCGAACCACACAGTCCCCCCCTGCCCGAGGCTACCCCATCTGCTGAGGGACGAGCAGTCAGGAGGGTCCTCGCAGTAGGCATCTTTGGACATTAAACAAACACATTCATTATGCCACACAGACAATCAGGGCCGGCCTTTGCGGTGTGCGAGAAAAGTGCGGTCGCACAGGGCGCCATAGCAACATAGAATTTTTTGTACTAAGTAGGGGTGGGGGGGGGGCACCGCCGGCGCCCCCCCCCCCGCGCGACTGCAGAGGACTTTGGCGGGTGGCAATGGCATGGCGCGGTACCGGATGCCTAGCTTTGCAGGGGGGGGGGGGGGCGGCGAGCCGTCGGCACACCCGGGACCTGGCCGCAGCGATCCCCCTACTCTGTGGCAGCTTCGCACATCTGATGAGTCTCGGCTGCCTGTGCCTGTCTCACAGTCACAGGCTGTGTAATGTAAAGGGGTCCAGAGGTGCAGGGTGCTGTATAATGTAAAGGGGTCCAGAGGTGCAGGGTGCTGTGTAATGTAAAGGGGTCCAGAGGTGCAGGGTGCTGTGTAATGTACAGGGGTCCAGTGGTGTAGGGTGCTCTGTAATGTATATGGGTGCAGGGTGCTGTGTAATGTAGAGGGGACCAGAGGTGCAGGGTGCTGTGTAATGTAGAGGGAACCAGAGGTGCAGGGTGCTGTGTAATGTAGAGGGGACCAGAGGTGCAGGCTGCTCTGTAATGTAGAGGGGACCAGAGGTGCAGGGGGCTGTGTAATGTAGAGGGGTCCAGAGAAGCAGGGTGCTGTGTAATGTAAAGGGGTCCAGTGGTGCAGTTGTGGAGAGGGGTACACAGTAGTGACAGCGATATTGAAGGATGCAGGTGGCACAGTGGGGTGTTTTTTTTCATTTTACCGTAGGGGGGCAGGGTACCAAATGCTCTAGGTATGCCTGGCAAGCCACAGGCGGATTCTGCCGGAAAGACGGCGTGGGTGGCTGTCCTTGCCTTGCTATGAGGAGCAGGGATGAGGGGCAGGGATGAGGAGCTCATATGCCATGCGCATTGAGAAGACAAAGGAGGGCATGAATCCACAGACGCAGGCAGCAGATGTAAAAACCTTTTTCTGTAAGTAAATTATTTTTTTATAAATGCAGTGTACTACTTAATGTCTGTTTTGTATTTTCTTATTTAAATAGGGTGTTTCTTAAAGGAACAGTAAATTCAAAAGTACATTTTTTTTTATTGTAATTATGTTTGATATTTGATTGTAAATTTACAGGTAGTGTTATTATACTGTGTGATTTACTTTAAAAGTGGCGTTATTTTAGCATGTGATTTGCAGTATATGTGGCGTTATTTTAGTGTGTGATTTGAAGTATAGGTGGCGTTATTATACCATGTGAATAAAAGTTGTATTTTTATCATAGCTTGTAATCTGTTTTTTGGGAACTTAACAGAATGAAAGGCTTTAAATGGAGCCAGTATTGGAGAAATGGGTGTGGTTACTGATGGGTGTGGCCATTAAGGGGCGTGGTTATGCAGGGCGTGGTTACTGTGGGGTGTGGTCACTAGGGTGCGCTGTAAAGCTTTCTCGCACAGGGCGCCTAAAGGCCTAAGGCCAGCCCTGCAGACAATGCACGCATGCACACCACTGTGGGCCCTAGATTACACACACCACATCCACATCATATTGGATTAGCCCAAGTCCAACATGTAGGACTTGGGAGCAGCAACGCCGCGCCAAGGCCCCAATGATGTAGCTGTCCATTCATATGACATTCACACGGCCGTGGGGATAACTTCTCCCCAACGACCGCGGGTGACACCCCTTACTGGCAGGAGTGCCACCCCCACATTCACACACCATTCACACTGTAGTCTGCACTACTGCCTGTGTGCAGTATAAAAAAAAAAAAGGCTCATGACCTGAGCAGAAAATCCAAACAAAAAGGCTCATCACCTGAGCATAAATAATAATTTAAAAAAAGCAGAGCCAAAAAAGAAGCCACTCATTTGGCCTGACGGGGGCTTTGTACGGTGGCACCTCTCTGGCTCCTCAGCTGCCTGGAGGGAGCCTCGTGTGGGGGTGGGGGGATCTGGAGGTGGCTCATCCCCGGGTGGGCCACTCCTGGCAGGTGTTGGCTGCATGCCCTTCAAGGCCACGGCAATCCGACTGAGAAAGTGGTTGGTCTGGGCCTGCATCCTCAGCTGGCGGGTCACATTATGCCGCTGGTCACGCTGCCTCTGCCTCCCCTGATTCCGGATGGCAGCTGTGTTCGCCTGGACGGCCGCAGTAAGTGTGCGAACATCTGCCTGCACCTGCCCCAGGCTGGTGACTACTGCAGCGCAGTTACAGCTCACGTCCTGCACTGCCTCTGTCATCTGGGCCACGGAGGCTAGGCTGACAGCCACCCGGTCCAGGTGCCCGACTAGATCCCCAATATGCTGGGTCTGCCGGGCCTGGTCCCTTGCCATCTGATCATGGACAACATCAGACACCCCCCTGGTCTTATGTGTTGGCTTCCTGGGGCCAGGAGATGGTTGGACATGGGGGTAAGGAGACGCCCTTGAGGGGCTTCCCCTGATGGGGAGGAGCCTGAGGGGGTTCCCCTGATGGGGGAGGAGATGTGAGAGGGCCCGGCAGAAGGGGAAGTCTCCTTCAAAAAAAGCAAGACCTCCTGGTCCGACACAACCGGCTCCTCCTCAACCACCTCAACTGGAGAGGTGTGGGCACTCCCCTCCACCGCTGCGTCTTCTCAACCCAGGGGGTCTGGCTCAGGATGCAGTTGGGGGGATGGTGTGGGATGGCCACCGGAAGATGATGGCCCAGCTCCCTCAAGCACATCTGTGGATGACACAAAGCATACACATGTTGGTGGACCCACACTCTTGGCACATGTCCCCCCCCCCCCAACATGCTACACAGCAAATAGGGGATAAAAAACACTTACCTGTCCTCGAGGCTTCATCCGGGGAATCAAATCCCTCCACGTCCTCCAACTGATCCCTCTCCAGACACCGGGCGACCACCTCCTCCTCCGGGGGCAAGCTCACCGCACATGGGGGTCCACCCCCCCGTGCCCCTCTGGTGTCTCCTGATGGCGGCCAGCTTCTCCCGGACCTTGCGCCTGACATCATTTATTTTTTTGTTAATATCATTGGCTGTCCGGGTCTCATAACCAAAGCTGTTGATTTGGGCAGCAATGGTCTCCAGGATGGCCTATTTCCTGTCCCGGCTGGTCTGGCGACTTTGGGCACCATGGAGGAAGGTGTCATATCTCTCCATGGCAGAGATGAGGGCTGTCAGCTCCTGCTGGTTAAAATTTTTCTTCCTCCTCTACCTGCGGGGAACGCTAGTAGCCATCATCACCAACCAAAAGTACAATGCTCAGGAGGGGAAAAAAGTACTTTTGGCGCATGTGTGGGCGTATTTATGCGCTCGGCATAAGCCGGTGGGCCGACTTATCTCAGGAAGTTGGGCCGGCGTAGTTGTGAGCATGCGCACAGGGAAGCGCTCATACGTCAACGACACTGCGCATGCTCCGTGGATTATACGCCGGGCGTAAGTCTCTGCGCCAGGCTCAGGCCATCATTTACATAAGGTCACACCCACTTCCACTTACGTCGGCTTGTGCCTTCACATTTACGTTACGCCGGCGCAAAGTCTCCAGGATGGCCTATTTCCTGTCCCGGCTGGTCTGGTGACTTTGGGCAACATGGAGGAAGGTGTCATATCTCTCCATGGCAGAGATGAGGGCTGTCAGCTCCTGCTGGTTAAAATTTTTATTCCTCCTCTACCTGCGGGGAACGCTAGTAGCCATCATCACCAACCAAAAGTACAATGCTCAGGAGGGGAAAAAAGTACTTTTGCGCCGGACGGGCGCATGTGTGGGCGTATTTATGCGCTCGGCGTAAGCCGGTGGGCCGACTTATCTCAGGAAGTTGGGCCGGCGTAGTTGTAAGCATGCGCACAGGGAAGCGCTCATACGTCAACGACACTGCGCATGCTCCGTGGATTATACGCCGGGCGTAAGTCTCTGTGCCAGGCTCAGGCCATCATTTACATAAGGTCACACCCACTTCCACTTACGTCGGCTTGTGCCTTCACATTTACGTTACGCCGGCGCAAAGTTAGGAGCAAGTGCTTGGTGAATAATGTACTTGCCTCACTAGTTTGCGTCGGCGGAACGTATATGCGCTGCACTTAGCCTGCACAAATATGCGCCCATCTACCTGAATCTGGCCCTATAACTATAGACTGGGTCTATGCATAAACAGAACAATTCTCAATTGCCACACGTAACCACTCATGGCTACAGCTGGAATCTCTGATTCAGGGATCGGTTGCTGTGCGGCGGTATATGCTGGTGCTCCACTGCTCAAATGCGCTCTTTACTGTGCAAGTTGAGGAGCGCTATCGCTTTTCCCTCAAAGGGCAAAATAGTTCCACTGTGGCAGGCACAGCACTATGAAGTGCCTCATGCGCTGTGGCATTAGAAGAATTGTGATATCTCAAGACTGTCTATTACTCTGAAATTCCTCTATTGCCGTTTTATGGAAGCAGTAGGTTTAAAGAGCACACCAAATGCTTAAAATAACTTCTTTATTAACTTCACTTTTCTTCATATAAAATACTGCTGCTTTGCAGCAGACAGTCCATGTACAAAAAACATGTGATGAATAAAGCATAACAGAAAATGGTGGTTCAAATATTCAGTCTTGACATTTAACATAAGATGGTGGATATATTTCTTTCTTCAGTATTTACTCTCTCTCTCTCTCTCTCTCTCTCTCTCTCTCTCTCTCTCTCTCTCTCTCTCTCTCTCTCTCTCTGTAAGTTATCAAAGCATTCTCTGATTTCTCTGAAAGGTATAACTGTGGTTTGAAGGTATGATATGGTTCGGGTTTGATATGGTTCAGGTTTCATATGGTTCGGGTTTGAGGAGTGATGAGTGATTCAGGTTTGGTGGAACTACAAGTGAACACACAGCTAAATCAGTATACAGTTCTAATCACACTATTTACAATAAGAACATATATATAACTGTATAATTACCTAATTTTGCCCACTGGCTTCCATAAGAACTGCTCTCTGTATGTCTCTGTGTGTCTCTGTCTCCAAGTGGTTCTGTCTCTGTGGAACAATCTAGCAGAGTGGATGCAAAGCTGGCTGTGACTGGTCCAGACTCTGCTCAATGTGAGATGTGATTGGGCCAAGGCTTCTGATGAGTCACAAAAGCTTAACTCTATGCTTTCTGGTATGAATTAGACTGTGAATAACTTTGCTTTTGTCTCTCACATTTAAGCATGTGCTCTACATTAGGTTCTTAGCAGGCCTAGCTGTATATATATAGGTTATATTAGTTACCTAGGACAGGTTCTAGCTGGCCAGCTACAGCCAGTCCAACAGAAGCCATCCAAACCGAGAATGCTAGAAAACCAGCAGCTGACTGGCTCCCAATCATGGTTCTCATAATCCCATATGGGACTTTGCTGCACTACACTTGCGTTTCTGGTGCGGTTCAATTGAAGTCTATTACCTGCAAGTCATGGGTAAAAAGTCTCCGCCCCTTTCCAAAAATGCAGCGGTCGCAAAAACTTGTACCAAAGGAAACCATAGGAATGCATTAGGTGAAAACCTTAAAGGGTTGTAAAGGTTTGTTTTTTATTTTCTAACTAGGTTCCTTTAAGCTAGTGCATTGTTGGTTCACTTAGCTTTTCCTTCAATTTCCCTTCTAAATGTTTTTTTTATTTGTCTGAATTTCTCACTTCCTGTTCCTTCTCAGTGAGCTTGCCCCCATCATTCGAGCCGTTCTGGCTGGGGGTTAGTCAGTGTGCTCGCCCCCTCCCTTGGGACTACATCCCTGTGGAGAGACAGCTCGGATGATGGGGACAAGCTTACTGAGGAGGAAAAGGTAAGTGAACCAACAATGCACTAGCTTAAAGGAACCTATTTAGAAAATGAAAAACAAACCTTTACAACCCCTTTAAAGGGGAGGTTCCCCTAAAAAGAAACTTTTAACATTGCCTGTCTCTTCTTAATAACATGTAGAATCGGCTGGTAGTTTAAAAAAAAAAAACGTCCGTACATACCATTTTCGGCATGTAGTCTCACCGTCGCTTCCGGGTCTGGCGGCCGGGGATGGGCGTGCCTACTTAAATGACAGGCATCCGATCAACGCATACAGCGCGTCACGAGATGCCGAAAGAAGCCGAACGTTGGTGCGCATGCGCCGTATAGAGCCGCACCAACGTTCGGCTTCTTTCGGCATCTCGTGACGCGCTGTATGCGTCGATCGGATGCCTGTCCCCACACATCATACCCGGAAGCGGCGGTGAGACTACATGCCGAAAATGGTATGTACGGACTTTTTTTTTTTAAACTACCAGCCGATTCTACATGTTATTAAGAAGAGACAGGCAATGTTAAAAGTTTCTTTTTAGGGGAACCACCCCTTTAAGGTTTTAGAACGACTTTCAGCTTTAGGTATACTGACATAACTTCAGATGCCACCCACAGATACAAAACAATAATCAAACATATAATATTAGAAATGTATATTAAAAAAAAATATATATATATTTTTCCTAATTAGGCTTGCCATTGCATGTGCCACTTTTATATCTAGAGCATTTCAAGAACCAAATACCAACAATAAAACACAAGAGCTGAACCTATTATAAAACCTTATCAGTCCTTTGCTCCACATGGCCAATCTTTTTCATGTAACATTTTGGAATGAACCATATGATAAGCCCCACTCTGGTGAAATGATAAACAACTTTAAAAATGCAAGAGCACAGGAAATGTCTTTATATGTCTGCACAGGATCTGAACTGAACTGACCTCTGTTCCTGTATATTCAATAGATGGAAAATAAGTGCACAGATAAGGAGGAAACATTCTAATAATGTGCATAGCAACCAACTCTCAAACTTCTGTCTTGTGGAGGTTATCTTCTAAAAAACTGCCGACAAGGTAATATGTGAATATTTTGAACATGATAGGACCATACATTTTATCCTGTTTTTGCTTTTTCACATTCATATACCTTATTCAGATTTAAAAAGCACCTGTTATTTTGAATTATTATGTGTGACAGTGCTGGCTTTTGTCACATTGTCCAATGGCAAATGTCACACAGGGTTCTCGCTGTTGCAGGTTCTGAGGCTCCAGGATGTCTGTTCTGAATGAAGAAAATTAGTTTTCTCTTGGATTTGTATCTCCCCGTTTGGGTTCTGGAGCCCAGAGACTTTGAAGAGTGGATGAAGCCTCTAACTCTGTGTCCATATTTTACGGGAGACCAGCAGCCCAGTGCACAACCTTCTTAAAGCGGAGTTCTGGCAACATTTTTAAAGTCAGCAGCTACAAATCCTGCAGCTGCTGACTTTTAATATTAAGACCCTTACCTGTCCAGGGCGTCCTCACCCGAAGCAAATTTGTCCCTCGACTCCTGGGACCTGTGTGTCTTCCAGAAGACAGTAGGGGGGACGGAAGTGGGGCCAGATCTATTGCGGGAGTGTGAGCAAATACCTGTATTGTATGACTACTGCGGACCGCGACTTGTCAGGCGGCTGAGTCGCCTGACAGGTCGCCCCTGTGTGAACCGGCTCTTAGGCCTCATGTACACTGCTGCCTGTAAACTAACGTTCAGAGGCAGTTGGATATTTTTTCCAGCTGCCCCTGAACTCATCCAATGTTATCTTAGGCCCCATGCACACGTAACGCTGGTAAACTCGTGTTCAGAGGCATTTGGACAGTTTTTCAACTGCCCCTGAACACATTCAATGTTATCCTATGTGTCCATGCACACAGTCTCGTTTATTGCCATTTTTAGGCAGTTGCGTTTATCCTCGTTTTTCTAGAAGCAAACAAATGGGTTCAGACGCACAAGTTTTAGCGTTTCAGACGCAAAACGCCGCTAAACGCAGCAAAACGCGGTACCGGCGTTTTGCTGCGATTTCGTTTATATGCGTTTTTAAAGGTGACCTATTTTTTTATATTAGAAATCTCAAAAATGATGGCAAATGATAAAAAAACATTAAAAACATAAACAACTGTAATTGCTTTGCATTGTGGACAATCCACAACTTGTGGCAGGTGACGTGACAAGTGGACAAACCACAACTTGTGGTAGGTGACGTGGCAGGTGATGTGGCCAGGTGACGTGGCAGGTTATGTGGCCAGGTGACGTGGCCAGTGGACAATCCACAACTTGTGGCTGGTGACATGGCCAGGTAATGTGGCAGGTGACGTGGCCGGTGAGGTGGCCAGGTCATGTAGCAAGTGGACAATCCACAACTTGTGGCAGGTGATGTGGCCAGGTAACGTGGCCAGGTGACATGGCCTGGTGACGTGGCAAGTGGACAATCCACAACTTGTGGCAGGTGACGTGGCAAGTAACATGGCCAGGTGATGTGGCAAGTGAACAATCCACAACTTGTGGCAGGTCACGTGGCCAGGTGACGTGGCCAGTGGACAATCCACAACTTGTGGCAGGTGAAGTGGCCAGTTGACGTGGCAGGTGATGTGGCCAATGGACAATCCACAACTTGTGGCAGGTGAGGTGGCCAGGTGATGTGAACAGGTGATGTGGCAGGTGACGTGGCCAGGTGACATGGCAAGTGGACAATCCGCAACTTGTGGCAGGTGACGTGGCAAGTGGACAATCCACAACATGTGTCAGGTGAAGTGGCCAGTTGACGTGACAGGTGATGTGGCCAGTGGACAATCCACAACTTGTGGCAGGTGACGTGGCCAGGTGACGTGGCAGGTGACGTGGCAGGTGACGTGGTCAGGTGACGTGGCAGGTGACGTGGCAAGTGGACAATCCACAACTTGTGGCAGGTGACGTGGCCAGTGGACAATCCACAACTTGTGGCAGGTGACGTGGCCAGGTGACGTGGCAGGTGACGTGGCAGGTGACGTGGTCAGGTGACGTGGCAGGTGACGTGGCAAGTGGACAATCCACAACTTGTGGCAGGTGACGTGGCCAGTGGACAATCCACAACTTGTGGCAGGTGACATGGTCAGATGCTATGTGGCAAGTGGACAAACCACAACTTGTGGTAGGTGACGTGGAAGGTGATGTGGCCAGGTGACGTGGCAGGTGATGTGGCCAGGTGACGTGGCCAGTGGACAATCCACAACTTGTGGCTGGTGACATGGCCAGGTGATGTGGCAGGTGACGTGGCCAGGTCATGTGGCAAGTGGACAATTCACAACTTGTGGCAGGTGATTTGGCCAGGTAACGTGGCCAGGTGACATGGCCTGGTGACGTGGCAAGTGGACAATCCACAACTCGTGGCAGGTGACGTGGCAAGTAACGTGGCCAGGTGATGTGGCAAGTGAACAATCCACAACTTGTGGCAGGTGACGTGGCCAGGTGATGTGGCCAGTGGACAATCCACAACTTGTGGCAGGTAACGTGGCCAGGTGATGTGGCAAGTGAACAATCCACAACTTGTGGCAGGTGACGTGGCCAGATGACATGGCAAGTTGACAATCCACAACTTGTGGCAGGTGAAGTGGCCAGTTGACGTGGCCAGGTGACATGGCAAGTAGACAATCAACAACTTGTGGCAGGTGACGTGGTCAGGTGACGTGGCAAGTGGACAATCCACAACTTGTGGCAGGTGAAGTGGCCAGTTGACGTGGCAGGTGATGTGGCCAATGGACAATCCACAACTTGTGGCAGGTGAGGTGGCCAGGTGATGTGAACAGGTGATGTGGCAGGTGACGTGGCCAGGTGACATGACAAGTGGACAATCCGCAACTTGTGGCAGGTGACGTGGCAAGTGGACAATCCACAACATGTGTCAGGTGAAGTGGCCAGTTGACGTGACAGGTGATGTGGCCAGTGGACAATCCACAACTTGTGCCAGGTGACGTGGCCAGGTGACGTGGCAGGTGACGTGGTCAGGTGACGTGGCAGGTGACGTGGCAAGTGGACAATCCATAACTTGTGGCAGGTGACGTGGCCAGGTGATGTGGTCAGTGGACAATCCAGAACTTGTGGCAGGTGACGTGGCAGATGATGTGGCAAGTGGACAATTCACAACTTGTGGCAGGTGACATGACAAGTGGACAATCCGCAGCTTGTGGCAGGTGATGTGGCAAGTGACACGCTAAATACAAGTATACTGCTGCTCTTTCAGCTGCTACTCACTCTGGTCTCACAAAATGGCTGAAATGATTAAATAATATTGTTTTTTGAGCTTAGGGACGTGGCAGGTGACGTGGCCAGTGTACAATCCACAACTTGTGGCCAGGTGACGTGCCAGGTGATGTGAACAGGTGACGTGGCAGGTGACGTGGCCAGGTGACATGCCAGGTGACATGGCAAGTGGACAATCTGCAACTTGTGGCAGGTGACGTGGCAAGTGGACAATCCACAACTTGTGGCAGGTGACATGGCCAGTTGACGTGGCAGGTGACGTGGCCAGGTGATATGGCAAGTGGAAAATACCCAACTTGTGGTAGGTGACGTGGCCAGGTGACATGGCAGCTGACGTGGCCAGGTGACATGGCCAGTGGACAATCCACAACTTGTAGCAGGTGAGGTGGCCAGGTGATTTGGCAAGTGGATAGTCCACAACTTGTGGCAGGTGACGTAGCCAGGTGACGTGGCAAGTGGACAATCCACAACTTGTGGAAGGTGACGTGGCAAGTGGATAGTCCACAACTTGTGGCAGGTGATGTGGCCAGGTGACGTGGCAAGTGGACAATCCACAACTTGTGGCAGGTGACGTGGCCAGTTGACGTGGCAGGGGACGTGGCCAGTGGGCAATCCACAACTTGTGGCAGATGATGTGGCCAGGTGACATGGCAGGTGACGTGGCCAGGTGACATGGCAAGTGGATAATCCACAACTTGTGGCAGGTGACCTGGTCAGGTGATGTGGCAAGTGGAAAATCCACAACTTGTGGCAGGTATAGTGGCCAGTTGATGTGACAGGTGACGTGGCCAGTGGACAATCCACAACTTGTGCCAGGTGATGTGGCCAGGTGATGTGGCAAGTGGACAATCCACAACTTGTGGCAGGTGACGTGGCCAGGTGACATGGCAGGTGACGTGGCCAGGTGATGTGGCCAGTGGACAATCCACAACTTGTGGCAGGTGGCATGGCCAGGTGATGTGGCAGATGACGTGGCAAGTGGACAATTCACAACTTGTGGCAGGTGACATGGCAAGTGGACAATCCACAGCTTGTGGCAGGTGATGTGGCAAGTGACATGCTAAATACAAGTATCCTGCTGCTCTTTCAGCTGCTACTCACTTTGGTCTTACAAAATGGCTGAAATGGTTAAATAATATTGTTTTTTGAGCTTAGGGAGGGTCTTATGATGTTTCTTAACTAAACACTTATAAACGCAAACGCGGTAAAATGCGGTAAAACGCAGCGAAATTTGCGGCAAAACCGTTTTTTGCCTTTGAAAACGTGTGTTTAGATGTGTTTGCATTTGCGTCTTGTGTGCATGGGGCCTTATGTGTACATGTACACAGGCTTGTTTACTGTCATTTTTAGTGAGTTGCGTTTAGAGGCTATTCTTTGGATGCCGAAAAAGGGGTTCAGATGCCGAGTTTACCAGCATTTCAAACACCCAACGTGGTAAAGGCCCCTAAATGCAGTACCGACGTCTAGGCGCAATTTAGTTAAAGCGGAGTTCCACCCAAAATTGGAACTTCCGCTCAACCCACTCCCCTCCCCCTTACATGCCACATTTGGCATGTAATTTTTTTTGGGGGGGGGAGTGGGGGCTTCTGGAGGAGTGGGACTTCCTGTCCCACTTCCTGCTTCCGCCGAGGGGCTGGTTAGGCGATTAAGCTTAATCGCCTACAGCAGCCCCTCCCTGTAGGCCAGGGATCTTCAAACTATGGCCCTCCAGCTGTTCCAGAACTACACATCCCATGAGGCATTGTAAAACTCTGACATTCACAGACATGACTAGGCATGATGGGAATTGTAGTTCCTGAACAACTGGAGGGCCGTAGTTTGAGGACCCATGCTGTAGGCGATCGCATGGGACACATGACAGATCCCATGCGATCACCTGTCCAGTCAGCGGCGGGCCGCGCCGCTCGCGCATCCGCAGTTCCGCTTGCGCATGCGCAGTGGGGGCCCGGCCGTGAAGCCGAAGGCTGTCATGGCCGGGTGCCCACAGTTGCAATGCGGACGCCGGCCGGAGAGGGGGGGAGAGGAGCGGAGCCCCGGTCGGCGCATCGCTGGAACGCTGGAGCAGGTAAGTAATTGTTTATTAAAAGCTTTTTGTAGCTGCTGACTTTTAATAAACAAAAATATTGGCTGGAACACCCCTTTAACCCTTTAACGCCTACAGGACGCAGATATGCGGCCCTAAATGCCCGGGCTTTGTTCTGTGGGGCCGCATATCTGCGTACATGTGTTCTGTCCGGGATTGCGCTGGATCGCGTGCACGCAGCGAGGACACAGAGGTGTCAGATTCAACGTCGGGTCTCAGACTATTGATTGACAGGTCGGAGAACCCGCCCCCAGTCACGTGATCACTGTGACAGCCAATCACAGTGAGCACATGAATAGGAAGTCTGTAAACAACTTCCTAGTATCTCATTCTCCTCAGACTGTCTGTGAGGAGAAAGTGATACAGTGTCACCTCCACTAAAATCTCTGAGTAAAAAAAAAAAAGAAAAAAAAGATAAATAAATATAGAATCAGCCCACAATAGGTCTCAGATTAGGTTCTGATCACCTCTGTTAGCATTAGTTAGGTTAGGTGCAGCGACAGCTTCAGTAATAGTCACAGTTGAGTATTTTGTAGTGTCAGTGACAGTAGTTAGCATTTGTGTCACCGTTCATCTCACTTATGTGGCATATTTATTCACAGCAGTATTAGGAGAAGTTATTTTTGGTTGTTTTTTGGTGGTGGGTCATGGTAGCAGCAAAAAATATATAGCCAAAATGTAAAAACTGTTATTTTTTTTACCTTTTTGGCCAGTTTTCCTTTCAACAACAAAACAAAATTTATGATTTATGCAAAACTTTTACCACCAAAAGAAAGCCCAATGTGTCCTGAAAAAATCAAGGTATAATTCACCTGGATACACCAAGCAGTTACAAAGATATGTACAGTTTAACTAACACATGTCAAAATTGGAAAACTGCGTTCAGGCATTAGGTTTGTTTTACCCTTAGGCATGAAAGGGTTAAAGATGCCCTGTTTATTTACTTTTCAAAACTTAAACATTATGAAAAATTATGAAAATCAACAAAAAAAATCTTTTAAAAACTTGTAATTGCTTGTAAGCTTGATAGACCTTTTAACCACTTAAGGACCCCCGCACGCACATTTACGGCCACAACATGGCTCGTACAGGCACAAGGGCGTAAATTTACGTCCCCGCCTTCGTGCGGTTCGGGGGTCCCACACAGGAAGGAGGAAATGATGTCACCTCTCATCGCAGCGGTGTTTCCCACCGCTGCTGATGAGAGAAGACATCCACAGTAAGTGTGCACCAACACAACACTGACACACACTCACATAGGCACATTAACCCCTTGTGATCGCCCCCCCCCCCACCCCCTGTCACAGTGTCACTGAATGCAGTGATCTAATCACTGCATTTAGTGTCAGTGTGACAGGCAGTGTAAATAACAGTTAGTGTTAGGTTCAGGATAGCCCCCCCACCCCCCCTAATAAAGTTTTAACCCCCTGATCACCGCCCTAGTTAACCCTTTCACTCCCTATTGCCAGCGTCACTAAGCGATCATTTTTCTGATCGCTGTATTAGTGTCGCTGTTCCCGCTAGGTAGCTATTTTTTTTATTGCGATTTTTTTTTTTTACTAAAGACATGTGGCTGAATTAATTTTGGCCTAAATGTTTTACTAAAATTTAGTTTATTTGATTTTTTTTATAACAAAAAGTAAAAAAATAGTGTTTTTTTTTCAAAATTGTGGCTCTATTTTAGTTTATAGCGCAAAAAATAAAAATCGCAGAGGCAATCAAATACCACCGAAAGAAAGCTCTATTTGTGGGAAGAAAAGGACGCAAATTTTGTCTGGGAGCCACGTCGCACGACCGCGCAATTGTCTGTTAAAGCGACGCAGCGCCGAATTGTAAAAACACCTTGGGTCATTTAGCAGCGTATGTGTCTGGGTCTTAAGTGGTTAATATACACCTAATGAGCCAATAATCCAATCCAATACACCACACTAGCAGTGCTGTAAGATGAAGTAGAATGGGAATATGACCCATATGTTCAAACTTTGAGATATGAACCAGGTGACCCCACCATTGAGCTTGACCCCCTCTCTACTTGATCAAATATAATTGCATAATATGTATTATCTGGCTGTTTTAATTTCATTTTGCCATCATGTTAAGTTTTCTAGGTATCTTCGATAATGATTCACAGGTTTGTCTCTTCCCCTCACCCCAACCTGTATCTCTGATGTTTTTTTACTTGGACATACATGTTTGAAAATTATCCTGCAGACATGCGTTGCGCCATCAATAGAGGAGTCAAGTAGCGACTAACGATCCCGGCCCCTTACCAAGTGATCAGCTCTCAGCCAGGATGTAAACAAAAGCTCGATAAACTTTTTTTTTTCTCCTCGCGTTGACATTGTGAGGAGAAAAAAAAGCCGATCACTTGCTTATGTGCAAGGGACATCGGTCCCAAAGAGGAAGGAGGCAGATGTACCCGCCAGTGCCACCTGCCAGTGTCCACAGTGCGCACCAGTGCCATCTATCAATGGCCACGTGTGCCACCAATCAGTGCCTCATCAGTGCCACTTAGCAGTGCTGATCAGTGCCCATCATTGCCACCTATCATTGCCCATAACTGCCACCTATCAGTACCCATCACTGCCACCTTTCAGTACCTATCACTACCAGCTATTACTGCCACCTATCAGTGCCACCTATTAGTGCCACTTCTCAGTGCCCACCAGTGCTACCCATCAGTGCCACCTCACAGTGTCACCTCTCGGTGCCCACCAGTGCCACCTATTAGTGCCCATCCTTGCCGCCTTATCGGTGCCCATCAGTGCAGGCTATCGGTGTCCATCAGTGCAGCCTCATCAGTGTACATCAATGAAGGAGAAAAATTACCTGTTTGCAAAATTTTATAACAAACTATAAAAACATATATATATATATATTTTTGAAATTTGGTCTTTTTAAAAAAATGTAACAAAAAAAAACCTGCAGAGGTGATCAAATAGAAAGCACTATTTGTGGAAACATTTTTGGTTAGAGTGTTTTTAAATGCCGGTTTCCAGCTGTCAAGAAAAACTTTCAGAATAGGTTGTCTGAGGCGGCGTACACACGTACGAGAACCTCGACGGGCGGAACACATCGTTCCGCCCGTCGAGGTTCTCGGCCGGCCGTCGAAATCGGCGACCCGCCCGACGGGCCGTCGAGCAAATAGAGAGCCTGCTCTCTATTCGCTCGACGGGATTCCCGACAGGCGGGGCGAGCCAGGAGCGTACACACGGCCGAGGTTCTCGCTGGAATGCAGCTCCCAGCGAGGTTCTCGCTGGTTTCTAGTGAGAACCTCGGTCGTGTGTACGCCGCCTGAGCGTCCCATGTACATTAGGCCTTCTGTTAAAATGTTGACCATGACATCATTAGGTGCTTATTGAACATCCCATTCTGAAACAATGAATATTAATATGGAATTCCTTCCAGAAGATTTTGGATTTGGCTGTGGGAATTTGTGCCCCTTAAGTCAACTAGCATTTGCAATATCGGGTACTAATGTTGGAGGAGAAGACCTGTCTCAGGGCTTTAAGCAGACCATTAAAGTGGATGTTCGCTCAAAAAAAAAAACATTAAAAGCCAGCAGCTACAAATACTGCAGCTGCTGACTTTTAATATTAGGACACTTACCTGTCCTGGATTCCAGCACCGTTCGCAGCAGAGGACAAGCGATCGCTCGTCACCCTGCTGCTCCCCCCGACATCCGCGGTGAGGGAACCAGGAAGTGAAGCGCTCCGGCTTCACTGCCCGGTTCCCTGCGGCGCATGCGCCCATTTGGCGCCTGCTATGTGCTGGGAGCCGAGGGTTCCCAGCACACAACAGGGGGCGACAGGAGGTGACGACATGCCCGCATTCTGCCCGAGAATGCTGGGCCGGAAGTGGGTGCAAATACCTGTCTTTAGACAGTTATCTGCACCCCCCTCCCACCTGAAAGGTGTCAAATGTGACACCGGAGGGGGGGAGGGTTCCAATCAGTGTGAGTTCCACTTTAAGGTGGAGCTCCGCTTTAAAATCTTTCCACACCAAACTTATTAAATCATGTCTCAAGAAGATTGACTTTGTGCCAAGTGTCCACAGTTTTAGCTACAGGTATATGGTGTATCATCAAGCTGCCCTTCATTGTATACATTGTATATAATGATAGTGAACCTTGGAGCCAGCCGAAAATATCAACAAACAAAAATAATCAGAATGTGAAGCTACTCCTATAAGTTAATAAACCACCTCTGTAAAGAAAAACAAATAAAAAGCCAAGGCGCTAACACATGAGTAGTATTATCGTATAAGTAAAACAGTGAATGGAAGTCCAAATAAACTTGAAAGTCCCAAATAGATTATAACATCCCAAAAGTTTATAAATCTTTGCTGAAAAAGAACTCCATCATCATACGCCTAGTTTAAAAGTGCCTCAGGTATTCCTTAAAAATGTTCTCCACCACAGTGTATAAGAAATGCACGCCTGCCAACAACATATATACTATGTGCCTTTGGTATCTTAGGGTACCAACCTTTTGCACGTTGTATCCACAATATCCCACCTTGATAGTAATTTATGGTAATCTGCCAACTCCTCGAGCATCAAAATGGTAATATGTTATACTATACCCATGTTTTTCTTTTTGTTATTATGTTTTATTCATTGTATGTTTATCTGTTTGCACATTATAGTTTTCAATGCTCCTGAAGAAGTGGTTTTCATCCACGAAACATGTAGAGCAACCCTGTGAGGAATGTGAACAAGTGTCAAGATCTGTACAGAGATTATCCAGTGATACACAAAATGGCTACGTCTTGGTTTAATTAAAGGGTCACTAAAGGAAAAAAAAATGTTTACTGAAATGACTATTTACAGGGTATAGAGACATAAAAGTTAACTGATTCCTTTTCAAAATGATTAAAAATAGATAAAAATCAATCATATAATGTACCTGCAGGTTAGTTTCACTTTTGAACTGGCTTCATGTTTCTGCAAAGTAGAAATAGACACACAGAACAAAAACAAACAAATCCAGGGTAGTGTTTTGTTTTTAAAATGAATCTGATTGGTTCTGGGAAGTTTTAGACACACAGTAATGACAGCTTAAACCATCGTGAGAAAGCTCCCAGCACTGTGGTTATAAGGAAACAGACAAGCAGGAAGTGTGGAGATCAGAGCAGGATTACAGCAACTTCAAAGCAAAAAAAAACAATAAGGACATGAAACCAGTACTGCAGTAAGGTAAAGGAAGCTATTTAGCTAAAAAAAAAAAATCCTTTAGTGATCCTTTAAGCCCATAGCATGTTTTAGTTTGTATCCCAGATTTATACCATCCAGTATTATATTTTGACACCCCTGTGTATATATGTATATTCTTTTTAAAGTATACATGTTTCATCAGAGAAACTTTTGTTACTGATGAACTGTATATATTTGTGTAAAATATTATTACATTTTTTTTCTACGTTTCTAATAAGTGCCTGCAAAGTTCATTTTTTCCACTCCAATTTTCCATTGGTTAAAAATCTGATCATGTCCAACGCAGTGACGTAAAACACAACGACGTGCAGAGAAAAATGAAGTTCAATGCTTCCGAGCATGCGTCGACTTGATTCTGAGCATGCGTGGATTTTTTCATCAGACGAACCGATCGCGTGTACAGAGCATTAGTGTAGCAATATGGTTACATTTAATGAAGGTACAACATTTAGCAACTCACATGGTTGATGATTAAAACAAGCAAATCTAAGTATGCAGGCATCCATGGTAAAGCGATCCACATAGACCGTCCTCCTCACCGCCGGCCCTCACCTCTATCAGTCTGCAATCGTAACTGGGAAGACTACCCTGCAGTAGAGCGATCTGAAAGCGAGGCTTGAAGGGACAACATCGTAGAAGGGACAACATCAATGGCAGTGAGTAGGATGGTCTATGTGGACAACTTTACCCTGGCTGCCTGCATACTTAGATGTGCCTGTTTTAATCATCAACCATGTGAGTTTCTAAATGTTGTACCTTCATTAAATGTAACCATATTGCTACCTTTAAAGGCACCTCTCTTCTATTTTATACTCGGTTGTAACATGACGCTACAAGCAAAAATGTTGCTTGTCTTGCAAAACGCTCTCAAACCAAGGTTTTACTGTATACCACTGGTAAAAAAAGTGGGTCAGTAGGGGGGCCCTTGAGAGGCACCAGGGATCCTGTGATATTAAAGCGGTAGTAAACTTTTCTAACATTACTACTTTTTAGAGGCCCTGAGGTATGTTATGCCATAAGGTACAAGTATGCCCTGACTGGGGCTACTAGTTCATTGGCCAAGAGCACATTGGAAATGGTATGTCCCTGTCTTTGAAGAACACTGGTACTGGTAGATCCTCCCCCCGTCAGGACTTAGTGGATGTAAACCTGATTCATGAAATTTGAGCTGGGCACATATTTCTGCAGTGTTTTCTTATTTCTCTTCAAAGCACTTAGTCCAGTGGCTTTCTCCTGCTCGGTTCTTCTGTTATCAGCAATACAGTTCTCTGTCAACTGAGATAAAACCAGCCTGAATTTTGTGTCGAGGGAAATGTAGAGTCCTCCATTCATTGTCAGCGGGTCACCTGTACACACCTAGCACTGTCCTTCCTGTGCTGCTGTACCTCTCATCAGTCGCCTGTGACCCGGGAAGATCTCTGAAGATTATTAAACCAGACACTTTTTTCTAAGGAGTTGC
Organism: Rana kukunoris; assembly: GCA_029574335.1. Classification (NCBI taxonomy): domain Eukaryota; kingdom Metazoa; phylum Chordata; class Amphibia; order Anura; family Ranidae; genus Rana; species Rana kukunoris. Next base: position 345,423,826 of record CM056049.1, on the reverse strand, counting down.
TGTTTCTCCCACTGGCCCTTTGGAAGTTTTATTTCCTGTACAATGCATATGGATTTTCACATTTGGGTTGGAGCATCTTAAACACACAGACTGTCATGTACCTGGGTGAAGTCTGAAGTGACAAGGTCAGTCTCTCAGGAACCGAGAGTCAGAGGGGAAGCGAGTTCAATAGCAAGGTCAAGGAAGCCGAGGTTCAGGAACTGGGATCAGAAGCACAGGAACAGGCACAGGATACATGGAGCGAAACCACTGAGATCCATCAGCACTATGCTGGGGTCAGTGCCAGGGCCGTCTTTAGTATGGTTTGGGCCCTGGGCAATTTTTCTCTTTACCCCCATGCCATGTGTAAAAAACTAATAGGTGGACCTAATTGGAAACCTGAGGTGAAAGGTTCTTAAAGGGTAATGGTTTGGGGGCTGGCAAAAATACAGCTCAGCTGTGTGTTTTTTACTGCCCCCCCCCCCCCCAAAAACAAAAGTGTCAAGTAGCATATCACTGTGTGCTTATGATGATGTTCATCATCGTTATAGAGATCACAGCACAGCAGGTTCTCTTTGGCTCTCAGTGTCACAGGGCTATTGGGTGCTGACATTGTTAACTTGTTAACTTGTTAACTGTGTGTTACAGACTATAACACAGCACAGCAATAGCAATGTCAGCACCCAACAGCCCTGTGACACTGAGAGCCACAGAGAACCTGCTGTGCTGTGATCCCTATAATGATGATGATCATCATCATAAGCACACAGCAGAGAGTCTAAAGACTGCACTTTCCTGAGTAGCCTACAGTATGTGACTTGTCAGTGTGTCATCTGCAGAGGACTGCTTGCCTTTGTACCGCCGCCACAAGTGCTCCTCCTGAACTCAAAACCTCCTCCTCGAAAGTTCTCTCCCTCGGAGTGCAGCGCCAGCACTCTGATGCAGGAGAGCCGCTCCACAATAGAATCCATCCGCCAGAGAAGTCACACAGTAGGCGGCCGGAACTACAATTTGTGAAGGTGAAGAGCAGCATGTGAGCTGTATTGTGTGCCTGTGCCCGAAAATGACGAAAAGGTCCCTCCTCTGCTCCCACCTCCTGGGCCCCTGAGGGGGCCCAGGAAATTACTATATTCCCTGGCAATCAAGTGGGTGTGGGGCTGTCTGTTTGGGGATTTCCAGCGCCGATTTGCGGGCTTAACGGGCGGCTCTGCTTTGGGCCCCTAACAGTGACAGGGCCCTGGGCAGCTGCCCCGTTTTGCCCTGTGGTAAAGATGGCTATGGTCAGTGCACCCTTCAAATAAGCAGTCTGGCGCCAAGGTGCACGCGCGCTCCCGCAAAATTTCCGGGGACAGCTCCAAGGCCGCGTACACACGATCGTTCCAACCCGATTAGAATGGTCCGACGGACTGTTTTCATCGGGTCACCGCTGAAGTGGCCTGATGGTCTGATGTGCGTACACACCATCAGTTCAAAAACTGATCTTGTCAGAACGCGGTGAAGTAAAACACAACGACGTGCTCAAAAAACGAAGTTCAATGCTTCCAAGCATGCATCGACTTGATTCTAAGCATGCGTGGGTTTTTGAATCAATGCTTTTGCATACTAACGATCGGTTTGGACCGATGGTCAGGTGTCCATCAGTCCGATTTTAAAGCAAGTTTTAAAACTTTGGTCCGAAGGACGACGGACCGATGGGCTGTACACACAGTCGGTTTGAACCGATGAAACTGGACTTCAGTCTATTTTCATCAGTTTAGACCGATCGTGTGTACGTGGCCTAATAGTTCTCTTACACAGGCCCTTGTTGAGCTCTCGTAATAGGAGGGGTCAACGTTTTCTGGTAAGAGCACACCTTGATTATTGGTGGTGGTCCATCCACAAGGTGGAGGAAGTTCGTGACACAACAGTCATGCATATCATCACTTATCACATATCACGTTAGTGACTCTTGGACTTGGTTTACTGTTTTTTGTTTTTGTTTATGTTTTACTGCAACACATTTGATAATATGTCTTATTTTGTGATAATAACTCACTGAAGTGGTGCAGCTGTATAGATTTAATATTTTGATCACAAGTGCAGTTTAATTCAGTTTTTTGTTAGATATACATGTAAAACTTATGTAGGGAGATTTGTCTCATCTCTGTGTATCATCTGAGGCTGTTCATTTGACTGGGTGTATGGAGGGTTTACATCCACTTTAATTTTCTGACTAAAGTTCTATTTTAGCACTTCTGCTTGAAGCACTAGGGTCCTCAGCGTAAATCCTGGTCAGGTACCTCCATTTGCCTGCCGCACCATTCTATATAGTCGTGCGGTGGTCCTTAAGCGGTTACCACCCGGGAAAAGGCAGAGGCAACCCCATGAAGGTGTGTCCAAAATAATTGTGCCCCCTTTTACAGTAGCTTCCAACATCAGCACCTCAACCTTGTTGCTCAGAGTTTCTGTGCAGAGGACACATACAATGATATATGTGCACGTAGCCCATACCCATGCACTATCAGAAAGAATTTGTGTAATCTCTCTGCAACTAATATTCTGTATTTTATTAGAAAAGAAACATAATTTCCTGATCTAAAAAGACAAATGCTTTAAAGCCAATGGAGTGCCCAGAGTGCACAAATACTTTCTCCCTAACTTGCATTTTTGAGGCTCAAGGAGGTGACCGTTTGATTATTTGATTATTGATTATTCTAGGTGTTAATTTTCTTCAATCTTCAGGCTTTAGATATTAAGACCATTTGTCTACTATTAACTATTGAATTAAGAAAACACTATCTTTAATATCGCTGAATTAATAAGGGCATCTGTCTGCTATTGATTAATGGAATTAAAATGACGCCTATATTTGATATACTATCTTCACTATCCAATACATGACCTCACTTTTTACAGATATACCACTTCTACATTGTAATGTCACTTCTCAACTATCTGTACTATCACCCCACTTTGATATTTAAATACAATACTTACCTGAGCCCCATTTCAATCCAGTGATTAGCATGAGAGCAATCTCCTCATTGGCTTACACAGCAGTGAGAGCCATTGGCTTCTGCTGCTGTCAATCACAGCCAGTGAGCCAATGAGGATAGAGAGGGGTCATTCACAGAAGCGCAGCTAGGGAGCAAGCCTGCTTGAGTGCCCCATAGCAAGAAGCTTGCTCCGGGGGCACTTAGCAGGGGGGAGGAGCCAGGACTGCCGGCAGAGGACTCACAAAGCGAATTGGGGCTGCTCTGTGCAAAACCATTGTACAGAGCAGCTAAGTTATAAGATGTTTATTTTTATTCTTAGCTTTAAAATCACTGATCATTGCTCTCTACCCTAATACACTGCTCAAAAAAATTAAAGGAACACTTTGAAAACATATCAGATCTCAATGAGAAAAAACCTAATGCTGGATATCTATACTGATATGGACTGGGTAATGTGTTAGGAATGAAAGGATGGCACATCATTTGATGGAAATTAAAATGATCCACCTACAGAGGGCTGAATTCAAAGACACCCTGAAGATCAAAGTTAAAAAATTATGCAGCAAGCTAGTCAATTTTGCTGAAATTTTGCTCCTAATGAGAGGGATGGTGTCCTTGGGTATTTCCTCCCAGATCTGGACCAGAGCATCACTGAGCTCCTGAACAGACTGAGGTGCAACCTGGCGGCACCAGATGGACCGAAAAACATAATGTCCCAGAGGTGTTCCTTTGCATTTGGGTCAGTTGAGCGTGGGGGCCATTCAACGGTATACATTTCTTCATCCTGCAGGAACTGGTTGCATGCTTTTGTCACATGAGGCCGGGCATTGTCGTTCACCAGGAGGAACCCAGGACCCACTACACCAGGGTCAGGGTCTGACAATGGGTCCAAGGATTTCATCCCGCTACCTAATGGCAGTCAGGGTGCCATTGTGTAGCCTGTAGAGGTCTGTGCGTCCCTCCATGGATATGCCTCCCCAGACCATCACTGACCCATCACCAAACCGGTCATGCTGAATGATGTTACAGACAGCATAAAGTCTCTGCGGCTTCTCCAGACCCTTTCATGTCTGTCACATATGCTCAGGGTGAACCTGATCTCATCTATGAAAAGCATGGGGCATCAGTGTTGGACCTGCCAAATCTGGTGTTCAATGAAAAATGGCAATCAAGCTCCACAAAGTCCGGCAGTGAGCACATAGCACACTAGAGGACGTCGACCCCTCAGACCACCCCCGTGAAGTCTGTTTCTGATTGTTTGGTCAGAGACATTCACACTAGTGGCCTGCTGGAGGTAATTCTGTAGGGCTCTGGCAGTGCTCATCCTGTTCCTCCTTGCACAAAGAAGCAGATACCGGTCCTACTGATGGGTTAAGGATCTTCTACGGCTCTGTCCAGCTCTCCTAGAGTAACCGCCTGTCTCCTGGAACCCTCCTCCATGCTCTTGAGACTGTGCTGGGAGACACATCAGACCTTCTGGCAATGACACGTATTGATGTGCCATCCTGGCGGAGTTGGACTGCCTGTGCAACCTTTATAGGGTCAAAGTATTGCCTCGTGCTACCAGTAGTGATACTGACCCTACCCAAATGCAAAACTAGTGAAAAACTGTCAGAAAAGATGAGTAGGGAGACAAAATGTCAGACACCTCCACCTGAAAAATAAATTCCTGTTTTGGAGGTCATCTCATGGTTGCCCATCTAGTGCACCTGTTGTTAACTTCAATTAACAGCAAAGCAGCTGAAACTGATTAACAACCCCCTCTGTATACACCCCTCCCCCTCTGCTACTTAATTGACCAGATCAATATCCCAGGAGTTCTGATTCAAAAGTGTTTCTTACATTTTTTGGAGCCGTGTATATAATTCCATATATTGAGGTAATATGAAAATTCAGAGAGTGCTGTCTATCGATTTATTTGTTTCCTGCTGCCAACTCAACTTGTTCCTGGCTTATCGCTGCCTGCTTTGACTTCTCCTCAGTACAGCTTGGCGTTTTAGTTTCCCATTTTGGCTCCAATGCTCTGGTTGTGACTTTCCAGGTCTAATTCACCTGTAGTTTGCTGTGGCTGTTAAATCAGCTACAGAATTACGGCCCTGGGGCCCCAAAATGGCAGTGCGTGTTTATAATATACTAATGTTAAAGGCCTTTATAGAACAGTGTTTGTAAATTAGCCAATATGAAAAAAAAGATTTTTGAGGTAAATACGGACATAGACAGGGCCGATCCTAGGCAGGGTGCACGGGGTGCGCCGCACCCAGGCGCCTCAAAGGTGTGGGCGCCGAAGCTCCAAAGTGCTCCCCTCCCTCCTCCTTGTCTGTGTCCAGAGGCGGAGCGCATGTAGTGGGTGCTGCGGTTCCCCATCCCGCTTGCTCTCTTCGCTCGCAACTGACAAGAGCGCATACCTCCCGCTCCAGTCTCCTGTCTGCCCCCGCCCCCTCTGCGTGTGTTGGCTCCTCTACTATAGGCGGTGTGATGAGAGGCTTATGGGTTGGCCGGAGCTGCTGCCAATCATCCCGTGCACTCCCAGAAATGCTCTTCGAGTGCCTGCCACCCTCTAAGTAACCAAAGATGCCACATATGCCCCCCCGCCCCCTGTAATGTGCTTCTGCTCCCAGCGCGCCTGAGCTACAGGGATCTGTTGGACAAGTACTGATCTATGGGGACACCTGATGTGGGGGGCTCTGATGGGGGACACCTGCTGTGTGGGCTCTGATGGGGGACACCTGCTGTGGGGGGCTCTGATGGGCGACACCTGCTGGGGGGACTCTGATGGGGGAGACTAATGAAGACTTCTTAGGGGAGCATCTCTGTGTTTGAGTCGTAGCAATAGAAACATTTGTAAAGGGGAGGAGTTAGTAAGATGACCACGCCCATGTGGGTGCGCCAGAAATATTTCTGCACCCAGGCATCTGTGACCCTAGGATCGGCCCTGGACATAGAGGAAGTCGGAAGGGCCAAGAAAAACATACAAAAAGTGTATTGTGTAAAAAGAAGCTAAAATGTGCAAGAGGCAAGTGCCCTTTAATGGCTATGATAGGCCTTATTTTTGTACAAGTTATATTATTCAATTGTAGCACTCTCATAGATGAGTGCTAGGATTAGTTAGATTCAGTGCTCACTGTATTTAATGGAGCTGGGTGTGTTTTTGTTAGGTGAATTTAGTTGATATCACTGTAACCAGTGCAGTTAGATAATTAGGTCAGTTCAGTGTTCTCGGCTGCTGCTCATCTAAGAGCTCCTTCTGCTTTCCAGAGAGTGGCAGGATTCTAGATCATAGGTGTGGAGCTATGGAATTTGTATAAATATTTATGTAGCCCTGGCCAATCCCAGGGAGCAGAACCCTGAAGGCTGCTTTGAAACTGCATAAATACTCTGAGAGATTGAGCTTCTGGGTCTTTTCCTGTAGAAGATCAGTTGAGCCTGGAGGGCAGCTGCCTTCCAGGGCAACACTGCCATGTGTTTGCTATTCATGAGGCATCAGGTAGGTGACCTGAGGTTATGGATGCAAAAGCTACAAAGAGCTGAGTGAGTGGCTGTCTGCTAAAGAATTAGTCTGGTATCAGGCTGGGTTCACACCTATGCAAATTGAATGTGGGTTTCCCCTCATTCAATTCGCATAGCAGGAGAATGTGACTGGCTCTCTATGGAGCGGGTTCACATATCTCTGCAGCGAGTCTGGCATGGTGTGCCTGAAAATGGTGCCTTTTTTGGTGCATTTCAGGTTTGATTTCAGCCCCAAGTTTGGGCTGAAATCTGACCTGAAATGGTGAACCAGCACGCATCGGACCCCTGTTGTGAGCCACATGCAGCTACGGTGTGAACCCGGCCTCACTAGAGAAAGGTGTTGCTTGGAAGTTGGGAGGAGACAACCAACTGTCCCTGGACATTTTGTGAGTCCAGACTGCTGTGAGAGATCTTAGAGACTTTTGGGTTGCTGCAACCCATCTTGTGCTATAAAGTCAGCTGTAAGTTTGTCCAAACGGGACATTTGTTGTTGTCCTGAAGAGCTAATGGCGCGTACACACGATCGTTTTTCGGCATGAAAAAAAACACAGTTTTTCAGTATGTAGAAAAAATGACAGGCAGTTAGTGTTAGGTCCAGGGTAGCCCCGTACCCCCTTCTAATAAAGTTTTAACCCCTTGATCACCGCCCTAGTTAACCCTTTCACCCCCTATTACCAGCGTCACTAAGCGATCATTTTTCTGATCGCTGTATTAGTGTTGCTGTTGCCGCTAGGTAGCTAATTTTTTTTATTGCGATTTTTTTTTTACTAAAGACATGTGGCTGAATACATTTTGGCCTAAATGTTTGACTAAAATTTTGTTTAGTTTATTTTTGTTTAAAGCGCAAAAAATTAAAATCGCAGAGGCAATCAAATACCATCAAAAGAAAAAACGAAAACATATTTGGGAAAAGTAGAGTTAAATAGCATACCGGAACATGAACTTAAGACCCTAGAAATGCCCATAACAGAGGAAGAAATTATAAAAACCATTTGAGAACTACCTAACGGTAAAAGCCCCGGTCCTGATGGATTTACAACTCTATACTACAAATTACTGTCCGACATGTTAACTCCAAAATTATGTAGCTACTATAATGGAATAGGAGATAAATGGGAAATGAGGAAGGAAAGTTTAGAATCGTTAATAACGGTAATACCTAAAGAAGGCAAAGATAATAGTCTATGCTCCAGCTACAGACCGATTTCGCTCTTCAATATAGATCTAAATTTTTTTTCAAAAATCCTTGCTAATAGGTTGAAAAATATCATGTCAGACGTAATTCACACAGATCAAGTTGGGTTTTTATTACAGGAAGGGAAGGGAGAGATAACGGAATCAGATCGCTTTTGATTAAATGGAGGAAATCAAAAGAAGTGGAGCCCCAGGTTGTTAATGTCTGTAGATGCAGAAAAGGCTTTTTGACCGAGTTGACTGGGGCTTCATGCAGAATACTTTAGAAGCATTAGAAATTGGACCCAGAATGAGGCAATGGATAGGAGCCCTGTATAGCAAACCAACTGCAAAAATCAAAATTAATGGGAAGATATCTGATTCCTTTGAATTAAGAAATGGGACTCGACAGGGATGCCCATTTTCCCCGCTGCTATTCACGCTGGTATTAGAACCCTTCTGAATGAGATAAGGCGAAACGTGGATATCAGGGGGATAATGTTGGGAGAGGAGG